>JAJJHY010008221.1:637867-890117 GCA_021224005.1 Drosophila setifemur
TGTTATATGTAGTATATATATATATATATATATATGTAGTATATAAGTCGGACGGCCGGAATCGGAACACTACATCATATAGCTGCCATAGGAATAATTGGGAAAAAGTGCAAAAAATTCGCCATTTCTCCAGATGTTTAATTTATTTCTTGGAAAACTCTATTTAATAAATATTTTAACATATCCTGAAAGTTTCATCAAAATCGGACCACTATATCTAATAGCTGCCATAGGAACGATGGGAGAAATTGGGTCATTGAGCATAACTCTGGTGTTTTTCAAGACAATTAGTTCATTCTTGAGAAATACAGTTTTCATAGACATTAAAGCCGTTTAAGAAAATTAAAAACCAAAAATTGGATCACTATATCCTATAGCCGTCACACAAACGATCAAATAGTTTTAAGGCAACTGGCCTGCAAGGGTATTCTAAGCTTCGGGCACCGAAGCTACCCTTTTTTGTTTTTTTTTGTCGATCGGCGCTTATAAAAAATTACTACAGGGTATTTAACAGTCGGGAAACTCGACTATAATTTTCTCAATTGTTTGGAAGCTAGCTTCGATTGGTTCGATTTTTATGTGCCTTTGAGGATAAATAATGGTGGACCAACAAAGGCTATTTCCAAACAAAAACCAATAAATTATATTATAAATTCGTTCCTAAGGCAGTAGTGGTGAATCCCAATAAGCTTATATACTAAGAAAATTGTATAGGCCGGATATGTGTCCTTGATTGCGCTATAATTTTCTGGGCAAAATTATCAACCCTCAGCAAGGTTGTACAAGTTCACCGATCTGTGGTGTTTTCGTTACACTACGTAAATGGTTAACATTTTTGCTCTATCATTAAAGGCTTAACCTAAGATCTACGTGGGTACTGCATAAATATTAAAATGTAAAAGAAATTATATCTCTTATAGACCTTAAGACATGTGTTTTGTAAACGTAAGCATATTTTGGGGCGGAAGGTGGCATGACAAATATTTAACAAAAACTTAATCTGCGACATTTCGCTCTTATAGTTTTAAGTTCCAAGTTGAGGAGGAGGAAGAGGGAAATACGGAACAAATCAAAGAGATTAGTGTGTAGTTCTTACCATCTCTGAGATCTTTTCGTTCACACAGACAGACAGACGGGCAGATGGACATGGCTCGTATATACTGACTAAACTTTAGGTAGTTATGTTCCAAACATTTACACTACTTATATTTACGAGCTCTATTATAACATACGTAGCCATGTGCCATAGGTAATTTATACCAAGGGCATAGAACCTTTACGCAATAAGTTATGGGGCAACTAAAAATGCTGCTATTAATGAAAAGGTCCTTTTTTCGCTGCAATGCGATCTTTTGAGTCAAATTATAATGCCGATTGCAATAATATATTTAAAGAGCGCAAAGCTCTATGTGTAATTTCTTTCAGTCATTCCCTGTGCAACAAAAGGATATACGGGTTTTCAATCAAACTTCTAAATCCGGTTTACTTTCTTTTCTATAAAATAATTTAATAGTCTTCAAGAATATGGGATCTATATAATTACCCTTTCTGATGACTTTGTACGCAGCTCAGAAAGATAGCCAACAATTTGCGGCAATTATTAAAATAACAAGAAAGGAAGGCTAGCTTCATGGTCAGCGGCTTTGAATACCCATGCATACCAGTTGCCTTCAAACCATGTGATAGTTTGTATGACAGCTTTAGGATATAGCGGTTTTTAATTTTCTGAATAAGCTTTAATGTACATATATGAAGTATATTGTACGAGAATGAATTAATTATATTAATAAACACAAGAGTTATGGTCAATGTACCATTTTCTCCCATCGTTCCTATGGCAGCTATAGGATATAGGATAGGATAGGTTAATAGAACTTAGAAAAATTGAATTTATAAAATAAAATAACCCAAAAATTGGATCACTATATCATATAGCTGCAACAAAACTATAGAAGGGTTTGAAGGCAACTGGTATGCAAGGGTATTCTAAGCTTCGGGCCTCGAAGCTACCCTTACTTTCCTGTTTTTTTTATTTTTTTTTATATAAGTCATTCACACAATTCCAATAAAGCCAAGCATAAATCAGTGTGACCATTACTTAAAACAAAATTACTAAAGTTTACTAACCAAAATTAATGTATTTCTTTATCTTCCTAAAATGTACTATTTTTTAAATAAAGTCGGCAGATATTTACTGATTCTATTTTATATGACCAATTATTGTAACCGCTAAATATCTTATATTTTATCTTCTATACATACATATGTATGTATATATGTAAATACTTTATATTGTATCTTATATATATACATACATATAAGATAATAAAATACAATATAAAGTATTTACATATATACATACATATGTATGTAAAGTATTGCTAACACACATGTTTGTAGATACATACATATGTAGTAGGCTATTTTTTTAAGTTTTATATGAGATTAATCTGTTTTATGTGTATTTGAATTGTCTTACAAAAGGTATTCTGATCCACCTTTAGGGGAACTTCTGGTTACGCCCCTGCTCGTATGTGGGTATGTATACATGGTGAAACTCGTGAAAATATTCTGGAGAGACGAAGGGCACTAATGTATATACATATGTATGTATATGCACACATATAAAGGCATGTGCTAATATATATTTACCTCGAAAGATATATATATATATATGTATGTATATATATGGTTTTCTGTTTTCCATCCGCCAACCAAAACGCAATACGGTAACAACAATGGCAAATAATTGACAAGACAATTGGCTGAAGCAAGCGGAACAAAAACCACCACTGCTTTCAGCGTGGCTGCATGATAAGGGGAGGAGCTTTAAGGCTGGATGACTCCATTGAGACCATATACATATGTATATGTACATACGTATGTATATGTATTAGTATTCTGATTGACAATGCTTGAGTTTTTCTTTGGTGTTTTCTGGCATCACATCGATTTTAAAGTCGTGCGGAAACAAAAAGGGTTTTGATTTCGGCATATTCAAGTATGTATTGACTCGGCAGAAACATATAAAGAAAGAAACAGCTTACAGATGGGTAGATATTCACAAAGATTTGAGTGAGAGAGCTATAGAAAAAAGAAAGAAATAACAGGAGAGAGGCATGTCTCGTAATTTGTAGCACAATATGTATGTAAAAACAATTGTATCCACGCCCACATGCATTTAAAACAAATCCCAGCCAACCGCTACGCTAGCTTATTTTTTGACCTTAAAGGGTGGGAGTAACGTTTGCAGAGAGGTGCGCGCTGGTATGAAGAGCACATCGTAGATTCATAAAGAGAAGCAAAGAGAAGCCAGAGAATAAAAGGTGGTGCTGTTTTAGCCAATGTTTCAGCTCTCCGGGTATCTCGAGCAATCCATTGTTGAATTGTATCAGCCTCAGAAGTCGTTGGCTGCGCAATTGGCGTCAGTGCCTCGCGATGGCTTGTCGGGAACACTAGATGCAAAGGCGGCGGCGGTGACGGCAAGGGCGAATGTAAGTGTGTATAATACACATGGCTCTTATTGCTATCAAGTGGAAGTGACGCAAGTGACGGCAACAACAGTCATTGGGGGCCACTGAGAGTGTGGAGCACGCGAACTTAGCCATTTAAACAAGAGACATACTGACTAATGTTTTCAGTTACTGATACGGTTTCGTGGTACGCTCCGATTCGCCATTATGTTGGCTAAAAAAGCGACAGCCAATCAGTCGGTTCCATGCCATCAGTAAATTAAAAAAAGTCAGCAATATTTTACTGTAATGGCAAAACTGTTAACGGTACGCGAGGTGAGCCGCCTACTTTATTTTCTATGATCTTAAACTCGATTAGGAGTGTACATATGTATATATAATGTATTAATGATAATGCATACAGTGGTGAGCATAATAAAGGGAGTGGAAATCGAAACGTTCGATACTACAGAAAAAAACTATGTTTATACCCTTGCAGAGGGTATTATAATTTTGACCAGAAGTTTGTAACGCAGTGAAGGAGACGTCTCCGACCCTATAAATTATATATATTCTTGATCAGCATCACCAGCCGAGTCGATCTAGCCATGTCTGTCTGTCTGTCCGTCTGTCGGTTGCTATGTAAACTAGTCTCTTAGTTTTAAAGCTTTTGGGCTGAAACTTTGCACCGACCCTTTAATCTGTTGCAGGTAGTGTATAAGTCTTAACGGCCGGAATCGGAACACTACATCACATAGCTTCCAAAGGAACGATTGGGAAAAAGTTCCATAAATTCGAAATTTTTTTTAATATTTTATTTATTTTTAGAGAAACTATTTAATAACTATTTCAACATATCGTTAAAGTTTAATCAAAATCGGACTACTAGACTACTGCCATAGGAACGATGGGAGAAAATGGGTCATTGAGCATAACTCTGGTGTTTTTCAAGCCAATGAATTCATTCTTAAGAAATGCAGTTTTCATAGACATTAAGCCCGTTTTAGAAAATTAAAAACCAAAAATCGGATCACTCTATCCTATAGCTGCCATACAAACAATCACACGGCTTGAAGGCAACTGGTCTGCAAGGGTATTCTAAGCTTCGGGCACCGAAGCTAGTATTCCTTTCTTATTTTAGTATTTTATTGCTTTAAAATTACTATTATGTATGAAGTATTTTGATTATATCATATTAACATGAAGTGGCCGTCTTTTCTTAATCATTACTTCATTTAGTATTATATTTGTTTTTAAAAGTAACGTTGAAATAAAATATTACAATTTTACATACTTTTTTAGCATTATCAAACAATCGATTTTTAATCCTAAAAGAGCATTTTAAACAAGCCTGTGGATGTAAAGGATGAAAAGTTTTATGGATATGATATTTAACTACAAAAATTTTATTTATTTTGTGCTTTCTGTGGGCTCTGCCGGAACCGCAGCCGCATTTTATCACTAATTTCAAATTAGTTAATTACAAAGCCTTTTTAGACTTCATTAGCATTATTTAACGGTCATTTCTCGATAATCAAAACACTTTAAATAAATATATATATTGTGCAATTGCATTCTTACCATTTCTGTATTAGCTTTGAAGCGTATATTATCCATATCTAAAGCAGAATACCTGTGCAATATGTAATAATATAGGCAAAGTTACAGCCTGGTTTGTAAAACAATGAAAAACAAGTTTGAAGAAACGGATTTTATATTCGTTATATTAAATTAATTTTACAATTAATTAAAGATAAGACCGCTTCTTCGAATAGCAAGCCCGTTTCCTTAGACTGATGAACACATAGGTACTTCTTAGATAATACTAGAGCTTCGCCACAATTTTTCATATTTTATGTTTACATGTATACATAGAATTGTTTAATACTCAGATTCAGCTGGTTTCAATAAGTTTGCCATGTCACCACCCGCCCCCAAAATTAGATTGAATCTGTAGCACCCACAGCACTGATGATGGAGTAGAAGTTTTGATCGATTTAAAAAAACAGATCACTATCTCAAAATAAAGAAAATCAAACCAGTATATCATACAGCCATACTATATACACAAACGAATATGCAATCATAGTTTAGTTTATTAATTAATATTATTTCAATTCGTTTTCGTCACAAACTCAAATATTATATATATATTTTTTTTGTATGAACGTGAGTTTTGTGACCTATGTTTATTTAGTAATTCATAACTGGAGTTAACAATAAGCATACATAATATGAAAAGTTAACGTTAATTTAGCTGTTCGAATATTACTGATGTGACTTAATTAATAAGAATTCCTATATTCCCTAATTTTAGACCAAATACGATAGCATGACCGACATAGATGCCTGTATTCAACAACAACACATACAGAATGTGCAGAGGTTGCAGCATGAAAGTTGCCTACAAGAATTGCATAATCATCTGAGTACCCATTATGGGGCAACACAATTTCTGCCTGCAAATTCCCACCACCATCAACACGCAAGCATTACACCATCCGGAAACTTAGGACCACTCCTACCGACCTTTCTGCGGCCCCCAATGCCAACTCACCAACTTATCCAAATACTTCCAGGACAAGCGAATAACCAACCTGTCATCCACCACAGTCAAAATAACTCGCAGCATGAATCGACCAACGCCCATAAAATGGCATTACCTATGTGGTCCTCTGCGGCGGTGGCGGCTGCGCACATACAAGCCGCATTGGCGGCAGCGGCTTTCGCCGCCGCCAAAAATAATAAAAATAATTCGAATAACAATGTGCTTGAATCACCAATTAGTGCTAATAAGCTATCCAGTGCAGAGCCAAAACTAATGGAAATCGGAGCCCTGGAAAGAGTCGGCATGGAGGACAATGGGAGCCCTTCAAGACCAGAGTCCCCAGCATATGACACACACTCTTATGAAATCCTTGCTTATAATCACAATACACCCCCAGAGTCCCCACATGGGCGAGCCCTAACAGGAATGGTCCAAAACCAAAGTGTCACGGATGAGTATTCTGTGAACTATCCGTCCTCGCCAGCTGACAATCTCAGCAAGGCGAGTCTATCAGAACGTTCCCATGACCCGGAAATGGACGCCCCATTAAATCTTAGCAAGCCAAAGGGGTCTCCCAGTTCATCGCCGGTTAGCCCATGCCAAAGGGATCATTCAGAAAGCCTGTTACGCATAGTATCCAGTCCGCCACTGAGCTGGCAGCAAGTCTCTATTACTGGACATCGCCAACATTTCGGCGAGCTGGAGTCGCCTCTTCTAAAGAGACAAGTAAGTAAAATGTGGTGTGATAAAAATATTTTGGCAATATTGAAAGCTAGCTTTGTGATTTTGTCTATTAAAATAAAAAAGTGGCCAAACAAAACGCTAATTTCAATCAAAAGGCTGTCTAGTTGCTGTATCATTTGGTGCATATGGTGTAATACTGTAAGATTTGTGCCCTGAAAATTTGTTTAGAACGAATTCACCTACTCAGCTTAGCACCGTTGCTAAACAATAAATAAACATATGGTCTTAACGAATTTTCTATCAAATTATCATGGCGTCTCATTCATATAATAAATAAATTTGTACAAGCCTAATATACCTCTGAACAACAGGTACAGAGTCGAAACAGTTTGAAATCTTAGTCTTACACAATTTTAAAGCAAATTATAAAATATTACATAAAATCTCGAAATGTATTTTTTTCAAACCAATGCAAAATTATTGTTTTTTTCCTCTTGCAGAGTCGAGTTTGGAATAATGCTGTGGTCGGTACTGGGGTGTCACGCGGCATGCGTCTGAGTCGCGATTCAATTAATAGCTGTGGTACAAATTCGGAAAGGTCGACTGCTCTGGACCCGGAAAGTCTTAGCCCAAGCCAAACTGGCCCTATAGCTCCGTTGCCATCATCACAACCCTTAAGACAAGGCAACGGCCATGGTCTAGGACACGGACTCAGTAAACCACACATAAAGAGGCCAATGAATGCCTTCATGGTGTGGGCCAAAGATGAACGACGAAAAATTTTAAAGGCATGTCCAGATATGCATAATTCGAATATATCTAAAATTCTGGGTGCCCGCTGGAAGGCCATGTCAAATTCCGATAAACAGCCATACTACGAAGAGCAGTCACGACTTTCAAAGCTTCACATGGAACAGCATCCGGATTACCGCTACAGACCACGTCCCAAGCGCACCTGTATTGTGGATGGGAAAAAGATGCGTATTTCAGAATACAAAGTTCTAATGCGTAATCGACGAGCTGAGATGAGACAACTTTGGTGCCGCACCAGCGGGACCTCTGCTGGCATTTCGGGAAGTACCTGTACTGATACCTGTCTAAATGGACAGGAACGGGGACCCAGTGCTCAAGATGTGGTTGTAGCCGCTGCAGCTGTTTACCATATGCAGGATATGAATCAGGTAGCAACAGCTGCCGCCACTGCTAATGAGTGCGGTCATACACCCTCTCACCAGCTCTTTTATCCTCCAGAAAGCTTATCACCTTCTGGCTTCTCGTCTGATGAAGTGGAGTTGGCTTCACAGCGCGAGTTGGGCGAGTAAAGAAAGCAATTAAGGCACCACAATGCACAGCTGAAAAAAGTTCTGTTTGTAGAAACTTAGAAATTATTGCATAACAAACAGAGTAGAAAAGATCATTTAACAATTTTGTAAATAAGAAACATTTAAATGTGTCATTGTTTACCTATTTAAGTTTCATTTCAAGTGCCATTACACATCATTATTAGTTAATTTGTGAATCAATTGTTTACAGGACTCTTGGTCTGAGAACATTGCAATTTTTGTGCCATTTACGCACCAATGCTGTAGCCATAAAAAATATACTTCAGTTTACGCGTATAGAAATAAGTAGATAGTAACGTTTAATATTTGTAAAATATACAAAACTAAATAGATACATATGTAAGTACGTGTCAATTTGTATTTATTCACAAATTTATAGCCAGTTTAATTGAAGCATTTTTTGATTTAAAACACATTATTTTGATGACAATGTGCATATGGTAAACATATTATGTTATTTTACATATATGTATAATAACTTAATAGTATTCCTATTTATGCACTTACCCGCATTTCACGCTTTTATATTGATATTAAAATGAAAATGCTGTTGTTCATTTTAACTTATCTATAATACATATTCATAAAATGTATCAACTATTTACTTTCATCAAAATCGGTCTATATAATATATCCCGCTAACCCAAATAACTACATTAACAATGCAATAGAATCAATATGCGGGTACTCTAATTTTCCATCTTTAGGAATGTTTGGATGTTTACATATGTCCAATTTGAATAATCTTTTATTTGACGTCGGTAAGATCAAATCAAATCAACAGGTTAAAAATGTACCTAAAATCGATAAAACTACATGTATTTTAAGAAACATCCCGTAATCAGCATTAATTGGCTATTGTTTTTTATACCCGTTTCATTTATTTTTGACCGTGTACCCAGGGTATATAAGGCTTGTGCAAATGTACGTGGTTTGTTCAAAAAGTATCGCGAATTTTGAATTTTCGTGGGTTACGTATATTCGAATTTCGATTTTTTTGTGGCTTATGTTGGTACACATGTCTCTCACTTATGCCGACAAGCTCGGCCATTTTTAATGTTCACTTAATTGTTGACAGCTGCTTTGCTTGCACGTGTTTTGTATCGTCTTCGATTTTTCGATTTTTCGCCGCGAAATTCGTACCAAAATTTCTCAATTGCGACCAAAAACAGCATCGCATGAACATTGCTAATGAGATGTTAAACTCTGTCCGCGACGACCCAAACTTGCTCCAGAGGGTCATAACTGGTGACGAATCGTGGGTTTACGGTTATGACGTGGAAACCAAAGTTCAATCATCTCAATGGAAGCTGCCGCACGAACCAAGACCGAAAAAAGCGCGCCAAGTTCGGTCGAATGTGAAAGTTTTGCTGACAGTTTTCATCGATTGCAGGGGCGTGGTGCATCATGAGTTCTTGCCACAGGGAAGAACGGTCAATAAGGAACATCAATATTCCCCAGATCTGGCCCCCTGTGACTTTTTCTTGTTCCCTAAAGTGAAGAGGCCCATGAAAGGACGACGGTACGCTACGCTTGACGAGATAAAGACGGCATCGAAGGAGGAGCTGAACAATATTAAAAAAAATGAATTTTTGAAGTGCTTCGAAGATTGGAAAAACCGTTGGCACAAGTGTATAATATCTAATGGGAATTATTTTAAAGGGGACAAAATAGATATTCATAAATAAATAAATAACTTTTGAAAAAACACAAAATTCGCGATACTTTTTGAACAGCCCTCGTATGTAACAGGCAAAAGGAGGCGTGACAGACCCCAAAAGTATTTATATTCTTCATCAGTATGACGAGCTGAGTCGAAATAGCATGCTCATCCGGATGAACGAACGGATCTCAGCAAATTTAAGAGCTAGAGTAACCATATAACCAGTGCAGATTCTCCTTATACTACGCAAATTAATTTTTTTCCGGTGCCACGCCCACCGTCAATTTTAGTTTAATGCTTGCACTGCACTGCACAATACAATTTTCAAGCTAGAGACATCAGAATTTCTTTACGCAATTGGATCTATTTCATCAAGTTTGGTTAATTAGAAAGCACACAAAAAATATGTAAAGCTTACAGCCGCTAACAACAAGCTATCTGTTTATTTGCTCAAATTAACGGTAAATCGCTTGCGGTCGGGGTTGGATTCTTCTAGGAATTGCCGCTTCATATACATGTGTATGAATGTGCACCTGTAATATATTTATACTGTATTAGCTACTTGCCTAGAAATGTATAGGATGTCTGGCTGATGCAATGGTTAGGATGATAAGACGGAGGTCTCAAAGGACCCCAGACCATACTCGGTAGTACATTTTTTATTTTTTCATTCTTGATTTTATTTGCTTATAACCAAATTGGTACAGGGTATTGAACAGCCGTGAAACTCGACTGTAATGTTCTTAATTGTTTCATACTATTTTAAACCATAACAACTCCTACGAACTTTCTTGCTTACATTTTTTTGCCGTCATTTTTGAAAAGAAAGCTCGTTTATGATGGATCTTCAACTTGTTAAGCCAGTACCGGACGGTGTACCAGGCTGCGTGCTTAGAACGGCTTGTACAAGTCCTGTTCAAGTCAAATTGTCGGAAATCCCTAATGTCTTTGAGCTAATTTACCGAATCAACTCTCAGCAAATGTACCTCGGTGCTTGTACTGACTCGGGTATAATAAATTAATATTAGCAGCGTTGCCAACAGAGAAAAAGCGTTTCCGTATTTGTCCCATATTATATTGCCTATTATTGACAGCCGAGCACGATCGTGTTCGATTTCATTGGCTTTGGTCAGGAAAACCATCTTTTATTGGAATAAAGATCCATGACCATCTGCCAATAGCTAAAGTTAGGTTTTTGAAAAACTCGCGCAAACGCAAAAGTTATACAGTTCGGGATGCGCCGTTAGACGCGCCGTTAGACGCGCAAAACCCGGCTGTCTGCAGACGTATGCGTCTTTACTTATCAGTGAGCGAAAACAAATTAAATGAAATTAATAAATAAAACAAATGAATGTTAAAAAACTTTTAAATAATGTGTAGAAATTTAAAAATGAATTTAAAAATCCATTCCGGGCTGATAATACATCCAGGCGTGGACGGGAGTTTTTATTTACGCGAAACGGATAAGCTAAGCTGAAAATATTATTTGATAGGGCCGTCCGTTGGTACCGAGATCAGTTCCGTTGGGGATTTTTTAACTCAAATTCGATATATGGGATTAACCGAGGAGCGAGGTTGACTGGCGAAAATCTCTTATAACTTAGCGCATTGTAATTAAAGTTTCGGGGTCATGGTTCCTTCTGTGTTGGTAGCAAAATTTATCCTTTTTGCCAAATTTGAATACGGAGCTCGTGTTTCGTTTTCGAAGAGCGCTGGCCCGCTGTCCTTTCGGTCGGCGGCGTCACCACGTGGCTATCGTTGGCTTTTTGTTTTTGTTGTTGCTATGGTCGAAGCTGCCGCTACCTCGTGCCCGGACTTAGCGTATGGCTGTTAATTTTGTTGGTCGTGGCCAAACTGCGCGCATAAACTGTGGTTGTTATTGTGGCCTTTGATAGGCTGCGGCCGTTATCCGCGCACACACTGGGCTTTGTTATTGTCGTCTCTGTTGGCTTGCTGCCGCTCATCGCGCATGCGTTGTCGCTAGCGATGTAAACCGCTACTGCTACTGCTGAAGAAGACGTCTCCGACCCTATAAAGTATGTATATTCTTGATCAGCATCACCAGCCGAGTCGATCTAGCCATGTCCGTCTGTCGGTTGCTATGTAAACTAGTCTCTCAGTTTTAAAGCTATCGGGATGAAACTTTGCACCAACCCTTCAATCTGATGCAGGTAGTATATAAGTCGGAACGGCCGGAATCGGAATACTACATGACATAGCTGCCATAGGAACGATTCGGAAAAAGTGCCATAAATTCGCTATTTTTATACCCTTGCAGAGGGTATTATAATTTTGACCAGAAGTTTGTAACGCAGTGTAGGAGACGTCTCCGACCCTATAAAGTATATATTCTTGATCAGCATCACCAGCCGAGTCGATATAGCCATGTCCGTCTGTCCGTCTGCCCGTCTGTCTGTCCGTCTGTCGGTTGCTATGTAAACTAGTCTCTCAGTTTTAAAGCTATCGGGCTGAAACTTTGCACCGACCCTTCTATCTATTGCAGGTAGTATAAAAATCGGAACGGCCGGAATCGGAACACTACATCACATAGCTGCCATAGGAACGATTGGGAAAATGTGTCATAAATTCGACATTTTTAAAGTTAATTAATTTATTTCTTTGAAAGCTATATTAAACGATTATTTTAACATATCCTGAAAGTTTCATTAAAATCGGACCAATATATCCAATAGCTGCCATACAAACGATCAAACAGTTTTAAGGCAACTGGTCTGCAAGGGTATTCTAAGCTTCGGGTACCGAAGCTAGCCTTCTTTTCTTGTTCAAGATAATTTATTTATTTCTTAGGAAACCCTTAATGATTATTTTAACTTATCCTAAAATTTTCATCAAAATCGGACTACTATATTCTATAGCTGCCATAGGAACGATGGGAGATAATGGGTCATTGAGCATAACTCTGGTGTTTTTCAAGACAATTTATTCATTCTTGAGAAATACAGTTTTCATAGACATTAATGCCGTTTTAGGCAATTGGTCTGCAAGGGTATTCTAAGCTTCGGGTGACAAAGCTAGACTTCCTTTCTTGTTTTTCGATCATTTCTTCGACTTTGCGCTTCATTTCTCAAAATAGTTAAGCTTAACAAAATATATGTATGATTTGATGTCTTTAAAAAATATGCAAATTGTAGCTTTCTGCCGCGTTAAACGTTTTGCACGGCTACGGAAATATGGTAAAAATATAAACTTTAAATTTAGTATGATTTTCTTGGTTTTATTATTAAAACGTGCAATCTCAACTGTACATACTTAAGGAGGCACTATTTAATGACTATTTTAGCATATCCTGAAAATCTTATCAAAATCGGATCACCATATCTTATAGCTGCCATATGAACGATGTGAGAAAATGGGTGATTGAGCATAACTCTGGTGTTTTTCAAAACCATCAATTCATTCTTCGAAAATATAGTTTTCATAGACATTAAGGCCGTTTTGTGAAATTCAAAACCAAAAATCGGGCACCTATATCCTGCTGCCGCTAATCAAACGATCGAACGGTTTGATCGCAACCCATATCTGTATATTTTTTTTTATTTTAGCTAATTGGAGAATTTGTAAAGCTTTCTTTAATATATTTGTACTTTAAGAACCACTTTTGAAAGAAGGTCTTAATTTTTTAAAGCCCAGTCAGACCGTTCTGCTGTGTTCATACATTTAATTTTGCGACCTTGTTTCGATAGCTTTGTAGAGTGTTGGGCAGTGATTTCAGCACTGAAAGAATAAGACAGCTGCTGTGTTTGCGATCGAGTGTGGCTCTCTGCGGAAAGTACACTGCACAATTTTTAGTATGAATGCAAAATAAAACAAGCGCAAGAAAATAACAGATCGGTGCGCTGCACTCTTTCTAAGGAAAATATGGCTGAATCTACTGAACGTGTGGTCCAACCTATCATATCCCCGACATCAGACGTGGGATCCTGTCCGCGTCCAGAGACAACAGCAGATGGGCAGTTTCGCTTGCAGTTGGAGCTGCGGAATTTCATTTTCGTAGAATTGTGAAAAAGTTAGCAAGCGTTGGCTTCGCGGTGCTTCTAAAGATCAACTCAGACATTCCTGGCGCCGTTGCTACAGTGGAGTACAACATTTGATATTGTTCTTAACGAGAAGCCATTGTTGGGTAGCGCATTAATTTTGGCTCTAAGAGTATCCCTAAAAGGCAGTGCGTCATGGTGGTTGTCGACTTGAATCTCCGGTCCAGCAAAATCCAGCAAATCATTTTCGATGAAGTGCTTCAGTTGTGGCAAGCTGGGCATAAAAAAAAAAGAATTCAGAAGCAAGAAGCCAATTGGTGAAAAGGTGCAAGGAGGCGATTGACGTGCGAGTCAAGCAATTCAGCAGCGTTTCTGTAAAAGATTCTCTTTTTCTGGGCAAGATAAATAATAATGTGGTTGCTTTGAAAGGCATCGCTAATATCTATAGTTCTATGCAGATTTTAAGCGAAGTTAAAATTAAGGAAATTTGTTTACAGGTATTACATGTCATATCAGATGATAGCTAGTAATATTCTACATAGTTGGCGGTGAAATTCTAGCCTAAGGCTTTTCTGCTGTAGTATCGCAGGCCGGTGTCGAATTTTTATACCCTTGCAGAGGGTATTATAATTTTGACCAGAAGTTTGTAACGCAGTGAAGGAGACATTTCCGACCCTATAAAGTATATATATTCTTGATCAGCATCACCAGCCGAGTCGATATAGCCATGTCCGTCTGTCTGTCCGTCGGTCGGTTGCTATGTAAACTAGTCCCTCAGTTTTAATGCTATCGGACTGAAACTTTGCACCATCCCTTCAATCTGTTGCAGGTAGTATATAAGTCGGAACGGTCGGAATCGGAACACTACATCACATAGCTGCCATAGGAACGATTGAGAAAAAGTGTAATAAATTCGCTCTATTATATGGTTATTTTAACATATCCTGAAAGTTTCATCAAAATCGGACCACTAAATCTTGTGTTTTTCAGTTTTCATAGACAGTAAAGCCGTTTTTGAACATTAAGCCAAAAATCGAATCACTATATCCTATAGCTGCCATACAAACGATCAAACAGGTTTAAGGCAATGGTCTGCAAGGGTATTCTAAGCTTCGGGTACCGAAGCTAGCCTTCCTTTCTTGTTTAAATATAAAATTCTTAATACTAGTTCTTGACAAAGTCGGGAAATATTTTTGAAAAGTAAAAAACAGAAGTGCATGGTGAAGATATGAATATACTATTTTCAATGTAAAACTCAAACAACCACAGGATAAATGACTATCAGACAAATTGAGCCAACCAAACCTGTGCAAAGACGGACATACAAACTCAGTTTTAGTGAATAAGAAATAGTATGAGAATAGAGTTCAAGAGCGTATCACGTTGTCAGGCCAAGTAGTTCTCTTTACGCTAGTCCAGCATTATTACATTGCATTACAGAACATTACAGTAGAGTTTAACGACTGTTAAATAACCTTTAGCAATTTTGGTATCAGCAATATATATCAAGATCGAAAAAAAAAAGGATTAAAAAGACCTACCGAGTCTGGGAATCGAAATAGGGATTTTCTAACTATTCCACCACCACATACAATTTGAAGAAAATAGCTAATATAGGATATAAAGGTAGTGCGTTTTCACCGGCACTCTCTAGAAGACTCAACTTGATCTGAATTTTGCAGTAAACTAACAAACAAAATAAAAATAATAATAAAAAAATTAATAATTAGCATAATTTAAACAAGTAAGAACGTTACAGTCGAGTTTTCCGACTGTTAAAGACCCTGTACCATTTTGGTTATAGGCTAAATAAAAAAAAACAAGTAAGAACGTTACAGTCGAGTTTCCCGACTGTTACAGACCCTGTACAAATTTGGTTATAAGCAAAATAAATCAAAACCAAAAAAAACAATATTTACACCGAGTCCTGTCTGGGATTCGAACCCACTATATTCATGCTTTCAGTCGTAACCATTCGGCTACACCATTCTTTTTCAACCAGTAGCTAATACAGTATAAATATATTGAAGGCACACATTCATACATAAGTATATGAAGGCAGTGGCAGCTGCAGCGGCCCTTCCGAGAAAAATCAACCACCGAACGCAAGCAATTTACCGTTTGTTTGAGCAAATAAACAGATTACTTGTGGTTAGCGCCTGTAAACTGGGTATTTATTGTGCGCTTTTTAATTAACTAATCTTAATGAACGGTAGAAATCTAAGCTCCAATTGCATGTGTATTTTGAAACAAAAATTTTGCTTGAAAATTGTGCAGTGCAAAAATTAAAATACAAATTGCTGGGCGGTGGGCAGTGGCGCCGACAAAAAAAAATAAACTTCAACTCTGTCAGTATTAGGAGAATCTACACTGGTAATACGGTTCCTCTAGCTCTTACAGTTGCTGAGATCCGTGTGGTCATCCGGACGGACGGGCAGACGGACATGGCTATATCGACTCAGCTCGTCATGCTGATCAAGAATATATATATTTTGTGGGGTCTGCCACGCCTCCTTCTGCCTGTTACATACATTTGCGTACCCTAAACCCTTTGGGTACAGGGTCTAATAAAAAACGAGTCTGGTCTGTCTGGATCTTGAACCTGATACCTCCGTCATGTCAAGCAGACGTCCTAACCATTGCACCAGCATAGACTTTTCGAGGGGAGTAGGTTATACAGTATAAATATATTGAAGGCGCACATTCATATACATGTATATGAAGGTAGTGCTTTCTCAGGAGGAGCCGCCCGGAAAAATCAACCACCGACCGCAAGCGATTTACCGTTTGTTTGAGCAAATAAACATTGCTTTATGTTAGCGCCCGTACACTTTCGTATTTTTTGTGTGCTTTCTAATTAAGCAAACTTGATGAAATTCGGGATCGGTAGAAATCCATGCTCCAATTGCATATCAATTTTACAAAAATTTTAGCTTGCAAATTGTGCAGTACAGGGCACAGCAAATATTCAAATACAAATTTCGGGGGCAGTGGGCGTGGCACCGCAAAAAAAGTTATTTTCGGCTGCGTCGGTATCAACACTGGTAATATGGTAACTCTAGCTCTTACAGTTGCTGACATGGCTATCATGCTGATCAAGAATATATATACTTTGTGGGGTCTGAGGTCCACGCCTCCTTACGCCTGTTACATACATATGCACAAACTTAATATACCCTTTAAGCTTTGGGTATAGGGTCTAATTATATTCGCGCTTGACGAATCAAAACACATTGCACATATTCGAGTCAGACTACTCGAACGCAGATGCGATCGAAACGTGGAAGGAGTATGCCGGATTTATAACGAATATATAAATCTAGGGCATGTCTATTGCCTTTAAAAGATCAAACCAATTTTGCGTATTACGCCCACAGATCCTTAGAAGCTGCTAGTCGTTTTCGACGCATCAGCTAAAACGACTTTATCAACTCAATCGTTTAATCAGCTAATCTTGTGGAGACCTGACCCACGCGGCGATATTGAGTCTTTTCAACTTAACACTGTTACATACCGGATGTCGGCTGCACCATATCTAGCTCGAATCACACGAGTCTGAATTTCCCACAGGCGCTGCCGTCCTACGCAGCGATTTATACGTAGACGACGTTTTAACTGGTTTAACTGGGTAGTTAAACTACTATGCAGGGCTGCATTTAACAAAGCTTAGTAAAAACTTAGTATAGTTGCAACCTCATCGACTGAAATGTTTATTGAACTCGACCATGTATTTACAAAAACATTAGTCTAGTCTGGCGGCCTTATCTGAACACATTTATATTTTGTAATGAGTTCAAGCCTGCTAATCGATTTACTTGTATGGATTCATAAGTCCTTTACTAATTTATTGCAAAATATTTATACAGGATTTGACTCTGAGGTGCAAAGTCTGAAAAAAAACTTGGATCAAATTGCTTGAAGACTTACGAGACATAACCATCCATCCTCCCCAAGCGAAATTCATGGTTGTTGGCTCCGAGCGGGCGTACGGATGTTGCACTTATGTACGCGGTCAGCACACAGAGGGAATTAAAATCAACATGCTCATCGCAAAAGTTGCACCCAAACAAGTGCATTCTTTGCCACGACTGAAACTTTGCGCTGTGTTACTACTAAGTCGTACTTGGAGCAAATTACCCGCCTACGTGGATCATGTAACACTCTGGACGAACTCGAAAATCATTCTGCAATGGCCAACAGAATCTCAGAGCAGAAGCATGTGTCTGGCGGGGCCAGATTTCTGTTAGAAGTTTGCCGAGTCCGCTCTATTTGACTCAAAAGCATGAAGTAAACATGTAAAGTGTGAAAAAGAACTAAGAACTACATACAAAAATTATAGCAAAGTGTGGAAAAAATTAATACAAAGCGAATAGAGATATCTGGCATTGGCTGAATGCAAATTACAGAACAATTTATATTCGATGATCAACTACATTTCAAATGGATTTCTCAATTTATAAATACAAAATCTCTTCTCCTCAAACATCATGCTTGTATAGACTCAAAAAGAGCCTAATTTAAAGGTGATAATAAAGATTTGCACTAAAAACGGGTCAATGTCATTTTTGTGTCAGTCCTAGTCAAATTTGTCAGCTCGGTTTTCATTTTATATTGCAAAATACATTTTCTTAAGGACTATTGTATAATATATCGTATATACTAGTAAAATACAGGCAGGTGATCTGCGCCCTAACTCACAAAAAATTTAAGCACTAAGCAAGTCTGTAACCATGTTGGATGGAGCTATTTTTAATACTAGGTTTTCATAGTGGATGATGTTTTTGTATTTCTAAGCTTCGGAGAATAAGCTGGTTACTGGCAGAACAGCAACGAGATCATGGTATTGCGGACATTGTCGCTAAGTTAAAAGACAAAAATATTCTAAAACTTACTAGATATTATATATAGAAAAAATCAAAGACTTTTTAAGACTCGATGTCTGATGGTTCTGCCTCGAGCTTTTAGATGGTATGTTATAAGCCAGGTGCACGAGTCAGTCAGGTGCATTTAGGCTGGAAAAAACACTTCATAAGGTGTATGAACAATACTGGTTTGATGTTATGGCGAAGTATGTTCGTAAGTATGTTGAAAATTGTATTACTTGTAGAATCTCGAAATCTTCATCAGGAAAGACTTAGATAGAACTTCACTCAATTCTAAATATTAATATTCCATGACACACAGCGCACATAGACTTCACTTAAAAATTGAGTGGTAAAATCGATTGAAGGAATACAAATAGAATTATCTGAAATCAGAGCTCAGGCTTAATGTAATATATAAAAAACAGCAGTTTATAAAAAGCATAGATTTGATAAGGATAACTAGAAGATAGTTAAGTATGTCGTATTACTTTAAAACGTTAAAATCAAAGAAACTGGCCACAAAATTCAGGGGCCCGTTGTAGTAATTGAGATTTTGGGAGGACATAGATATAAGTTTAAGTTTATGACTAGTTAAAGGCTGTTTACGGAGTTTGCCAGTTGGATATCGACGGTGATGAATTGAGCCCGCCGGAAGCTGTTGACATAGACACTATGATGTGAAGCTGTTGAAATAGACAGTATGATGTAAAATGATGAGATACCGAGAGTTCAATATGGAGGAATATGCAAGATGTGGATAAGTAGAAAGGAAT
The DNA here is from genome assembly GCA_021224005.1 of Drosophila setifemur. Taxonomy (NCBI): domain Eukaryota; kingdom Metazoa; phylum Arthropoda; class Insecta; order Diptera; family Drosophilidae; genus Drosophila; species Drosophila setifemur. The sequence goes on from JAJJHY010008221.1 coordinate 657,191, forward strand.
GAAAGTGTTGTTAAATCATAGAGAAAGTACTGAAAGACACGAAACATGATTTGTAATGTTACGGATAAGAAGTAAGTAGTATTATCTGTTGTGACTGGTCTGAGTGATAGAAGGAATGTTCGGATCACTGTTGATAATGACATTTATTATACGAAGACGTGTAATTTGTCAGAAATGCCGTGTCGAAGATTTGTTGTTTAATTCGAATTTGGCGCCTTGTTTCTATAACTTAGTTAGGTGGTACTTTTTTCCATTCCTTGAGGATGGTCTCTCGGCTGAAGTACTTGTTCACCAATACTGCCCTAAGACGCTTCTCAGCATTAATCCGCAGGAAGCGCTGACTTTTGCGACAGCGTGGATTTCTTTTCGGACAGATGTATTTAGTTCCGTGGGTACGTCTGTGCTCAATATCACATGGACGGAAAGTAATGATAGTATTTGATTGATAAGAGTATTCGAGTGGATGTTGTCTTGATCTTGGATGTTAGGTTCGTTAATAAAGAGAACTAACTTAGCTACTGGTCTTTTGATGACGCCGCGTGTCGTAAGAATGTCGACTATCAACCTTGCCATCAGAACCAGGATATATAGCTTGTACACGACCCAAACGCCTCTCATTGAAAGAAAGGTTATCTTCTTTCAAGAAAGCCATATCTCCAATGTGGAGGTTTCGATTTGAAAGTTGACATTTGCCTCGTTTGTGCAGCAAAATGAATATTCAGAGATTCATTTTTTAAAGCCTGAAAAAAAAATGTTGATTGACAGTCTTAAGCCACTACCAGCGAACGCTAGTAGTGGATCACCAATTAGGAAATGGTCTGGACATTGGGCTTGTAAATCGGTAGGGTCCTCTGAGATAGGAAAGACAGACCTGGAGTTAAGGCATGCTCTAATCATTGAAAGGAGCGTGTCGAACGTATATTTCATGGTTGAAGCTGAATTTTAAAAGAGCGTTTTGAAGCCTTTCACACCACCCTCCCATATGCGGAGCGCTAGGAGGATTAAAACGCCAGGACAACATTTGATGGCTATATTTGAGGATGATCAGCGCTTTTGTGGCTTCTAAGAAATTACTTGAGAGAATCTTTGCGGCTCCAACAAATGTCTTGCCATTATCGGAGTGCATTCGCTGAGGACAGCCTCGTCGTGCAGCGAATCTATTAAAGGCTGCCAGAAATTTTTTGATGTCAAGTCTGATGTGGCTGCCATATGGATGTCTTTCGTGCTAAAGCACACGAAAAAGCAGATATAGCCTTTAGTTATAATTCACGCAGGTCCTGTGTAATTCTTAATATCAAATCATCCAGCGAAATCGACCCCCGTGTGAGTGAAAGGACGTGATAAAGTGGTTATCTCAACAGGTAGATCGCCCATGACCTGGGCCTGGAGCTTTCTACGATAGATAATTCAAATCTTACAAGAATGGAATGTGGATTTGACTAAAACCTTTAATTTAGGATCGAACGAGGCACATTACAAACTGATTGCCGCCATGGAGTGATATAAGGTGCGTAAATTAGACGAGCAGACGTGTGTTTGGACATAAGTATGGGGCTGTGCGATCATAATCCATACTTCTAATCATAATTTAGCATCTCAAATACTCTTACCCGAACTCAAGCTTTCATGACTCCTTTTCGGTCAAGGAACAGATTTAAGTTAAGGAGATCGCTTGATTTGCAAGTTGCACTTGACAACACATTGCTCCAACTCTGTATCAGGAAAAGGATCTGTGGTAGCTGGCCACAAAGAGTGTGGTAGCTCTAGCTGTAAAGATCTCGTGTAAACACGCCTCTGATAGCCAAGTCAGGTGGATTGTGTTCCGAGCGAATTTGTGGCCATTTGTCGGCATCGTCGGATTGAATAATGTTAATGGCTTGTATGGCGGTTTTCTTAGCCAAGCCAACACAATAATGGAATCTGTCCAGAAGTATGCTTCCTGTTTTTTCAGGAGCAACCCTGGTCTTGGCAGTCAGAAAATGGACGGAAGTGTCATTGCCTGTCTCGACTCAAACGAATATTGCTGGGCCATACGCGCACTGAGAAGCATCACAGAAGCTATGGATTTGGATTATTCTTGTGGGAAAATTTGATCTATCTCGGAATGTGAATAATTCATACGATATAGTAGCTCCGAATGAAATCTTGCCACCGTTGGGCTAAGTCGGATGACAGATACTCGTCCCATTTAAATTTTCGGAACCAAACCTCCTGCATGAAAACCTTGGCACAAGCGACTGGGGCTAGCTATCCAGCGGGATCCAAAAGCATGGAGATCTGGGACAGAACTTCACGTTTAGTGACGAATTCCCCTATTGTCATTTCGGATGCACAAAGAAAAACTCATTCTTGGCAGCTTTCCATCGGATACCAAATGATTTTGCTGTGCTGGCATCGTTGATTTCTAAGAATTTCGCAAAAAGTCGGTGATCTTTTGGAATACCTTATAGCACATCCTTTGTGTTGGAGGACCATTTTCTCCGCTGTCTAAAGCCAGATGCAGTTCTAATATAGTAGAAATGACCCTATGCTTCGTATGTAGCTATGTGACTAAAAATGGAGCACAAGTCACCCCAAATGTGACTGTGTTAAGTTCATAGACGAAGAGCTCACCGTTTTTATCACGGAATATTACCTTTTGGAAAAGTGTATACTTAGAATCGACTTTAATCTGACGGTACATTTGAGTGATACCGGCGCTAAAAACATATCGGAAGAAAAGCCACTTAAGAATATGCACTGTTAAGTCAGATTGGAGAACAGGACCTGGATGAAGGATGTCATTTGGACTTTTGCCATTGGAAGATGGACTGGGTGCATTGAAAATAACTTGCATCTTTGCTCTTGAAGACTGCAAGATGGTGGCAGGTAGTAACTGCGTTAACTATTATCTGAAGCAACCTGTCGTTTTTATTTAAACGGCTTTCATTTCGAAGGAATTGAGCTAGTGCTATGAACCTTGAATGCCCTGTCAATATGATCCGAATTTTGGAATAGTAAAGTTACCACATATCGGCCATCACTATCTTTTGTTTTGGTGCTACAAAAATCTTCTAACAAGCCTCGTGAGCGTTGAAGTAGAGTTTTTCGACTGGAGTCTTGGATTATTAATGTAAACCGCAGAACAAAGGTCTCGGAACATAGGCCAACGTAAGTAGTCACCGCTGATAACTTCCGTATGACATGGCGGAGACTATATTCTTTTAAGGCAGTGAGGGATAGGACTGCTTGGCGGTTGCATCAATTTGGATTTGCTCACAAATTGGGCTGCACATTGTTCATAACTAAATAGCAGGGGTCATATTTGGGTTGGATAAAAATAAGCGCTCTGGAACAGTTCTCACACTCTTTATACTCCTTTTCTCATAAGGGTCGTATTTAGTCTTGAAGAACTTGGGAAGTAAAAAGCTAACTTTTTTTTTGCTCAAATAAACTGTAAATCGCTTGCACTACCTTCATATACCTATGTACGAATGTCGCCATCAATATAGTTATACTGAAATTGCAGCTAGCTTCGAAAAGTATATGGTGATCCAATGGTTAGGACGTTTGGCAGATGACACGCAATTCTCAGGTTCGAGCCCCATACCAAACCCAGTACTTTTTGTTTTTGTTTTTCGTTTTGATTTATTTTGCTTATAACCAAATTGTTATTCAATTATTCAATATCTGCGGCTCGCCATCCTGCATTTTAAGGATTATCTACTTTGGAATGATTTTTATGGAATCGTTCCAAAACCGTACTAAGTAAGTTTATTTTAACGGCCAGGTGCTATTGTCGTGTGTTATGCTGCCATTAAAAAGGTTGAGCAGTACCATTCTCTATTCCTGTTTCCTGAATGTGCTCTGCATCCTTAATAACATCTTGCTTATTACAAATTTGTATATTATTTATGAATTTACAATTTCGGGATATTTTTTAGATTATTTCATTTGATACAAATGTTTCTAAATGAATTATTGACTTCTTTCTAATTACCGTTTTTATTTTTTAATATTGAAAGTAAGTTGTTTCTAAGTACGGAATTTTTATTGCATTAGCAAGTTTCATTTCGCTTAACAGGCTTGCATTAATTACGTTAAGTTCGTCCCATTAAGCCGCATATTTTATATTTATTATTTCTTTCATTAACTTGACTTGATTCTAGAAACTTACAGATATTTAATTATTGTGTTGGCTAACATTTGAAATTGTGGTTAAGTTGTTAATTCTATTTTGTAAATGGGTATAAATTATAATTTGGAAACTTACAGATATTTCATTATTGTGTTGGCTAACATTTGAAACTGTGGTTAAGTTGTTCATTTTATTCTGTAATTGGGAGTAAATTATAATTTGGTAATTTTTATTGGAAATAAAGTTATTGAGGATATTATCTATTGAGACCGTCATGATCATGATTTCCAGCCATATATTTTCAGGCTGATCAGATCCAATTGATTGATTTAATCTTACGGATTTTGGGTATGTGTGCATTCAAATCGGACAATGTTTGGACAATTTTGTATGTTGTGATATGGTATAGATAACTGTTTTTTAAATCTTTCATGGTATGTTTATGTATTTTCATTTGTTAATTTTCCATCATTTGGACATCGATCAAATTAACTAGTTTTACCGATGATACCCTAACTTTCCCCATTCCTCTGTACATGGTCATAGTTTCTGCGTCGGGACAATTTTCAATTTCCATGGTTGCCATTGGTAGGCACACTATAAATAAGACGATCCTGGAGGGGTGGCAGACCCCGCAAATTATATATATTCTTGATAAGCATGACGAGCTGAGTCGATATAGCCATGTCCGTCTGCCCGTCTGTTTCTACGCAAACTGGTCTCGCAGTTTTAAAGCTATGAGTATGCAACTTTTCACCAACTCTTCTATCTGTTGCAGGTAGTATATAAGTCGGAACGGCTGGCGCCGGAATACTACATCACATGAACTAAATAATTTTGAAAAAAGTTCGTAAATTCGACATGTTTAACGATAATTGATTGATTTTTTATAAATCCATTTTTTAATTACTATCCTATAGCATGGGTTTAAAGGCAACTAGTCTGCGAGGGTATTCAAAGCTTCGGGCCCCGATGCTAGCCTTGTTATACCCTTGCAGAGGGTATTATAATTTTGACCAGAAGTTTTTAACGCAGTAAAGTAGACATCTCCGACCCTATAAAGTATATATATACCTGGAGATGCTGCTCCAGCCGAGTCGATCTAGCCATGTCCGTCTGTCCGTCTGTTTCTACGCAAACTAGTCTCTCAGATTTAAAACTATCAGACTGAAACTTTGCGCCGGCCCTTCATTCTGTTGCAGATAATATAAGTCGGAACTGCCAAAATCGGAACCCTACATCACATAGCTGCTATAGGATTGCTATAAGATTGATTGAGTCTTTAAAAATAACTTTTTTTTTTTAGTTATGTGAGCCTATACTGAAAGTCTTATTAAATCGGATCACTATATCCTATATGTGCCATAGTCTAGTAAAGGTATTCTAAGCTTCCTGGCCCGAATCTAGGCTTCCTTTACAGTTAAACGTAAATTCCACCATATCTTACCATACTTACCATATTTAAAGGAGCGCTGTGAATGAGCATTATACTAAATGTCATGATTACACTCGAATGAAAGACACAGGAATTACACAGTTGATTAGTGATCAAGCTCTTCGAGAAATTTATAACCCCTTAGTTGCAACACCTATGCAGCTCTTTTATTTCTCCATGCCAACATGGATTTATGAAACGTCGCTCGACGACTACTAATCTTTTGGTGCTCTCATCCTTTGTTATCAAGGGCTTCCAGTCAAATTTTCAAACGGACGGCATTTACACAGACTTCAGTAAAGCATTCGACTCCGTTATCACTCTCTTCTTTTAATAAAGCTTGACAAAATGGGTTTCCCTGTAGGCTTAATAAAACTGATCAGCAGTTACTTGAATAATAGAACACATATGGTTCTTTTCAAGAGCTCACTTTCTGGTGAATTCCGTGTCACCTCGGTCGTCCCTCAAGGTAGTCACCTTGGTCCTCTGCTGTTCACACATTTTATTAACGACCTTCCATCGGTCGTGTCAATTCTCGCGTTCTAATGTACGCAGACGATGTCAAGCTTTGTATTTAATATAATGATCCCTCTCGTCAATCGGTCTTACAGGCCGATCTTAATAACTTACAGGCATGGTGTGTAGTAAATTCACTAAAATTAAACGGCTCTAAGTGCAAACTGATGACATTTCACCGTAAAGATTCTTTAGTTTGCTGCTTACTCTCTAGCAAGCTTTGCATTCAATATAATGATCACTCTCGTCAATCCGGTCTTACAGGCCGATTTTAATAACTTACAGGAATGGTGTCAAGCAAATTCACTAAAATTAAACGGCTCTAAGTGCAAACTGATAACATTTCACCGTAAAGATTCTCAGTTTGCTGCTTACTCTCTAGACGGAGTCCTTCTTGATAGAATCACGCATGTCGAGAATCTTGGTGTCGTACTTGATTCCAAATTAAAATTTCATGGATGGTAAATAAGGCCATGGGTGTGTGAGGTTTCATAAAAAGGTGGTCAAAAGAATTTAATGACCCCTATGTGACTAAGACTTTGTACGTCTCGCTTGTCCGACCAATTCTTGAGTACGGATCATGTGTCTGGAGTCCTCAGTATGGATTTCACCAAGACAAAATTGAATCCATGCAAAAAAGATTTCTTATTTTCGCGCTTAGAGGCCTAAACTGGGAACCAAACTTTCAACTTCCCTCTTACTCTAGTAGACTCATGCTTCTAAGCCTACCCACACTTACTAATCGTAGAACATGCTTGGTGTAGTTTCCATCCTCAAACTAATACACAATGAGGTTGATAGTTCTGCCTTGTTAGAACGCATCAACTTTAATGTGCCCCGTAGACGTACAAGAAATTATATCCCACTAGCTTTAAACCATAGTAGTTCGAATTATGTCCTGCATGAGCCATTTAGAGTACTTTGATCAGATTACAACGTAGTGCACCAACTAACGTCCGATTTTTCTTCTATTAACGACCTTATGCATATTAAGTCCCTAATTCTTACCTACCTTACTCACCACAATTCTATGTAGTTTTCCTCGAAATGTTATCTTTGCGATCGAGCCGTACGTTATGCGGCTGCGCCTCTCGGTCGGTTGGGCGGGAGATGGGTTGCATTACGTGCAACGGGATTCGCGAAAAAAAGGGAACTGTTTGTGCTCTTGTACATTTGGTCTGCGTCTTTGAATGATTAATGATTTAATGATCAACCTGTGTATTCAGTCATATACATACATATGTATGTAGGCATACTCAGTTGTCGACCTGGTCTGAAAATGATTAAAAGACTAATATCACTATTAACAAGTAAGAACGTTACAGTCGAGTTTCCCGACTGTTACAGACCCTGTACAAATTTGGTTTTAGGCGAAATAAAAAAAAAACAAAAAAAATATATATTCACACCGAGTCCGGTCTGGGATTCGAACCCAAGATCTTCGCGTTTTAAGTCGAACGTCGTAACCATTCGACAAATCCAAACTTTTTGAACCGGCAGCTAATACAGTAAAAATATATTGAAGGCACACATTCATACATATGTATATGAAGGTAGTGGCAGCGCAGCTGCAGCGACACTTCCGAGAAAAATCAACCACCGAACGCAAGCGATTTACCGTTTGTTTGCGCAAATAAACAGATTTTTTGTGTTTAGCGCCTGTATACTTTAGGTATTTATTGTGCGCTTTCTAATTAACCAATCCTGATGAAATTTTCAGGATCGGTAGAAATCTATGCTCCAATTGCATGGGTATTTTTAAAAAAATTTTAGCTTGAAAATTGTGCAGTGCAGGGCAGTTCAAAAATTCAAATACAAATTGCGGGGGCGGTGGGCGTGGCACCGACTTAAAAAAATAAACTCCGATTTACTCAGTATTAGAAGAATCTACACTGGTAATACGGTTCCTCTAGCTCTTACAGTTGCTGAGATCCGTGTGTTCATCCGGACGGACGGACGGACGGACGGACGGACGGACGGACGGACGGACGGACGGACGGACGGACGGACGGACAGACGGACAGACGGACATGGCTATATTGACTCAGCTCGTCATGCTGATCAAGAATATATATACTTTGTGGGGTCTGCCACGCCTCCTTCTGCCTGTTACATACATTTGCACAAACTTAATATACCCTTTACCCTTTGGGTACAGGGTCTAAAAAGAAAGGCTAGCTTCGGGGTCCAAAGCTTAGAATACCCTTGCAGTCCAGTTGCCTACAAAGCGTTCGATCGTTTGCACTACAGATAATAAAATATAATAGTGGTCAAATTTTTTGTTTTTTCGAAATCGGCACCAAGGTCTACGAAAATTATATTTTGCAAGAAATAATTCATAGTTTAAAAAAACATTAGAGTTCTACTAATTGGCAATGTTCTCCAATGATATAGGATAAAGTGGTCCCATTTTTATACCCTTGTATATAGTTTTGACCAGAGCTTGCAACGCAGTGAAGAAGACTGATGTCATGACCCCATAAAGTACATATATTACTGACCAGCATCACCAGCCGAGTCGATCCAACCATGTCCGTCTATTTGTCTGTCCGTGTCTGTTTCTACGCAAACTCGTCTTGCAGGTAGTATATAAGACGGAACAGCCGGAATCGGAACATTGCATCACATTGAACGATTTGGATTAAAAGTCGTAAATTCGAAATTTTTAAAGATAAATGATTGATTCTTTATAAACCAGTCCTGATGAACTGGAGTCTCAAATGCCTGTGCCTTTTTTCGGTTTTGCGTTCGATTAAATTGTGTGATCTACCTCTTGCGATGAGATCTGCGGCGTGCAATCAAGTGATGGATGCCTTGGTGGAACGAGGCTCAACATCGGCAGGGAATATGTCGGATTCGCTCATAGAAAGGGCGTCATTAACAGAGTTGTATGCTGATCTTGAAGCCGTTTTCCTATGCGAGAATCGTTTAAGCGGATGCTTAAAAAAATAGGCCAGCCTAGTCGGATATGATGCTCTTCATCCATTTTTGTATAGCAGCGAAGTTGCGGACCCAATCTGGCCTTAATGTAATGAAATGTTTAGTGCTGTCCAGTCTCTTTGGTTAATTTTTGGTGGTTTGAACAATGGGCTCGGCGTGGCCGTTTGTTACTGGGGGGAAAGGAGCAGAACGAATGTGCCGAATCAAATTGTTTTCCATTAATATTTTAAACTCCTCAGATGTAAACGCCATGCCGTTGTCTGTCACCAGATCATCCGGCAGACCATGATTGGCAAAGTTGTCGAAGGAACTTAATGGTGGCTGCTGATGATATAGAGTTGACTACGGCGACTTTCAACCATTTTTAGTAAGAGTACACAACCAAAAAGAATGTACGGACCATGATTGGCAAACTTGACAAAGGAACTTAGTGGTGGCTGCTGATGATAAAGAGTTGACTACGGCGACTTTCAACCATTTTTAGTAAGAATACACAACCAAAAAGAATGTTCATTCGTCTACTGTTTAAATTGGGCAACTTTTGACAAAATCTGCGCTGCTCATCTTAGTTCGCGGACGATGAACCAAATGGAAATCATAAGCATTGAGAAGGATTGAACGGAGCAGCATTATGTTGGATATTAAATTCGGAACAGCTTTTGTTGCGGTGAATGTACCCAGCGGACGATGATCTGTGACCAAGGTTAATGATCGTCCGTACAGATAATTGTGGAATATCGTAACTCATACTAACGTCACAGCCTTTGCGTTAAGCCTTGTAGAGTGTCCACTTCCAGGTAGGTCACTGCCGACGGCCGGAATTTATTGACAGTGTGGTTGAACTGCTAGCTTTAATTGCACCGTGGATACATTAAAGCTAGCAGTTCAACCACACTGTCAATAAATTCCGTCAACACATCCTTCTTCTGTAGGTGTGGCCCTAAAAATGTCTTAGCTGCTTAGACGTTCTATTTCTCCTCATATAGGCCTTTAATTGTAAACGGAATACGCCGTGTTGGTAGCCTCACAGGCGCAGTTGGAATCAGTTTGTAATGACCTAGTTCCTGTATAACGACCAGCTTTGATGTTAATTTCGTGAATACGGCGTACACGCCCTCGATGCGTTTACCTAGCGCGTCAAACCAGTTGCGATGATTGTAGAGTGTAGATACATCGATCTTCTTCCCTGGAATCGGGCGTTGATAGTCGCTTAGATAGTAATAGTGGTACTTAAAAATTCGAACTAATCTTGACAAGATTGTGCTGAACGTGGCTTCCTTCACAATGATCAGTGTCGATCCAGAATCCACTTCAAATAAGCAGGACCGGCCGTTGACTAAGACAGAAATCGATTTCTTTTGATTGACCAAAGAAAGGAGCCAAAAGACGATCTGTCTTGTGCTGCACATTGGTGTGCTGATGTTGAGCATGTCAGAGGCGTAGATAAATTCGATTTGCGGCAGACACGCGGTAGATGACCCTGTAAGCAATCTTTTGCAATCTTTCCTCATACCGTACACGATCCGATCGTTCAACTTGCGGACCAACCAATAGCTCCATATTCGAATTCCATTTATTTCTCTGGTGTTTTTCAAGACAATTAATTCATTCTTGAGAAATACAGTTTTTATAGACATTAATGCTGTTTTAGAAAATTAAAAACCGAAAATCGGATCACTATATCCTATGGCTGTCATACAAACGATCGAACGGCTTAAAGGCAACGGGTCTGCACGGTATTCTAAGCTTCGGGCACCGAAGTTAGCCTTCCTTTCTTTTTAGACCCTGTACCCAAAGGGTAAAGGGTATATTAAGTTTGTGCAAATGTATGTAACAGGCAGAAGGAGGCGTGGCAGACCCCACAAAGTATATATATTCTTGATCAGCATGACGAGCTGAGTCGATATAGCCATGTCCGTCTGTCCGTCTGTCCGTCCGTCCGTCCGTCCGGATGAACACACGGATCTCAGCAACTGTAAGAGCTAGAAGAACCGTATTACCAGTGTAGATTCTTCTAATACTGAGTAAATTAGAGTTTATTTTTTTAAGTCGGTGCCACGCCCACCGCCCCCGCAATTTGTATTTGAATTTTTGCACTGCCCTGCACTGCACAATTTTCAAGCTAAAATTTTTTAAAAATACACATGCAATTGGAGCATAGATTTCTACCGATCCTGAAAATTTCATTAAGATTTGTTAATTAGAAAGCGCACAATAAATACCTAAAGTTTACAGGCGCTAACCACAAATAATCTGCTTATTTGCTCAAACGGTAAATCGCTTGCGTTCGGTGGTTGATTTTTCTCGGAAGTTCCGCTGCAGCTGCGCTGCCACTACCTTCGTATACATATGTATGAATGTGCGTCTTCAATATATTTATACTGTATTAGCTGTCGGTTCAAAAAGTTTGGGTTTGTCGAATGGGTACGACGTTCGACTTAAAACGCGAAGATCTTGGGTTCGAATCCCAGACCGGACTCGATGTGAATATAATATTTTTATTTTTTATTTTTTTTTTGCTTATAACCAAATTTGTACAGGGTCTGTAACAGTCGGGAAACTCGACTGTAACGTTTTTACTTGTTTTGTGATCATTTTGGGATCATTTCTACATAAATTTGGGATAATTTTGAAATCATTTTGAGATCATTTCTACTTCATTTTGGGATCATTTCTACATCAATTTGGGATCATTTCTACATTATTTTGGGATAGTTTCTACATCATTTCGACTTAATTTTGTGATCATTTTTACATCATTTACTATAAACTCTCCATTTTTAAAGATATTTTATTTTTTCTTTGGAAACTCCTTTTAATGACTATTTTGACATAACCTGAAATATTCATCAAAATCGAATTACTATATCCTATAGCTGCCATAGGAACGATGTGAGAAAATGGGTGATTAAGCATAACTCTGGTGTTTTTCAAGACCATTAAATCATTCTTGAGAATTCATAGACATTAAATCCCTTTTAGAAAATCAAAAACCAAAAGTCGGATCACTATATCCTTTAGCTGCCATACAAACGATCGAATAGTTTTAAGGCAACTGGTCTGCAAGGGTATTCTTAGCTTCGGGTACAAAAGCTAGCCTTCTTTTCTTGTTTTTACATCATTTTGCGACCATTTCTACAAACTCCGGATAAATGAAGTGATGAGACTGATCTTTTTTAAATTTTTTATTGAAAGAATATTATAATGAAACAGTCACCTTCAAAACAGTTCCCTTGGGAAGCCACACATCGCTGGAGACGGTTCTTCCATTCATCATAGCATTGCTGGAACTCGGGTACTGGAATAGCCTTCAGCTGGTCGGTTACAGCTTTTTGAATGTTCGCAAAAGTGTATCTTGAGGTAATTTTTTAATCCCGGGAAGAGAAAAAAGTCACAGGGACTCAAGTCTGGTGAATAAGAAGACTGAGGAGCTACAGGAATGTTTTAACTGTTTGCAGTGTGACATGGTGCATTGTCGTAATGCAACACTCAGTTCATTTTGATGTTTGGTCGCACTCGAAAGACTCTTTTTCGAAGTCTCTCTCGGTAAAAGTGTTGGTTAACCGTTTGGCCTTGAGGCACAAACTCGCTGTGGTCACAAGATGCAGAGCTCTGTTGACATTTTCATCGATGTTGGTAGTTGAAGGCCTTCCGCTTCATGGTTCATCTTCATCTTGACTCTCTTCCTTCTGAAAATGCATTAAACTATCGAAACACCTGGGCCCTTGACATAACACTTTCTCAGTTGCATTGTGTCCAAGATTGATAGCACACTCGAAACTAATGCCACTCATACTTAGATCGCACAGGACAAAACTGTTTCACGAAAACTAACGCTACGGACAAACTTTCAAACTCATACTGAAGGCGTATCACATGTGCACCTGACGGTGTTACTCATTACTCATTGTCTCATTACTTTATTTACACACCTCGTGCACAACAAACCTGATCTTCTATTTCGCCTGAAACATAAGACAGTCATCCTTGTTAGACCCTGTACCCAACGGGTAAAGGGTATATTAAGTTTGTGCAAATGTATGTAACAGGCAGAAGGAGGCGTGGCAGACCCCACAAAGTATATATATTCTTGATCAGCATGACGAGCTGAGTCGATATAGCCATGTCCGTCTGTCCGTCCGTCCGTCCGTCCGTCCGTCCGGATGAACACACGGATCTCAGCAACTGTAAGAGCTAGAGGAACCGTATTACCAGTGTGGATTTTCCTAATACTGAGTCAATTAGAGTTTATTTTTTTAAGTCGGTGCCACGCCCACCGCCCCCGCAATTTGTATTTTAATTTTTGCACTGCCCTGCACTGCACAATTTTCAAGCTAAATTTTTTTTAAAAATACCCATGCAATTGGTGCATAGATTTCTACCGATCCTGAAAATTTCATCCAGATTGGTTAATTAGAAAGGGCACAATAAATACCTAAAGTTTACAGGCGCTAACCACAAATAATCTGCTTATTTGCTCAAACGGTAAATCGCTTGCGTTCGGTGGTTGATTTTTCTCGGAAGTTCCGCTGCAGCTGCGCTGCCACTACCTTCATATACATATGTATGAATGTGCGCCTTCAATATATTTATACTGTATTAGCTGCCGGTTCAAAAAGTTTGGGTTTGTCGAATGGTTACGCCGTTCGACTAAAACGCGAAGATCTTGGGTTCGAATCCCAGACCGGACGCGGTGTGAATATATATTATTTTTGGTTTTGATTTATTTTGCCTATAACCAAATTTGTACAGGGTCTGTAACAGTCGGGAAACTCGACTGTAACGTTCTTACTTGTTTTTTTTTCTGCCATTTCTCATTTCATTTCTCTATTGCCTCCCTGTGAAGCTCTGTTTCGTCCTTTTGATCATAGAATGCTAGCACTGGTAATTTGAACAATTTTGTTTAAAGATTATCAAAACAATCTAATTCTTGGCAGTTTTAGACCCTGTACCCAAAGGGTAAAGATTATATTAATCTTATGCAAATGTATGCAACAGGCAGAGGAGGCGCGGTATACCCTACAAAGTATATGTACTCTTGATCTTCTGAGTCGATATAGCCATGTCCGTCTGTCCGTCCGTCCGTCTGTCCGTCTGGATTATTGACAGGATCTCAGAAACTGTAAGAGCTAGAAAAACATATTACCAGTGCAGATTTTAATAATATTTACGCAGATGAATTTTATTTTTTTTAGTCGGTGCCACTACTAACGCCACCTCAATTTGTATTTTTATGCTTACACTGCACAATATCAAGCATTTTATACATTTTTTAGCAATTGGAGCATACATTTGTACCGATCCTAAAAATTTCATCAAGTTTGGTTTTTTAGAAAGCGTACAAAAAATATGCAAAGTTTACAGCCGCTAACAACAACCTATCTGTTTATTTGATGAAATAAACGGAAAATCGCTTGCGGTCGGTTGTTGATTTTTCTCGGAATTGCCGCTGAGAACGCACTTCCTTCATATACATATGTATGAATTTGCGCTTTTAATATATTTAAAATATATTAGCTACTTGATTCGAAATGTATATGGAGGTGCAATGGTTAGGACGTCTGGCTGCTTACACGGAGGTCTCAGGTTTATTATATACCATAACGAAATTGGTACAGGGTCTCGACTGTAACATTTTGACATGTTTTTTATTTCTTTTATGTTTATTTGTTTGATCTTTTATTTGTTTAGAGAGTGTAGAGAGATTATAACTCTTATATACTTCAACGGGCTTAAAGGACCTTTTTCTTAGACGCAATAGAATGTGCGAGCGGGTTTCGTTTCGTATTTCAAGTTCTTTCTTGACGGATATCAAATAAGGTCTTTTGGGATGCTTTCGTTGCTGATGTACAATGGAGCTCTAGTGATGGTTCTCAAGATTTTGGATTGGGATCTTTCTATGATGTTAACGGTGCTCACAGCCTTTAATATATTTATTGGTTCTATGGTGGAGGTTTATAAGAGAGTTTTATATTCTAGGCTAGGTGTGCGTTAATCAGCCAGTGCAGAGTTTTAGATTGTAGATTCGATATGTTTACACCACGTTATTCGTCAGTCCAGATGGACGCTAGGTGACGTGGTCGGCAGCGGGATTCCCGTATTGTTTAGCAAATGCGTTTGGTATAAATATTATATGCTTGCATCTTTGTTCATTTATGGTTATTTGCCAGTTTGAAAGCCAGTTTTCGTGAGATGGTAGGTAGTTTGTAAGCTACAAGGATGATTCATATGGCCAGCGGGAGCGGCTCAGGATCGCAGCGTCATCGGCAAAAGTTGAGAAAGTTACCCAGTGACATGTGGGGATATCTGAAGGACAGTACAAACAATGTCGGGCCCAGGACGCTACCTTGAGAAATTTAAACTTTTATTTGGTGTTTTTTTTCGAATAATAGCATTTGTGTCTCACTGTGTAACATCTCTTGTACAGGCATGACTTTAAGAGTTTGTGTATGTTCAGCGGCAGTAGCGTAATCCCGCTTGTTTTGTGGCTTAATGATAACGTTGTAAATTGTCGTCCTTTGGGGTTTATTAGCCGAAGAAATTTAAAAATTATTTTTTGGTAATAGCAAAACAGGAAAGACAGAAGACTGCAGAAACCGTAAGATCGCCAGTTTGAGGGAATCGATGTTGCCTGAAGATAAATAGTGGTCATTGGTTAGATGAGTTTCACCTAAAAGCATTAAGTTAATTTCATGTAAGTCTAGAAAAGCTGCGAACTATACCCTTGAAGAGGGTATTATAATTTTGAGCAGAAGTTTGTAACGCAAAGAAAGAGATATCCCTGACCCCATAATGTATATATATTCTTGATCAGCATCACCAGCCTAGTCGATCTAGCCATGTCCGTCTGACTGACTGTTTCTACGCAAACTAGTACCTCAGTTTTAAAGCTATCTGGCTGAAACTTTGCACCATCTCTTTTATCTGTAGCAGGTAGTACACAAGTCAGAAAGGAATACTACATCACATAGCTGACATAAGAACGATTGGGAAAAAAGATCGTAAATTCGACATTTTTCAATATAATTGATTGAATCTTTATAAAATATATATAATTTATAAATTATAAATAATAACTATGTTAACCTATCCTGAAAATCTTATCAAAATCGGACCACTATATCCTATAGCTGCCATAGGAACAATACGAGAAAATGGACTCTGGTGTTTATTAATATAATTCGTTCATTCTTGGACAATATACTACATATACATTAAAGCCAATTTGGAAAATGGAAAACCGAAAATCGGACCACTATATCGAATAGTTGCCATACAAACTATAGAAGGGTTAGAAGGCAACTAGACTGAAAGGGTATTATAAGATTCGGGCCCCGAAGCTAGCCATTATTTCTTGTTAGACCCTGTACCCAAAGGGTAAAGGGTATATTAAGTTTGTGCAAATGTATGTAACAGGCAGAAGGAGGCGTGGCAGACCCGTGGCAAAGTATATATATTCTTGATCAGCATGACGAGCTGAGTCGATATAGCCATGTCCGTCTGTCCGTCTGTCCGTCCGTCCGTCTGTCCGTCCGGATGAACACACGGATCTCAGCAACTGTAAGAGCTAGAGGAACCGTATTACCAGTGTAGATTCTCCTAATACTGAGTCAATTAGAGTTTATTTTTTTAAGTCGGCGCCACGCCCACCGCCCCCGCAATTTGTATTTGAATTTTTGCACTGCCCTGCACTGCACAATTTTCAAGCTAAAATCCTGAAAAAAATCCGATCCTGAAAATTTCATCGATATTGGTTAATTAAAAAGCGCACAATAAATACCTAAAGTTAACAGGCGCTAACCTCAAAAACTCTGTTTATTTGCTCAAACAAACCGTAAATCGCTTGCGTTTGGTGGTTGATTTTTCTCGGAAGTGCCGCTGCAGCTTCGCTGCCCCTACCTTCATATACATATGTATGAATGTGCGTCTTCAATATATTTATACTGTATTAGCTGTCGGTTCAAAAAGTTTGGGTTTGTCGAATGGGTACGACGTTCGACTTAAAACGCGAAGATCTTGGGTTCGAGTCCCAGACCGGACTCGGGTGTGAATATATATATATTTTTAGACCCTGTACCCAAAGGGTAAAGGGTATATTAAGTTTGTGCAAATGTATGTAACAGGCAGAATGAGGCGTGGCAGACCCCACAAAGTATATATATTCTTGATCAGCATGACGAGCTGAGTCGATTTAGCCATGTCCGTCTGTCCGTCTGTCCGTCCGTCCGTCCGTCCGTCCGTCCGTCCGTCCGGATGAACACACGGATCTCAGCAACTGTAAGAGCTAGAGGAACCGTATTACCAGTGTAGATTCTCCTAATACTGAGTCAATTAGAGTTTATTTTTTTAAGTCGGCGCCATGCCCACCGCCCCCGCAATTTGTATTTGAATTTTTGCACTGCCCTGCACTGCACAATTTTCAAGCTAAAATTTTTTTAAAAATACACATGCAATTGGAGCATAGATTTCTACCGATCCTGAAAATTTCATCAAGATTGGTTAATTAAAAAGCGCACAATAAATACCTAAAGTTTACAGGCGCTAAACACAAAAAAATCATTTTATTTGCGCAAACAAACGGTAAATCGCTTGCGTTCGGTGGTTGATTTTTCTCGGAAGTGTCGCTGCAGCTGCGCTGCCACTACCATTATATACATATGTATGAATGTGTGCCTTCAATATATTTTTACTGTATTAGCTCCCGGTTCAAAAAGTTTGGGTTTGTCGAATGGTTACGACGTTCGACTTACAACGCGAAGATCTTGGGTTCGAATTCCAGACCGTACTCGGTTGAATACATATTTGGTTTGGTTTTTTTATACCCTTGCAGAGGGTATTATAATTTTGACCAGAAGTTTGCAACGCAGTGAAGGAGACATTTCCGACCCTATAAAGTATATATATTCTTGATCAGCATCACCAGCCGAGTCGATCTAGCCATGTCCGTCTGTCCGTCTGTCTGTCTGTCTCTCCGTCTGTCGGTTGCTATGTAAACTAGTCCCTCAGTTTTAAAGCTATCGGACTGAAACTTGGCACCGACCCTTCAATCTGTTGCAGGTAGTATATAAGTCGGAACGGACGGAATCGGAATACTACATCACATAGCTGCCATAGGAAAGATTGGGAAAAAGTTCCAGAATTTCGCCATTTTTAAAGATAATTTATTTATTTCTTGGAAAACTCTATTTAATAGCAATTTTAACATATCCTGAAAGTTTTATCAAAATTGGACTACTATGTCCTATAGCTGCCATAGGAACGATGGGAGAAAATGGGTCATTGAGCATAACTCTGGTGTTTTTCAACACAATTAATTCATTCTTGAGAAAAACAGTTTTTATAGACAGTAAAGCCTTTTTAGAAATTTAAAAACCCAAAAATCGGATAACTATATCCTATAGCTGCCATACAAACGACTGAAAGGTTTGAAAGCATCTAGCCTGCAAGGGTATTCTAAGCTTCGGGTACCGAAGCTAGCCTTCCTTTCTTGTTTTATTTTGTCTAAAACCAAATTTGTACAGGGTCTGTAACAGTCGGGAAACTCGACTGTAACGTTCTTACTTGTTATTTTTTATTTTTTTTTGTTTATAACCAAATTTGTACAGGGTCTGTAAAAGTCGGGAAACTCGACTGTAACGTTCTTACTTGTTTATATTTATGTTTGGACACACAATTGTCATTTCACAGATATGCGACCCATAGCAGCTTTTAGCTTTTGGATTAGCTGGTTCTGGTCTCTCATTAATTCCTGCTGAGTGGTTTGCCTAAAGGAGTTGGGAGTTGTCGAGTTGGGACTGATGGGACTGGAGCTCTCTGTTTTCGCATAGGTGGCGGAAATTATTTGTTATATTATTTGACTATGCTTCATTTCAGAAAACGAAGGAGAATCGGCTGGTATTTGATTGGTTAAAGGGAAATTATATGATGATATGATAATTATTAATGCTTATGTATTATCCAGAGTTATTTACACTGGTAGACTTTGATATTGCAAAAAAGACAAGGGAACACGTCTAGCCTCGAATGCTGCCTAAAATTAAAATTTGCCAAATTGAGCTATTAGTCTTTCTTTAATATCTCATATAATGGGTTTTCTAATGGCTAATCTGTTTGAAAAATGGCTAAAAGACCTTTTGAAACCTTCTGGAATATAATTTGCAACAGGATAATTTTTAACTGCTTTCAGAGCATTATTGTCAGCACGGATTCTCTCTTCAGACACAATTAAACACAAACCCAGCTCTAATTTGTTTCTTTCTAATCTTTTAAGAACCTTTTTTAACGTCTCCAATAATATTAACTACTGCTTTGGATTCGCTTATAATACCCGCACATAACTCGTTGGGATTGTTTATCACTAAACATGGCAATCTTTGTACATACAAGATTCTTATAATTCTTCCAACGGAACTAAAGCTCGCATTGAATCTGCAAACAGCCACGTACTTGCATCGCCCTTTATTTTCTTCACAAACAACATTCGTATGTAATTGTCACCAATGTAAATTTTTTTTTTATGGGAATTTTAAATTAGCGAATTATATATAACACTGAATACATGGAAATACTTAAATGCGAAAACATCGAAATTCTTACATACTATGTAGATCTGATATTAGGCAGACTTTTTTGACCCGCTGGTGAAATCTGCGAATAGCTTAAAAGGGGCCAGTCATTTCGTACCTAATTCCAATAAAAACAGATTCCGTAGTCATCAGATCTGTTTTTGTGCAGATCAGTATCTAGAAGTTCATTTATGATCACGCAAGCTTATATTGTGATGACGCAGAGTAAACCCGTCAAATGGATTCACCGCAGTCTGGATTTTACAGTCAATTTTATAGAAATAAGTAAGTGAAACTTTTAAATGAAATAATTTTATGGCTGCAATATAACAGGTTCATATGGCTCTTGACAGAATCAGGCATGTTGCATTTCTTTATAGCTGTAACTTTCGTGTTCTTTGGACACCAAAATAAGACCTGTTATTTTAATTTGGGGCGTTTTGTCCTGCTGTATATGCAATATATGATCATTGGACGAAATCCTCAATAAAGCATTTCTACGCTCTCTAATTTATGCGTTACTAAAATCGCAGTCATCCGCATAGGCTATAGTATCGAAGAACAAGTGTGATAGCACTTTATAGTACTTAGCAGTGAGGCTAAGCAAGACCAAAGAAATAGCCAATCTTACACTGGTGCACTGTTTTTCAAGTTGACATAAATGCTATCCGGTAAATCGCTGCCCATTTCATCTATAGAAAAGAGAATTCCCGTATATCATGTATCCGTTTTCGGTGGATTAAAAATCTTGCTTTGAAGCTTTGACTGACCTAGCAATTCGAATCTAATGTGCTGGTAATCTGATGGCCCATGTTCCAGATGTTGTTTATGGTAGCGTTGCTCACTAAAATGTGGTCCAGAAACTCTTCTCTGATGGCGTTAATAAAGATTGGATACATTCCATTCGTAGCAATATCCAAAGGACTCCACACAAAAGGACTTGGGAGCCAACAATCTTTATGGAGGGGAGTCTAGCGTTCCTTTAAAACGCGGCTGGATATATAAAGATATTGTTTGAGATGGTATTATGGGCCCCAAATTTTGTATTGGGGTAGAACCCGATTACAATTATCCAGAGGTCACGGGTGAGACATCCTAGAGTACAGAGTTACGACAGACAAAGCAAACTCATGAATATTATAGTACTGTTAGGATACGTTATTATTTAAACGGCTTACACTAACTAAACTAATCTAAACTGTAACTATATTTGTTATCGAACACATAAGACTCAGAATTTAATTGTGCGTTTTTATGCAATAACACAATAAACCTATAAAGAATTAAGTATACCTCTACTATATATAGTATAGTTGTTTTGGCATATTTTAAATTTTTAATGGATTGTAATTTTTATATATGGAAGTCCAACACGATTATTAAATTGTAAGTAATTGGATATCCCCAACAAATTGTAATTTACGGAAAAATACGCTTGGCGAAAATGGACTGATCGCTTTTCAAAACACCATTTGAATATTAGTTATTTATTTAGTTCATAAAAAAAATCGTGTTCCATTACCCATGTTTCCAACGAATGCAAATTAAACCGATATAAGCTTATGCGATGTAAATATCGATATTTTATATTTGTGCTCTCAACAATAGAGTTCAGCTGTCAATGTAGAAAATGGCGATTGTGCTGAAAAATGAACCGAAGATGATATTTTAATTTTTTGGCCTCTCGTGAAGATTATATAGACATTTTAGTACTGCAAAAACAGTGCGCAAAGTGTACAAATCAAGTATTCAACTGTGTTAGAATAATATGTAAGGATGACGGGAGAGATGCATAGTAGTGCGTTTGTGTGTGATTCATAGCAGCACATATGTAAAATATGCGATTAACTTATAAAATCATACAGGCTTTGGAATGTGCAAATAAACTATGCAATCACATATTCAATGATAATAACAATATACCTAAATAAAATTTAAAAAAAATTCCTTTATTTGAATATTAGATATCGCTAGTACATTGGATAAGTGGCTTTGCGATACTGGAGCTTTAAATGAACCAAAATCAAATCCAACAACTTACCTCTCACCTATCACAGGCACTTGATCAAAACTATGATGTAAGAAAACGCGTTTAGTCGTTGATCAATAGATAACTATATAAATTATGATTTCAGGTCGTTAATATGGATGCAGTACTGTCAGTTATATGTGCATTGGAAGGCACAACAATCACTAAGGAGCAACTGGAGGCCACCAGATTGGCAAAATACATAAATCATCTTCGACGGAGGACCAAAAATGAGCATCTTGCCCGACGTGCCAAGTCTTTGTTAAAGAAGTGGCGAGAAATGGTGGGAATACACCAAACAACTTCTGATTTCAACCATCAACACAGTCAAATTACTTCCCAACCAATCCAGCCAACAATTGATTTTATAAAATCAACATCGGTAACAACAGAGGGCCAATTAGCTGAGACAAATGTGCGTCAGCCAATTTCCACATCTTTGCCGGGTCATCGCATTATATCAGATGTGAACTCAAACGTGGACTCGCATGAACTTCGACCACTACCTGTGCATTCCCATACAAACTTCTCAAACGTTATCCACAATATCAACGATTGCGATAGAGATGAAAGCAATTCTATTAACTCTGCCCACAATCATAAAGATCAACGGATATCACAGCACATTTTAAGCAGACACGTGGGTTCGCCACAGTCGCACATCATAGAAAAATCGATTAATTCGGTATCGAGCTTATCCGATATTGGAATTGATAAGATAAATGAAGTTTCAGTTGTTATTGACATTGTCTCAGACTCTGACGAAAACGACAATAACAGTGCGCCTATGCAAAGATCTAAAATTGATGTGCCTGCGTCACTTGTGATTTCATCTGCTTCGAGCCCACGACCCAAAAAGTTAAAAAGAGACAAAAAATGTAAGGACAGAGGACAACTTGGACAAAGCCTAAGATGTGGAAAAAATGTTAAGGGTGTATTTTTACCGACAACTCTGCCAGCGGATTCGGGTAGGCCAAAGTTTTTCTTATACATTTTCCCAACAGTTTTTATACCATTCTAAATACCTTATATAATTTTGACAAGAAGTTTGCAGTGAAGGAGAATCCTCCGACCTTTAAAAGAATATTTATTATTGATTAACATTAATAGCCGCAAACTAGTATCTTAGTTTTGAACCTATCGGGTGGGAACTTCACACAGCCTTCTTTCTGTTGCAGTTGTACATATATAGAGCTGCGGCATAGAAATTTTTTTTTAAACCCTTGTAGAAGGTATTAAAATTTTGACCAGAAGTTTGCAACGCAGTGAAAGAGTTATCTACGACCCCATAAAGTATATATATTCTTGATCAGCATCGCCAGTCTCCAGTCACTAGTCTCTCATTTGTAAAGCTAATGAGCTGAAACTTTGCAAAACCTCTTCAATCTGCTGCATGTAGTATATAAGTAGGAACAGCCGGAATCGAAACACTAAATCATATAGCTTTCGTAAATTCGACATTTTTTAAGATAGTTGATTGAATCTTTATAAATCACTTTTAAATAACTATGTTAACCCATTCTGACAATCTTATCAAAATCTGACCACTATGTCCTATAGCTGCCATAGAACGATAGGAGAAAATGGGTTATTGACCATAACTCTTGTGTTTATAAATATATTTAATTCATTCTTGGACAATAAACCTTCATATACATTAAAACCAATTTATCGGACCATATACTTCTTGTTCTTTATAGTGTTTTTTATTCAGTAATCCTTAGGTTATAAAGGGTCTTTCAACAAAGACTGGTCTATGTTAATAACAAAACAATTTTTGTGTTTTTTTGTTTGCACCACACTGCGCGCCTTGGGCTTTAAAAAACGCAATTGGAGCATTAATTTCTACCGATCCTGAAAATTTCATTAAGTTTGGTTAACTAGAAAGCGCACAATAAATATGCAAAGTTTACAATGTTATTAAAATAGACCCGTCCTTGTTGAAAGACCCTTTATATAAACATTATGTTATAATTATACAAAATCAAATGAAATTCCACGCAGTTAGGTCTTCGAACAAATATTTTAACAAAGGAAAAAAAAATTTCACATTTATATGTTAAAAACAAGTAAGAACATTACAGCCGAGTTTCCCGACTGTTACAGACCCTGTACAAATTTGGTTATAGCAAATAAAATCAAAACAAAAAAAAATATATATATATAGTTACACCGAGTCCGGTCTGGGATTTGAAACCAAGATCTTCGTGCTTTCAGTCAAACGTCATAACCATTCTAAATCAGCAGCTAATACATTATGAATATATTGAGGGCATACATTCATACATATGTATATGTAGTTAGTGCGTTCTTAGCAGCACTTCCGATAAAAATCAACCACCGAACGCAAGCGATTTACAATTTATTTGAGCAAATAAACAGATTGCTTGTGTTTAGCGTAGTAACCTGTAAACTTTGGGTATTTTTATTGTGCGCTTTCTAATTAACCAATCTTAATGAAACAGGATCGGTAGAAATCTATGTTCCAATTGCATGTGTATTTTTTCAAAAAATTTAGCTTGAACAATTTGCTTGCAGTGCAAACATTAAAATACAAATTGCGGGGTCGGTGGGCGTGGCACCTGACAACAAAAAACTTAATCTGCGTAATAATTACGAGAATCTGCACTGTAAATATGGTTCTTCTAGCTCTTACAGTTTCTGAGATCCGTTCGTTTATCCAGACGGACGGACGGGCAGACGGACATGGCTATATCGACTCAGCTCGTCATGCTGATCAAGAATATATATACTTTGTGGGGTCTGCCACGCCTTCTTCTGCCTGTTACATACATTTGCACAAACTTAATATACCTTTTACCCTTTGGGTATGACTAAAAGCTTAACCCATATGACTAAAAGCTTAACTTATGTTTTTCAATAACATTAGTTCATTCTTGGAAACTGTCTTTTCATAAAAAACTTAATTTTTGTAGACCTATTATTTTGAGTTTTTTTTATATTGAATACCAATGCATACAGACAGAACCCTGTAACCCACAAAGTATATATATTCTTGATCAGCATGATGAGCTAAGTCGGTTTAGCCGTCTGTCCGTCCGGATGAACGAACGGATCTCAGCCTGTAAGAACTAAAGTAACCATATAACCAGTGTAGATTCTCCTAATACTGACGCAGTTAAATACATATACATATGTATGAATGTTCGCCTTTGGTATATTTATATGGTGGTGCAATGGTTAGGAGGTCTGGCTGACAACTCGGAAGTCTTAGGTTCAAAACGCAGACCAGAGTCTGTATTTATTTATTTTTTTCGTTTTGATTTATTTTGCTTATAACCAAATTGGTACAGGGTCTTAAACAGTCGAGAATATTGATTCCTCAGAAATCGTTCCACTGCTTCCCATATGACTAAAAGCTTAACTTATGTTTTTTAATAACATTCTTGGAAAATATTCATTTCATAGAAAATCGGAACCCTACATTCTGTAGCTTTAAAACAAACGATCGAACGATTTGAAGCCAACTAGTCTGCAAGCGTGTTTTAAGGATCGGTCCCTGAAGCAAGTCTTTCTTTCTGATTTTTTCTAAATAAGCGAAATTTATAGTGCCCAAATGAATTTTTGAAAGCGTTTTCGTCTGTTTACACTACCTACAATAGAAAGAAGGTTCTGCGTAAAGTTACAAAATATCTTTAAATTAAATTATACCTTTATCAACTCAGTTGTTGCTGATCAAGAGTATATATAATTTACAGGTATAATGATACTCTTTGATTTGGGTTCGTTTAAAATTTTGAATCGATTGCATAAAACAATGTATTGTTTTATCAAAAATATGAACTGAAATTTATTTTACATAAAGCATTAATGTTACAAATGAAAAGTAGTCCAATCTACTTGAACGACTTTCCATATTAGACACTTTTTTACTTTAAACTCTTCAAAGCTTTATACTATTGATATTTGAAATTTCGAATATTTTAACTAGTTTGGTCAGTGAAACAAATTATTTAAATTTGAATACGTTTGCTGAGGCTATTATTTTTTGCAGAAGCTTAAACGCTGTAAATCCGACCAGATAAAGAATCAAATATCGCCCTGTTTATCTGTCTGTTAATTTTTACGCAATCTTGGTTTTATTTTTTATAATTTTTCGGTCACTTGTAACTTTTTAATGGATAATGTACCACCCATTCAACCACCCATCGCTGCCAAGAATAGTAAACATTGGTAAAATATTGTTTTTTCTCGAGCGAAAGCTATTTGATGTGAACAACCGTCCACTGTGCATGTACACCTCCTTCAAAGGATATTTTAATCTTTATTTCTCGTTTTTTTAATTCCTCCATTTTATTTCATTTTATATATTTATAGAGATATTTTCCCTATCAAACAGTTCGATGAGTTCCATTTTATCAGGGGATGCTACATTGGGAAATGCTCAAAGTAAATCTCGATCGAACGACAGCGAATTAACCTTCACTGGAAGATTTAGGTCAGTCACTCAGTCGGATGTTTTAAACCAAAACAGTTTGTACCACTTAGCTTCACAAAAAAATACAACTCGAATCAATGAAATTGATAAATCACTTTTGGAGGATTATGTTGCATACGAGTCGAGTGCATCGTGCAGCCGTTTCTCTCCTCTGACACAGGATCACAGAAAATTGGAAAATGTAAATGATTCTACTAGATCCAAAAACACCAACGCTGTTCAAATTCCCATGCCTTCTATAGCATTAGGCCACGATTTAAATAGTAGGACTGACTTTTTGGAACACGCATCTCAGTCTTATTTTCCTAAAAAACGTGGGCGAAAAAAAGGATCAAAGGGAGTAGACGCAGTAATAGCCAAAGAGTCGTCTAGTTTATCACACCAAATATTTTTTGGCGGCTCTGCTGTAAAAAAGGTCAAGACAACAAAGGAGCTTTTCAATGAAATTCAGAGCCGAAAATTAGGTGTTCCCATGCAGTCCTCAACAAGTAATCTCTTAAATTCGTCTACAATTCGTGATGTAGCAACCCGGGCTTCATTACCAAGGCCAATGTCGTCTTGTTCAGGTAAGTTTGGTGCAACATTTTCCAAATGCCGATTAACAATACAATTCTTTAATTCAGACACTTCAATGCAATCCCCACAAATTATGGAAACATATTCGGGAAACGTTACCCTTATGGATATTGACACATTCACGAATAAAAAACATGGTACGTTTTAAAACATAAAATATTTTCTAATAGAAAATAAAGAAAAAAGAATGTTAGAGCCAAGTCCGATTTCCTTGAGAATCATCCTTAAATATCTTTGTTTATATCCTTGCAAAGGGTTTTTTAATTTTAAATTTGTAACGCAGTGGATACATTTTCGACCTTATAAAGTATATATATTCTTGATCAGCATCACCAGCCGAGTCGAGCCATGTCCGTCTGTCTGTCCGTTGCTATGTAAACTAGTCTCTCAGTTTTAAAGCTATCGGGCTGAAACCTTGCACCAATCCTTCAATCTGTTGCAGGTAGTATATAAGTCGGAACGGCCGGAATCGGAACACTACATCACATAGCTGCTATAGGAATGATTGGGAAAAAGTGCTATATCTTCGTCATTTTTCAAGATAATTAATTTATTTTTTTAGAATTCTCTGTTTAATGATTATTTTAACATATCCTGAAAGTTTCATTCAAATCGGACCACTATATCCTATAGCTGCCATAGGAACGATGTGAGAAAATGGGTCATTGAGCATAACTCTGGTGTTTTTCAAGACGATGAATTCATTCTTGAGAAATACAGTTTTCATAGACATTAAAGCCGGTTTAGAAAATTAAAAATCAAAAATCGGATCACTATATCCTATAGCTGCCATACAAACGATCGAACGGCTTAAATGCAACTGGTCTGCAAGGGTATTCTAAGCTTCGGATACCGAAGCTAGCCTTCCTTTCTTGTTAAGACAATGAATTCATTCTTGCAAAATGTAGTTTTCAAAGACATTAATGCCGTTTTATAAAATTGAAAACCAAAAATCGGATCACTATATCCTATGGCTGCCATTCAAACGATCGGACGACTTAAAGGTAACTGGTCTGCAAGGGAATTCTAAGCTTGTGGCCCCGAAGCTAGCCTTTCTTGTTTATTTATAATTTCAAAGAATTGCAACTAAACCAAACAATTTCGCTATATTTAATATTAAAAATTTTAAAATTATATATTGCAGACGTTGTGAATACGGATAGTGATACTGCCACTTCATATCCTTCTCCTGATAGTAACAAATCACAGGAACTTAAAGAATGTACATCATTGGATAGCAACAGCACCTCTATGCAGACGTTATCTTGTGTTAAGAAATCGGGAAACATGAAGTTCGACAATTTAAACAATATTACCACACAACTTATGCACCTGATTCACAGTTTAAACACACCGTTGAGTATATTTGATATCGAGAAAATCTATCGTTCGCAAATTGTACCATGTACCTGCATTGTAATCGAAAGTGTTTCCCATTCGGTAGAGGCAACTAAATCTTCTTTGGATATTGACAAAAAAGTTCCGATAGGGAATACTAGTAATGGGGAAAAAATGGTCCAGTTCAACGAAGAAGAGAAGCTTACGATGATCGAACGCTCAACTGTAAATGAACTAATTAACACCCAACAAAAACCAGTAAAGTCCATTTTTGATCTAGATTTTGATGATGAGGACGATCCTTTGCATTCTATTATGGATGTCATTCGTAAGCCCTTACACAAAGCTGAAGAATCAAAACATAAATCAGCTATCTTTAACGTATCTGCCAGTCTTTTAACAAATAATGTTTCATTGAATTTGGATGCTAACGCCGATACTCAATTTGATATATCCAATCAAGAATCGAATATTGAAATACACAAGGCTGCCCTGCCTGTATTTGCTGTTCACGAGGATTCTGATTGCTTAGCAAAACAAAAATTTTATGACCAGACCAAAAAGGTGAATAATTTTCACATAAATGCTTTGCATAATTATTATATACCAAATGTAAACGGTAATTGGGATAACGTTAATACATGTATTGGATTTACATCTGTAAAGGATTTTCTTCATAACATGGACTCGTATACTGTAACTAATGGATCTGATGTCGTTCCCAAATATAATTTTCTAACATCTGACCGAATAAGAAAAGATTTAAGCTCGCTTAAATTTTCAAAACCCCATAAAGTGAAGCCCTCTAAATCCCTAATGTCACCGTTTCTTGGTGTTGCAAAGTGCTTACGAACATGTCGAAATGCTAGACCTAAAACCAAAGGACGATTTAGGGATAATGGAGAGCAGGCAGAAATTAGCAAGTCCCCAAAATATAATCGTTCTAGTCCGCTGAAAGTTGACATTGATGCACCAATTTCGTGCAAAAGCAGCCATTATGAAAAAAATATGCAAATGTTAGTCAATGTCCCCACAGAAAATCCTACACCTTATAGGTCTTTTAAGGACAACTCCATACCAGTTTTCAGTTATAATTTATTAAAATTGGCTAACGATGAAAAGATATCTCAGCATACTGAGCAAAGCGATAAAAATAATAAAGAACCTCAGGATAACTTTTCTAGTAGTACAAACAGTTGTCGCTATTCAAGTTTAAAGGAAACGCAAAATTCCATCAATAAAAAGTTGCTAAATCGGAGGATTCAGACAACCACCGTACAATCACAAACAACTCGAAGAAAACGAGGATTAAAAGAAAATACAATGAAAAAACACAACCATGATTTTAATGAACAGTATGCTCCAATTAAGAGAATTAAAGTAACTTTCAATGGAGACATTTTACACCATGGTAATAACAACAGCAGCAGTGAAAGTGAGGAAACGGAAAACGATAACGAATATAAAAATAGCAATAATGGGGAATATGCAATTGTTCAACGCCCAATTGGCGTTGATGAAGCCAATAGTAAGCACATTGTGTTGACAATAAAGAAAACTCCAAGTAAAATGAATTCCCCAGTAAATTCAACATCATTAGTTCCAGATATAACATCTGAGACGGAAAAAAGTGTTTCCAACTCTAATTTTTCAGTTGATAATACAATTTCAAGTGCACTGGAAAAATACCCATTAAAATCGAAAATGCGTATACCACCCTCTCGCCCTTTTCATCGCCTTACAAGTAAAAGACCTGATATTAATCAGACTACGATTTTAGACTTTGAATTAAATCATTTGTTTTGTTTGAAGAAAAAATCAGCAGGTTCATCGTCTAACATGAAACTACACCAGAAACTTTTTTTTTCGCACGAATTGTCCACTGAAAACCACGATGGTGGTAAAGAGCGAATTATAAATTACAGCAGCAGCAGCAGTTCAAGTTATGACGAGGAGAGTAATGAAAATTTTGCATCAAAGAAGGGAAACGATGCAAAAAAAAAAATTACTCGGTTTGGTAAAAATTATATTAAAATTGAGACTGATAAAAGTGCTGAGACAGTGCTACCTAAGAATGGATTCGAAAGCGACGATTCATTTTTCTCGCCATATAGTGATGATGATAAAGATAGCCAAGAAGTAGTTATATGTACTGATGAGGAAAATGCAAAATGTAATCAACTCGAAGATTTTGAAAACAATGGAATGCTAATATCTTTCAATGCAATAAGTGGTCAAAACTTATCCAGAGCAATAACACCGCTAGAGTCATTGCAAAATAAAAATTGTCATGATTATAAAAATAAATGTTATAACAACAACATAGATGTGCTTATACAAAGTCCATCAGCAAACCTTAAACTGAATGATAATGTGCGGACAAATGTCAGTAGAAAACCTTCTTTAACCGAAGACTTATTTTCTGAAATGCACTACAATCAAAACTATATCAAATCTTCCGAATCAAATTTCAAGTTTTCATATCCCGACTTTGAGCATCGTACTGGTATTCGACCAATTTCAGACGTAAATTTAATCAGTTTCCCAGATGTGAACTGTACCCAAATTGAACAATTTAAAGAATGGCACCAAGCTCTTCAATTAAAATCCTATAAAAATGAGCCGTTGATAGTTCTGCCATACGTTGTGCTTGAATGAATGCATCTTTTCACTCATGCAGTATAACAATTCCCAAAAAAAAAACAGCTAAACTAAATTTGGTTATATTTAGTTAATAAAGGGTCTTTCAACAATTTGTGTTTTTACGTTTGCACCACAATTCGCAAGCTAGATCCTTGGGCTTTAACACACGCAATTGGAGCATTAATTTTTACTGATCCAGAAAATTTCATGAAGTTTGGTTAACAAGAAAGCGCACAATAAATATGCAAAGTTTACAATGTTATTAACATAGACCCGTCCTCGTTGAAAGACCCTTTACATTTCTAATCGGATCATGTAAATTAAAATTCTTGTCAATTTTGATGAGATTGCAGCGCTGCTTGCTATTTACAAAATATATGGCTAAGTAAAGGAAACTATGATACATCAAATATAGTTTAATTTGCATAATCTTATGACTTTTTGTTGAACTCTCTTGTTAAAACAAATTTTGTATGTTTTTACTTCGAAGTATTTTGGTAGTTAACTAACTATAAGAACCATGAAAATAATGTATATTAACTGTAAATAAAGTAGGCGTCTACAAAAGTAAGTGATTTTCAATTTATTTAATTGAATTGGCATTAAAAAGTTTTTCTTATAACGATTTTAAATTAATAACATACTCGTAAACGTTTAATTTAAGAGTTTTAAGTCAAGCTTAAATAAAAGGCTTATATTAATTTATAGACAATTGATATTCGTAAATAAAATGAGTAAAACGGGTAGAACTCAGTACAATCACGCTTTTTGGGTGGGATCGATCGTGTGGCAGCCATTTCCCATAAACGTTTGACATCATAGCTGCACTTGTGTACTCTTACAGAGCACATGATAAGATTTGCATGTAAGTTAAGAGCGCATTGTATGAAACATGTCCGAGTGGTGCATCAAAAGTTGACTTTATTGTCGGTTTAAACGCATACTATTCTCACAGATAAAAAGCAGTTCCGGCTTGATGATGAAGTGATGTACTTTATAGGGTTGGCGATGCCTACTTCTAAATTTAATATAATTAATATACTACCAAAGGCATAAAAATATATGTCTTTCAACAAATAGGCCCCATTACAACTTCTAAGTTTTCTTCGTGATCTACGACGCTGCCTAGACGTTTTACCATCACTATATGTTCAATGTGTAGTTGTGGCGAAGAGGTAGCCTATGCGGTAGTAATTTTAGTTTTATATATGTTGGCCAAGAGTAGACTTACCCGTTGCGTTGATGATTTGATTATAGCATAAAATATATGTACATATATATATATGTTAAAACTGTTTAAACATAAGTTGTCCGATTTTGATGATACTTCCAGGAAATGTTTAAGTGGGCATTAAATAGAGTATCCTAAAAAATAAATTAATTATCATGAATCGTTTCTATGTCAGATATGATGTAATGTTCCGATTTCGGCCGTACCGACTTATATACTACTCGCAACAGATGTACGGGTTGGTGCAAAGTTTTAGCCCGATAGCTTTAAAACTGATGAAACTAGTCCATAGCCATACATAGCAACAGACAGACGGACATGACTAGATCGACTCGGCTGGTGATGCTGATCAAGAATACAAAAGTACATGTGGACGCCGTCACATAGCGATCGTAAGCTACGGAAATTTTGCTTAAATATCAACATTTTATACAAGAAATTCCCTGGAAGATTATAAGCGAAGTAAGTCTGGGTGAAAAGTTGGAACAGATTTTAAATCCACCCGTAATCCGTTAACATCTCATCTTGGGGAATTAAAGCAAAGGACCATAACATTTGGTTTTGCGGCCCATTTTTGCATCTATTCCGAGATCAATTGTTAATGTTTCAAACTTCGATGCCAGTTACTCTAATATGTGAATGTGTATATCATGTACATATATCAATATGTGAAAATGTATATCATTTATATACAATTTCTCATTGTTTATGCTTGGTTATAAACGTCTTAAGCGTAGGAGGCCTAGGAGTCAAAACACAGCTTTAGGCCACTCGTATCAAAATTGCTTAATAACCGGCAAGACAGTTTCGAGGGACGATTAATGGAATAAAAGCGGATCTACCAACACAAATCATCATATATTGTTACTTTAGAATGACCAAATTGTGACATTTTTATAATTTTGACCAGAAGTTTGTAACGCAGTGAAGAAGACATTTCCGACCCTTTAAAGTATATATATTCTTGATCAGCATCACCAGCCGAGTCGATATAGCCATGTCCGTCTGTCTGTCCGTCTGTCGGTTGCTATGTAAACTAGTCCCTCAGTTTTAATGCTATCGGACTGAAACTTTGCACCTTCCCTTCAATCTGTTGCAGGTAGTATATAAGTCGGAACGGTCGGAATCGGAAAACTACATCACATAGCTGCCATTGGAACGATTGTGAAAAAGTGTTATAAATCCGCAATTTTTAAAGATATTTTATTTAATTCTTAGGAAAATCTTATTAATGACTATTTTAACATATCCTGAAAGTCTCATCAAAATCGGACCACTATATCCTATAGCTGCCATAGGAACGATGGGAATAAAATGGGTCATTGAGCATAACTCTGGTGTTTTTCAAGACAATGAATCCATTCTTGAGAAAAACAGTTTTCATAGACATTAAAGCCGTTTAAGAAAAATAAAAACCAAAAATTGGATCACCATATCCTATAGCTGTCATACAAACGATCGAACAGTTTTAAGGCAACTGGTCTGCAAGGGTATTCTAAGCTTCGGGTACCGAAGCTAGCCTGTCTTTCTTTTTAGACCCTGTACCCAAAGGGTAAAGGGTGTATTAAGTTTGTGCAAATGTATGTAACAGGCAGAAGGAGGCGTCGCAGACCCCACAAAGTATATATATTCTTGATCAGCATGACGAGCTGAGTCGATATAGCCATGTCCGTCTGTCCGTCTGTCCGTCCGTCCGTCTGTCCGTCTATCCGTCCGGATGAACACACGGATCTCAGCAACTGTAAGAGCTAGAGTAACCGTATTACCAGTGTAGGTTCTCCTAAAATTGACGCAATTAGAGTTTATTTTTATAAGTCGGTGCCACGCCCACCGCCCCCGCACTTTGTATTTGAATTTTTGCACTGCCCTGAACTGCACAATTTTCAAGCTAAAATTTTTTTTAAAATACACATGCAATTGGAGCATAGATTTCTACCGATCCTGAAAATTTCATCAAGATTGGTTAATTAGAAAGCGCACAATAAATACCTAAAGTTTACAGGCGCTAAACACAAAAAATCTGTTTATTTGCGCAAACAAACGGTAAATCGCTTGCGTTCGGTGGTTGATTTTTCTCGGAAGTGCCGCTGCAGCTGCGCTGGTTGGTTTTGATATATTTTGCCTATAACCAAAATTTGTACAGGGTCTGTAACAGTCGGGAAAACCGACTGTAACGTTCTCACTTGTTTTTTATATACCACAGAGCTCCAGTGATAGCCGTGAGTATCTTCGATTGCATCCTTTGAATAATTTTGATATTGCTGAGGCTTGCGTTTCTCCATAGCTCCAAATTGGGTTGATGACAGTTATAGAGAGGATCTTATATTCCAGAGATTGAGGAGAGCGGAAGTTGATTAGCCAATGGAGACTACAAGCCTTAAGTTTTATTTGGGTTTTGATATGAGAACCAACAGCCGATATGGTAAGTAGTCTTTGAAGGTGTATATGACAAGATATATATGACTTTATTTGCTTGATGAATTTGCGCGCTGTACAGTTATGCTAACAACGCGACGGAAAGCGTCGCGATAGCAAGGTGATTTTTTTTGGAATGTCCGCTGTAAATAGCACATAGAGAATAGGCCCAAGGATGTAATCTTGAGGAACGGCAGCTTTGATTGCATGCACGGTAATTGTGAAGGTATTGCTTCTTAAGACGAGTACTTATTCATTTAGGTATCACTTAAGTTTATATGTTTACTTAACTAAACGCAATCAAAGGCTTGAGCAATATCAACAAATATCGCTAAGCAGTATACTCGATGTTAAAAAGCTGTTCGTATTTCTGTAGTAATGCGATTGACCAATATTGGGATCATGTTGCGTAATCTGAGGTGAGGGCACAACAGAAGAAGCTTTTCAAAGATCATGGACATACATTGTCTGCATTATAATGGTTGTGATTTTTTACTTTTCATAGCTTTAGTATCATTATGATGATAGACTTTATCCATCTTTGACGAAAATTACCATATTTGATAATTGCATTAAAAATTTGGCAGCAGAAAAAAAAATTTGACAGCAGAACTGGGAAGATTATTGATCATTATTGGGGTAATCCTGTATGACCCGGAGCTTTTAGTTTCATTTTGACGAAATTCAGGGACATTAAGTTTTGTGTTGGAGCTTAGAAGCTTAAAGAGCGGGTTGAAAGATTTCGATGAAACACATTTTTAAGGTGTGTAAAAGACGTTCGCTTTTTCGGAGTCGCATCTAGCCCACCTGCTCGTAGAACTTTTTATTGCAGGTGCTCTTTCACTGGGTGCGGTTGACTACGTGCTTTCCAAAGTGGGGCCTTTTTTTAAAAAAAGAGCTTATTGGTTCTGTTCTGGTGTCTTTGAGCACATTTGGTTGTATAGTTGTGGCGGAAATGAGTATACATACGTTTTAGTACATTTACTGTGCTGTCAATGTCATCCTGCTAGATCGATGCGTGTGCTTATATATTTTCAGTATTGGAGCCAGTTCGTTTGGATAGATGTGAGCATATAGGATCGTTTCAGAGGTTGAGGCTGTTTAAGCAGGTGAAGATCGACTGAAGAGAGATCTGAAGCTAGTTACGAGCTTCGCCCATACCATTTTTTTTCTCGGCCATTTCTTGTTGCAGCAAATTCTATAACATCAGAATGCTTGTGTGGATCGGTTGGCCAGTATGTAGGCATACCCGGTGTTATGAATTCGAGCTTCTTAGTTGAAGTGATTAGGGCGTTGTATAACTGCCGACCTTTAGAATTAATAAGACGAAACTGAAAATTGTGTTGGGCAGTATAATGAGGCAATGCTAAGAGTGCCGCAGTATGTGCTAGTGCGTACAGTGGTAGTTTGCAGGTTGTTAGTTGCGAACGGATGCAAGGAGTAATGCTTGATAGGTCACTTGCTTAGGACTCCAATTTCTCCATGGGCCTTTCCATCTGGATTAGTTGCATAGAATGCGTATCCAGTGAGGAAGAAATAATTTTTGTTTGTTGGATGGGTCTATTTGTTGCAGGTAGTATATAAGTCGGAAAGGCCGGAATCGAAACACTACATAACATAGCTGACATAGGAACGATTGGGAAAAAAGGTTGTAAATTCAACATTTTTTTAAGATAATTGATTGATAATTAATAAATCACTTTTTGAAAGTCATCAAAATCGGACTATTATATTCGATAACTGCCATAGATGCTACAAAATGGGTCATTGACCAAAACTCGGATGTTTATTAATATAATTAATTCATGCTTGGACAACATACTTTACATAGACATTAAAGCTAATTTAGAAAATAAAAAACCAATAATCAGACCAATATATTATTTAGGTGCTATACAAAGTATTGAACGGATCCAAGGCAAATGTGCTTGCATTCGGCGATCGTTTTGCAATTGTTGCACCCAGCTTAACAGGTTTTTTAGACCCTGTACCCAAAGGGTAAAGGGTATATTAAGTTTGTGCAAATGTATGTAACAGGCAGAAGGAGGCGTGGCAGACCCCACAAAGTATATATATTCTTAATCAGCATGACGAGCTGAGTCGATTTAGCCATGCCCGTCTGTCCGTCTGTCCGTCCGTCCGTCCGTCCGTCCGTCCGTCCGTCCGGATGAACACACGGATCTCAGCAACTGGAAGAGCTAGAAGAACCGCATTACCAGTGTAGATTCTTCTAATACTGAGTAAATTAGAGTTTATTTTTTTAAGTCGGTGCCACGCCCACCGCTCCCGCAATTTGTATTTGAATTTTTGCACTGCCCTGCACTGCACAATTTTCAAGCTAAAATTTGTTTAAAAATACACATGCAATTGGAGCATAGATTTCTAGCGATCCTGAAAATTTCATTAAGATTGGTTAATTAGAAAGCGCACAATAAATACCTAAAGTTTACAGGCGATAAACACAAAAAATCTGTTTATTTGCGCAAACAAACGGTAAATCGCTTGCGTTCGGTGGTTGATTTTTCTCGGAAGTGCCGCTGCAGCTGCGCTGCCACTACCTTCGTATACATATGTATGAATGTGCGCCTTCAATAAATTTATACTGTATTAGCTGTCGGTTCAAAAAGTTTGGGTTTGTCGAATGGTTACGACGTTCGACTTAAAACGCGAAGATCTTGGGTTCGAATCCCAGACCAGACTCTCGGTGTGAATATATATATATATATATATATATTTTTTAGACCCTGTACCCAAAGGGTAAAGGGTATATTAAGTTTGTGCAAATGTATGTAACAGGCAGAAGGAGGCGTGGCAGACCCCACAAAGTATATATATTCTTGATCAGCATGACGAGCTGAATCGATATAGCCATGTCCGTCTGTCCGTCTGTCCGTCCGTCCGTCCGTCCGTCCGTCCGTCCGTCCGGATGAACACACGGATCTCAGCAACTGTAAGAGCTAGAGGAACCGTATTACCAGTGTAGATTCTCCTAAAACTGACGCAATTAGAGTTTATTTTTTTAAGTCGGTGCCACGCCCACCGCCCCCGCAATTTGTATTTGAATTTTTGCACTGCCCTGCACTGCACAATTTTCAAGCTAACATTTTTTTAAAAATACACATGTAATTGGAGCATAGATTTCTACCGATCCTGAAAATTTCATCAAGATTGGTTAATTAGAAAGCTCACAATAAATACCTAAAGTTTACAGTCGCAAAACACAAAAAATCTGTTTATTTGCGCTTTGTTCGGTGGTTGATTTTTCTCGGAAGTGCCGCAGCAGCTGCGCTGCCACTACCTTCATATACATACATACGAATGTGTATGTATGTATGTATGTATGTATGAATGTGCGTCTTCAATATATTTATACTGTATTAGCTGCCGTTTCAAAAAGTTTGGGTTTGTCGAATGGTTATGACGTTCGACTTAAAACGCAAAGATCTTGGGTTCGAATCCCAGACCGGACTCTGTGTGAATATATATATTTTTTTTTTTTATATTTTTTTTGCTTATAACCAAATTTGTACAGGGTCTGTAATAGGCGGGAAACTCGACTGTAACGTTCTTACTTGTTTTTTTTTTGCTTATAACCAAATTTTTACAGGGTCTGTAACAGTCGGGAAACTCGACTGTAACGTTCTTACTTGTTTTTTTTTTACAATTATTACACTTTGTTAATCTTGTTCGAAACATTACTTAACTCTAAGAGAGGAAGGGACTGGCTGAAGCGTTAAACTAGGTTTGAAATAAGGAGATTAACACAAGTTTAGTTATGCGTTCAACACAGTTGAGGTTATGCGCATTTGTCTCTGCAAGTGCAGAGATATACCAATGTTTTTTGGGGAGCCAGCCTGCCTTTGCAGGGTACACTGCCCCTTTCGGAAATTAATGTCATTCACAAGAACAAATCCAGGTAAAACAAGAAAGGAAGGCTAGCTTCGGTACCCGAAGCTTAGAATACCCTTGCAGACTAGTTGCTTTCAAACCGTTCAATCGTTTGTATGGCAGCTATAGGATATAGTAATCCGATTTTTGGGTTTTTAATGTTCTAAATCGGCTTTACTGTCTATGGAAACTGTATTTCTCAAGAATGAAATAATTATCTTGAAAAATACCAGAGTTATGCTCAATGACCCATTTTCTCCCATCGTTCCTATAGCAGCTATAGGATAAGTTGTCCGATTCTGATGAAACTTTCAGGATAAGTTAAAAAATTCCCTAAAAAATAAATAAATTATTTTTAAAAATTGCGAATTTATGCCAATTTTTCCTAATCGTTCCTATGGCAGCTATGTGATGTAGTGTTCCGCTTCCGACTTATATACTACCTGCAACAGATTTAAGGATTGGTGCAAGGTTTCAGCCCGATAGCTTTAAAACTGAGAGACTAGTTTACACAGCAACCGACAGACGGACATGACTAGATCGACTCGGCTGGTGATGCTGATCAAGAATATATTTATACTTTATAGGGTCGGAAATGTCTCCTTCACTGCGTTACAAACTTCTGGTCAAAATTATAATACCCATTGCAAGGGTATAAAAATATGGGACCTGGTATCCACCAATTTACTAATACCAACTTTTTTAATCAGGGAAACAATGTTTAAATCTGTTTTTAATAAGTTTATTTTTATTTCTGATAAATTATACAAAATCAATTTTTTTTTGTGTCAATTACCGCCCTCATTTACATTTGGCTTGTTTTCGTAAGAAATGTAATCTTGTGTCGGAAACTTATAAACATCTCAACTTAAATGGCTAATGATTTTTTTTTGGTTTTAGTTGAGGATGCCATCAGCCACTTAAGCAGCGAAGTCTTTAATTTCCCGAATAGAGTTTGCGAGATTTTGCCGTAAAAACTTGAAGACATGCAATTAATTTAAATTTCTTAGACAGTACTGGTTCGATTAAAAGTATATATAGATTTAATACATGACACGTGTGTATGATCGTTAATATCTGACATGGCAGGACTATGGACTATATGATTGAAATGCATAAACATTACATATTTGGTTTTGCGTATACAAAACGTTTATGTGTACGTATAGATGCTTCAATGATAAAAGCGAAATTTCATGAGCAGTCTAATTTTGGCACAATCTTAATGCGGTAATAAATATGTAAAAATATGCAGGATTTATACAGTTCTTTCGATAGAGTATCTTTCTTTCGAGTTCTTAGGCTTCAGAGATGTGCACGTTCACCGAGAACGCGCATATACTTTCGCCTTTTTTGGCAACAGCTTTAGCTTGGTATTGACCAACATCGTCCAAATTACATTTGACAATTGAAAAAGCATATCGATTTTTGTCCTTGGTAAATGAGTATCGAGATAGAGTTTCGTCAATTGGCTTGGCATCCTTCACCCACACAAGACTTAGGAGTTCAGAGTCTAATTCGCATTCGAATATGGCTCTTTCGCCTTCAACTACGGATACCGAAATGGGGAATTTTAAAAAGGCTGGATGCTTAGGCTCATCTCCGGGAACAGCGACGTTTATTGTACAAGTACTGAACGATTCGCCCACATTGTTAAATGATTCGCAAGTGTAGGTGCCTCCATCTTCAGGGAAAATTTCAGCAATTTGCAATCGATAAATATTGGCCTCGTTGGTATATTGGAAATCCTTGCTTGGTTTTATTTCTTTGTTGTTATGCAACCACACCACATCAAAATTGTTGGCGCCAATAATTCGACAAGCCAATGTAACTGCATCGCCATCCTTTACAAATCGAGACTCCAGGTGACTAACTATTTTAGGCGCTTGGTCAATGCCAATTGCGTGTCGTTTGGTGGTATTTTTATCCAACGCTATAAATACATATAAAATATTGTATTATGAATTTGTGTGCATATTCGAATATATAAAAGCTCAAATAGCTTTTGAATATGCTTAAATGTAATAATCTATTTATGGTTGCAATATCTTTGAAGACGAATGACAAATAAATTGTTCACTTTTTTCAAATAGGGTATTTGCCTTTATAAATGGTCTTTCAACAAGGAAGGGTCAGTGTTAAAATTGAATAAAACAAGAAAATAAAGTTAAGTCATTTGCACATGCTGCTTAACCGTGTAACTTGCCATGGTGATTTGGCATCAGTGGTTGAATAAGAAAAAAACAGATTTGACCGATGCCGCCAAAACAAATGGCCGGCACGGACTATTAACATCGACCCGCTCTATTTTAAAGACCCTTTATAAGCAAACTGGTAGTTTAGAAAATGCCCGGAATCGGAGCAATAAAGAGTTGTAGTTGACAGTTTACCTGATGCAGGTAGTTTAGAGTCTAAACGCCGGAATCGCATTACGAAATGATTAACAATTAATTTGGATCTAGGAATATTAAAATGATCGGCTCACTCTTTCAAAAGGCTGTTATAGGAACCAGGGCCTTATGAAGGCCCTAGTTTGCTAATTGATTAGGGGAAAATCAAACAATGTATGCAATAGCCTTTTATCCTATCGTAGCTGGCAAAAAGTTCCGAAACATAATTCGTGCTTACAAATGTAAACGATCTTTAATACATGTACATATGTGAATATGTACTTACGCTTTACGGTTAGCTTGCATTTAGTTTCCACAGCGCAAATGGAATTTGTGGCTGTACAAGTGAATATTCCTTCGTCTTCAGGAAAAACTTCGTTGATGGTTAAAGTTGCAATTCCATTTCTGTATTTTAAATCCATAATGTCTGAAGATGATATGGACTTCCCGTTTTTCGACCAATTGATTTGAGGCTCTGGGTCGCCTTTAACATGGCAGGTCAGTACCAACTGCTCGCCATCACGAATAGTAAGATCATGAAGGGGTTTCAAGAACTCTGGCTTGCACATTAACGAATCATCAGGGGGAACTAGGGACCAATCGGTTGAAACTTTTTTTATTAGGTCTTTAGGAATTTAAATAATACTTACGTATTAGTTCTTTGGTAGCACTACGCGATCTTGATGGGCTACCTGGAGCCTGTAAAGAATTGGTCGCATACTTCTTTTTGTTTGAAATGCTATTCTGTGTTTTGGTTTTGTCGACCTTAACAACACAAAAAACACAAATATTAATTATGGAAAAGTAACGGAAAGTAATTTTTAATGGCTTACCGTAGATTCTGACGTTGAGATTAACTGACGGGATGTTACAATTGGAGGAGGGGCTGGCTTAAGTGGCTGCTCTATATATTTCCGGTCTGTTTAAATAAAAATACATATTTACTGGTTGTCATGAAACTTAAGGACAGTTTACGGTTAATTACATTTACATTTGATGTTATATATTAGAACTTTAATTGGGCACTCTTTTACTGCTTGGGTAGAATATTTGGATAATAATAATCTCATCATTAGAAAATTTCAGAATTTTCATTCTTCTTAACGTATTTTTTATTAATTATAAATATTAAAAATGTTTAAGAAAATTGTCTTTATATTTTTTGTGTTTTCATAAATTTACAAATCATTTATAAAAGTGTTGGGTTTCAGCTTTTATGCGTTCGTTTTACGACTATTTATCATGTATTATCAACAAACAAGTTAAATTAACTATTTCCGTTTATCTGCCTGTCTGTTTCTAGGAAAATTAGCCTCTCTGTTTTGAAGCTATCAAGCTGTATCTATTTTTGAAACAAATATTTTTCTTAATTGTTTGATTGTTTTTTAGAAATGGCTAGCCTTGCTATTCTGAACAAAATAAATATGGTGACAGGATATTTGCCTTCAAAACGCTCGATGATTCTTATTGGAGGATTGGAATAGTCTTATTTTTACTTAAATAACTATCCTTAAATACAAAGTTACGCTCAAGTCAAATGTTATACCCTTTCAGAGTGTTTTTTTTATAAGAAGTTTGTGATGTAAGGAGACATCTCCGAATCTAGAAAGTGATCGGCATCACCAGTCGAGTCGATCTAGCCTTGTCCGTCTGTCAGTTGCCCGGAAACTAGTCCCTCAGTTTTAAAGCTATCGGGCTTACTTTGCATCATCCCTTCTTTCTGTTGCTGGTTGTATATAAGTCGGAACGGAACAATACACATCACAAATGTCATAGGAACGATTAGAAGAAGATTCATAATATCGCA
Source organism: Drosophila setifemur (assembly GCA_021224005.1). Classification (NCBI taxonomy): domain Eukaryota; kingdom Metazoa; phylum Arthropoda; class Insecta; order Diptera; family Drosophilidae; genus Drosophila; species Drosophila setifemur. The sequence continues at coordinate 699,540 of JAJJHY010008221.1, forward strand.
GTTTTTAAAGAAATTTAATTTATTTAATTTTCTTTAGAAATCACTTTTTCAGAACTATTTTAACATATCCTAAAAGTATTATCAATATCGGACCACTATATACTATAACTTCCGTAGGAACGATGTGGAAATGTGTCATTGAGCATAACTCTGGTGTATTTCAACACAATTAATTCATGCTTGGAAAATATAGTTATCATAGACATTCAAGCCGATTTAAAAAATTAAAAACCACTATGTAGAATAATTTTAAGCATACCTATCTTTAACAAACGGAAATAGATTAATTGTTTAATATAGATTCTTAATAACTGCGAATTACCATTCATTGTTCATTTAAGTCGGTATGGCTAAAATAAATTAAATACCTATTTACCAACATATTTGGGCATAGCCTTGCCATTTTGTAAATATATATATCGGTTTATATGCGTGGGATATAATTATTAGGTGCATGCCAATACATATTATTGTTATTTACCTCCTGAGTAAAGGAAGTTGTGGGCAAGCTCGGCCTGTTCAGGCGTAACCCATTCTCCTGGGAAATATTCAATATTATAATATAATAAAGCAAAATATATGATTACATCACAATAAATATTAGGTATCTGCCCAAGATTTGTATAAATTATAACGGTTTTTTTTAATAAAATATTTTATGACAGATTTGCATATATTTTTATACCCTTGTAAAAAGTATTATAATTTTAACCAGAAGTTTGCAATGCAACGGTGACATCTGCGACCACATAAAGTATATATATTCTTGATTAATATACCCAGCCGAGTCGATCAAGCCATGTCGGTCTGTCCGTCTGTCTGCTCTACGTAAACTAGTATCTCAGATTTAAAGCTACCTTCTATCTGTTGCAGGTAGTATATAGATCGGATCGGGCGGAATCGGAACACTACATCACATAGCTGTCATAGGAACGATTGGGAAAAAGTGCAATAAATTCGCCATTTTTTAAGATAACTAATTTATATTTAAGGAAACTTTATTTTAATGACCATTTTAACATATCCTAAAAGTATCGTAAAAATCGGACCACTATATCCCATAGCCGCCATAAGAACGATGGGAGAAAATGGGTCATTAATCATAACTCTGGTGTTTTTCAAGACAATTAATTCATTCTTGAAAGATACAGTTTTCATAGACATTAAAGCCGTTTAAGAAATTGAAAAAGCAAAGATCGGATCACTATATCCTGTAGCTGTCATACAAACGGTCAAACAGTTTTAAAGCAACTGGTCTGCAAGGGTATTTTAAGCATTGGGCACCGAAGCTAGTCTTCCTTTCTTGTTTTTAAATATACTTTATTGTTGATTGTAATTTCATGTAGTTCTAGTTTGAGTAAGACATAATTTTGATTGCAAAAGAATGTGTAACATTATATAAAACATTTTAAATTTAATTAAAGAAAGGTTTTTTTACCGGTTCTGCAGCTAAAATGGCATGTTTTACGGTAATATTTTAGAGATCCAATTGAGCTTATACATGATAAAATATAATACAACGCAGGTCTGCAACACCTTAGTATACCAGATACCGTAGATACCAAAGATAAAGACAAAATTACCTCTTTATCTCAAATAATCTAATCTAATTTACCTTCTACTATCACGACGCACTCAGTTTCGTCGGTTCCATGGCAATTGGTTCCCTTACAGCTGTATTTTCCTGAATCGGATGGTTTGCAGTCAATTATTTCCATAGTGACTACTCCATCAGAGTGAGTCATGGCATAATCGTATTTGCCTAGCTCGCGACCGTCCTTAAACCACTTAACTGTTGGCACTGGCTTACCACTTAGACAACAGAGTAGCTTGCATGTGTCGCGGGCCTGCATAACGCGTGGCCGCAAAAGGAATGTGAAATTGGGCGCCGACTCTGACTCTTCATGCCAGAATGTGTACGGCAATGGTTCACGCCTACGTACCGGAGTCGATTCAGTTCGATACCTAGGTTGCTCTTTTGGCAAAGGCTGAACATTCAGAAAAACGACTTCTTCTCTGGAGCCATAGTGGTTCTCAGCACGAATAATATACTCTCCGCGGTCGTCTAACTTAACACGGTTAATGATAAAGTAATAGTCGTCTCCAGAATATCGTTTCATGAACTTAACACTCTGTCTTAACTCAATGTTATTATGCGACCACGTCAGCGTGGGTGTAGCAATTGCGATACATCGGCAGTAAAACTTAACGCTTTGACCCTCATAACAAAATTGGGAGGATGGTCGAATTACAAAGCGTGGTGCAGCTTGGCGTCGATCGAAAACGGCATCGTGAATCTTAAATTTCTCCATAAGCAATTTCCTCAGAGATGAATATTCTGAAAGCCTTCCAATAGGCAGCAAATACTTCTCAAAGTGATCATACTTTTTTCTTAGTTTTTCACGATAGGCCAGGTAACGATCGCGAGCTATTGCCTGAATCATTCCACTATGATCTCCAGTTAGCCAGGGATGAAGAAGACATTCGTGTGCCGTCATTCGCTTTTCTCTGTTCGCTAGGAGCAACTTTCGTATGAAATCCTTTCCTTCTTCAGATATGTACTTGAATGAGTGTACATCGAAATTCCAATCGCAAGCTTTTACGTTCTTGAGTGTTTGAACGTCATTATCTCCAGCGAATGGTGATAATCCGCTTAACCTATATAAATATCCAATTTACAAAATATATAATTATTTTAACAATAATTGTTAAAAGCTTTTAAGGTTTCTGTGACATTTCTATACCCTTGCATTTTATTATAAATAAATAAATTGAACCGCAATTAAGTAACTAAGACGGTCTAGCTGTCGGTTTTTTATGAAAACTTTCAGTTTTATCCTATCGGGCCCTTTTTTTTGCAAGTTGTATAAAGTTCGAAATGGGGAACACTACATCACATACATATATAACTTCTTTAGGAACGATTAAGAACAAGTTTCATATTTTTAATCGTGACTATTTGAATTCGAAAGACCCATACAAATCGGACCACATTGAGTACACATCTTTCAAGGGAATGACAAAAAAAAATTAAATATGGCTTTATTGATTTGCAAAGTAATTTATTGATCTTTAGAAACAAATTTACAATCGAGATTAACGCCGAATTAAGAATATCGGGTCTGCAAGCCCGATATATTATTTTCTTTTAATCAATGAAATGTATGTATGTTTATTAGAATAATACTTAAAATGTTGCGTTTGAAAGATGGTGGTTCAAAACCAGAGGTGAAAAATAAATCTATATTGTGAATGAATAACTTACAGAACATAAGCCAGCACTCCTGTAGCCCACATATCCGTATAGAAACCGACGGGCTCTCTATTGACAATTTCCGGCGCAGCGAATTCGGCAGTTCCTGTAGTAATTTTGACTACTTCGTTAGGATCTAGTCGCGTGGCCAAACCGAAATCAATTAGTTTTACATTTGTGCTGGATCGAGTTTGACACATAATATTCTCAGGTTTAATGTCCAAGTGAATAATATTCTTCTCATGCATATGTCTGATGCCCTCGCAAATTTGTCTCATGTAGTTAATAACTTCGGCTTCCGTCATCACGTAACCCTCAGCTGTAATGCGTTCAAAAAGCTCTCCACCAGATAAACTTAAAAAAAAGTATTAGTTGGCAGAATTATAATAAACAAGAAAGGAGAGCTAGCTTCGGTACCCGAAGCTTAGAATACCCTTGCAGACCAGTTGCCTTTAAACTGTTTGATCGTTTGTATGGCAGCTATAGGATATAGTGCTCCGATTTTTGGTTTTTAATTTTCTAAAACGGCTTTAATATCTATTAAAACTTTATTCTCAAGAATGAATTAATTGTCTTGAAAAACACCAGAGTTTTGCTCAATGACCCATTTTCTCCCATCGTTCCTATGTCAGCTGTAGGATATAGTGGTCCGATTTTGACGAAACTTTCATGATATGTTAAAATTGTCATTAAATAAAGTTTTCTAAAAAAGAAAATAATTATCTTAAAAAATAGCGAATTTATGACACTTTTTCTCAATCGTTCCTATGGCAGCTATGTGATGTAGTGCTCCGATTCCGACCGTTCCGACTTATATACTACCTGCAACAGATTGAAGGGATGGTGCACAGTTTCATCCCGATAGCTTTAATACTGAGGGACTAGTTTACATAGCAACCGACAAATGGACAGACAGACGGACACGGCTAGATCGACTCGGCTGGTGATGCTGATCAAGAATATATACATTTTATAGGGTCGGAGACGTCTCCTTCACTGCGTTACAAGCTTCTGGTCAAAATTTTAATACAGTCTGCAAGGGATAAATATAGTGGTTTGCTTACAATTCGAGTATAAGAACTATTTCATCATCGTCCTCGAAAGCATCGTGCAAGTTAATGAGCTTTTGATGGTGTAATTGATTCATAATATCTATTTCACGCCGAATCAGGTCTTTTTCAATAGAATGCGACACTGGAATAAACTTCGCAGCAAAAATATTTCCTGTGCTACGCTCACGACAACGGTGCACCACTCCAAAGGCACCCGTTCCGATTTCTTCAAGAATATCATATTTATCGTAGACACTTTGCTGAGATATTTCAACGGGTTGCGGAACAAACTTCGAGTAAATATCGAACACATAAGAATCATAATCCTTAATAGGACCATCAGCTTTGCCTCGGATCCTTTTGCCATTTGCGTCCAGCTCCCACTTACGTTCGGCCAGTTTTTTCTTTATTGTTTCCTTAGTCTTTATCAGTGTGCTGATGTTAGATTGCTCAGAACGCCCATAAACATTGTCTGCAAATATTCGAAAATCATACTCTTTTCCTGGTGCTAATCCACTGACAGCCATCGACGTAAAGCGAGTATTCCCTACACGTATCCATGAAGATAATGGATGCTCACGACGTTCAACATAGTAATTCGTTATATCGCTGCCACCATCCCAGATAGGAGGCTTCCAACTAAGAGACAAGGAGTCGGTTCCTATGTTTTCAATTAAGGGGAATCGCGGTGGATCTGGGCGATCACTAATTTGCACTAGTATAATTGCTGTATCCGAACCAAGTTCATTTTCAGCCGTAATTCTATATGGTCCCGAGTCAAGGCGTGAGCCATCTCGAATTATAAGCACGGCATGTCTTTCCTTGACTTCCACGTTGTAATGACCGCCAGATTCGATATTTTCTCCTTCCCTAATCCAATGTATACGGGGCTTAGGGAAGCCAGTAAACGGTATTTTTATTACAACGTTTTCACCCTTGTCGAAGTAAGCTGTATCTCTGAATCGTGGGGGGACGTTTAGTTTAGGAGTAGCTGAGAATTAAAAAAGTATTTTAATGTAATAAGAACAAAATAGTTACGCAATATAAAATTTGTATTTATACTTACTCATAATAGCTAAAGCGGCTCGTGTTGATTTGGCTCCAGCTTTATTAACTGCGCGGCAGATGTATTCATCAGCGTCTTCGCCAAATACGTCATTGATATTCAGGAAATGATTGTCGCCTTCTGAATAAATGTGATATCGCGCTCCACTGCTGATTTCGCGAGCCCCCTTATACCATGAGATAGTTGGTTTTGGAATGCCATTTATTGTGCACGTAAATTGAGCATTATGATTTTGAATGCATTTGGCATCGGTTAGTGGTTTCACAATCAAAGGAGGCAAAGCAGCCTTTGGATCTACTATTTTAACCGCCTGAGAGGCGGACGATTCTTTCGATAGACCTGCTATATTCTGAGCGAACACCCGGAACTCGTATTGACGACTTTCGATCAAATTGGAACAGTTAATTTGACTGGTTGCGCAGATGGTAACGTTAACACGTTGCCATGTGTCACTTCCAACTTCACGTTTGTCTACCCAATAGCCTTGAATGTGTGCACCGCCATCCGATTCCGGTTTAATCCATTCCAAATGCACAAAATCTTCTCCAATCTCAGTAATTATAGGATTGCCAGGTGGTGATGGCGGATCTATCGGGGCCTTAGCTCGAATAGGATTTAATCCTTCTAGCGGTGGGCCCATGCCGTTTTCGTTTACAGCCATTACTCGGAAAATATATTCTTGATTTTCAATAAGGCCTTGGACATTGAAGGAGGTATCTTTGCAGGTGCTAGACACCGTTATCCAATGCGGTGAGGCTATATCTTTCCGTTCGACAACGTAATGGGTCACTTTAAGGTCTCCATCGTATAAAGGTGGACGCCAACTTAATGTACACGAGTGCTTATTAATGTGAGAAACTCCCATTGGCCCGGTTGGCGCTGAAGGCAGCCCAGTAATGCGTACATCAAATTGACCAGTTGCACTGCCTGAGTCATTCGTAAATTCAATTTGATAAAGGCCGGCGTCATTCTTCACAATATCGCGAATAAAAATCGCCACATAATCGTCAAATATAGTAAACTTTAAGTGTGTATCATCATTATTATTCGAAATTATGTCGTTATTTTTAGTTATTTTCATTGTTATTGGCTGATCACCAGAGTAATATACTTTGATCTTTGTATTGTCTCCTTCGGGGAGGTAAAGCTCGTTGGGACATCTGTTGATGATAGGTGGTGATCCTATTTTCAAGTAACCTGAAGTGTGGACAAATCCGAGAGAGTTTATTGCCTCACATGTATAATCACCATCATCTCCAGTTTGCACATTGGAAATGTGCAACCGAAAAACACCATTATTATTATCGCATGTAATTCGACCTCCACCCATTTGAATTTCCTTTCCATTCCGAAGCCACCTCGCCGTAGGACTGGGCTTACCAGTGGCGGCACATTGCAGGGTATAGTCTTTGCCAAATGGTGCGATTTTGTCTTGAAGCCGTGTGATCCAATCCGGTTTTTCACCTCCCAAAACCTCGCAAACTTTTATTGGCATAGTACACAAGCTTGGTTCCGAATGACCAGCAGAATTTAAGGCAAAAATTCGGAATTCGTAGTCTCCCATTTCGATCAAGTTAATAACTGTGTATTCGGTGTCCAGAACATTGTAATCATTGCATTTTACCCAAACGCCTCCGCCGATGTCCCTTCGCTCAATAATGTAGCCGGTAATACGAGAACCACCATCTCTTAATGGTTTTTCCCATTTCAAATCGACATAATTTTTACCGACCTTAGTGACTAGTGGCGTTCCTGGTGGTGAAGGTATAGTAAATTTACCCTTCAGCTTAAATTTCAGTGATGGAGGAGACGGTTTGCTTAGGCCAGCAACGTTTTTGGCCTTAATACGAAATTCGTATTCGCTTCCGTTAGTTAAATTGTAAAGTTGGTACTTAGTGTCCTTTATTAAATAGTCATATGTATTCCAAGAAGAGTCGTTAACAATGTCTCGGTATTCAATTTGATAGCCTTGTATTCGAGAGCCTCCATCACTTGCTGGCCGAGTCCAAATCAAGGTGACATTTCCAGAATCCCAATCAATAACCTTTGGTTGACCAGGTTCATCTGGTACAGTGAATTGGTGCTTCGCCACTATAGGTTCTGCGATGTCAAGAGGATCTGATAACCCATATTGATTCTCGGCTCTTACTCGGAAGTGGTACTTGTTATGTGGCTCCAATCCCATTACATCATAATGAGTACTACGAACAAAACTGCTTATTTTCACCCAAGTTCCACATATGTCCAGTTTTTCTACAACGTAGTTGGTAATTGGGGAGCCGCCATCATCAAGCGGCGTTTTCCAAGCCAGAGTACAAGTATCTGGGGTAATATCGTACGCATTTAATGGACCCTGAGGTGGTCCTGGCTTATCAACGACAGTAACATGGCACGATGCGGTATCTGAACCCTTCATGTTGGTTAGAGTTATATTATACGATCCAGTCTCACTTCGTTTTGCAGATTTATTGTAGTAAACTGAAGCATAATCGTCAGTATCAAATCGAATTCGATCGTCTGGGGTTACTTCAATGCCATTTAGAGACCATGCTGGCGATGGACGAGGATTGGCTTGATATGGGACGGTAATGTGGAATTCTTCTCCGGCAATGACCGTCAAATCGCGAATGGATAAATCAGACGTAATTTTTGGGGCATGTGGCGGTCTGCGGCAAAAGATCAGATCACTGGATGCACAAAAGACAGATTGCCCCGCTGCATTAACTGCAGCCACTCTGAACTCATATTCGGCATTTTCTATTAGATTTGGTATCTTACATGTAACATCTGGGCAAAGGGCGTGCACTGCTTTAGTCCATTTGTCTTCGCCCAGTAAGCGTTTTTCTATTATATATCCGACTATAGGAGAACCACCATCATGCTTTGGTTTCGACCAAGCTATGGTTATACTGTCCTCAGATGAGTCGATGCCACGAGGAATGCCAGGTGCATTCGGAACATCGAAAGGATGTCTTGCTCGTATGGGCTCTGAGCTATTTGCCGGATCGGATTGGCCATATTTATTTTCCGCAATTACTCGGAAATCGTAATCCTTATTAATAGTAAGGTTTCGAACACGAACAAATGGAACAGTGCAGAAACTGCTAACTTTAGTCCAAGTGGAGGAGTGAGCTTCCTTCTTTTCGATAATGTAGTTCTGGACGGGTGATCCACCATCGTCCTTGGGTGGATTCCAATACAAGGTTAAAGAATCTCCAGCAAATTCATCTGCACGCAGGTTATTTGGCGGTGATGGTCTATCCAAAACTTTAACATTAATGTTTGCTGTATCAAAACCTGATGAATTCTTTAACTGAAGTCTATATTGACCAGAATCGGAACGCTTTGAGTTTTTCACTACAAAAGATGCTGCATCATCTGTCAGGTGCTGGTGCATACGATTATCATTATCCGCAATGCTGTCATTGGAATACCAAAATGCGTGGGGCTTTGGGAAAGCCACATATGGTACATGAATGCTAAAATCGTCCCCAGCTCTGCACACTATATCGCGAACACCTCCCAAATCCATGCAGGGTTTGTTTGGTTGCTCCTCAATAGTAATGGATTGTGATGGTTTCGACGGATTAGATCGACCAACATCGTTTTCTGCAATCACACGGAAAGTATACTCGTCTCCTTCCTTAAGGTTTGGCACAGTGTGTATAGTAGAATGAATGGGAGAGTCGTTAACTGGTTTCCAATCTGTTTCGTTTTTGGGTCGCATCTCGATATAATATCCTTTGATTCTTGATTTCCCGTCATTGCGCGGCGGCCTCCAGGACAACGTTACACTGTCTCTGGAAATGCGATCGGGTTTTGGTGGCTCGGGAGCATCAGGACGATAGCGCTGAAGTTCAGCAGTAATTGGATCGGATGGTTTTGACGGTTGGCCCGGACCAGCTTCATTTAAGGCAGTAACGCGAAATTCATAACGAGCTCCGTCGCGCAGATCGGGCACAGTATAGCTCGTATTCGGTGTAGGATAATTGTTACATTTAACCCATTCGCCGCCTCGTTCACGGCGCTCAACAATATAACCTGATATTGGTTTGCCACCACAATATTCTGGGGGATGCCATTCTAAACTGGCAGAGCTAGGTGAAAATGCTGCAATTGTTGGCTGGGATGGGGCGCCGGGAGGATCAAAAGGTGACTTAGCTAGCACTGGCTTGCCTTCAAGAGCTTCGGACGTACCATAAATATTTTCTGCTTTTATACGGAAAATATATTTTTTTCCCTCAGTAAGCCCCTTCACAGTAAAGTTCGTTTTAGGACAGTAGGCCGGAGCAGGCTTCCAGTCATCAACACCAAATTCTGTAAACTCTATGATATATCCAATTATGTCGCTGCCACCATCGTCTTTGGGGGGATTCCACCTAAGGGAGATGTGATCGCAAGCCGTCTCCGTGTATGTTAATGGGCCTTCCGGTGGATAAGGCTTGTCAACGACAATTACTTCGATTTCAGCGGTGTCCTTCCCAAATTCATTGGTGGCAGTTACACCGTACTTCCCAGCATCTTGTCTATTCGAATCATCTATGCGGAATACAGTGCGGTCAGAGTTTGTATCGTATGATATACGATTGCCCTCTTCAAGCTTTAAATCGCCTCGGATCCATTCAATTGTGGGCGTTGGGGCACCAGATATTGGTATTGTTATGTTTACAGGTTCGCCCGCACGAACTTTGACACGTCTTCCAAGTAAATTATCCAAATGCATTTTTGGCTTTTCGCGTAATGGGCGTGCGACGAAGGTTGTCGATTGTTCCGACGGTCTGCTATTGCCGGCAGCATTAGCAGCCGAGACTCTATATTGATATTGATGATTTGGTGTAACTCTATCATCTCGGTATTCGGTGGTCGGTACTGGTTGACCATTTATTTTGATCCATCGGCCTGAGTTAACTTCTCGCCGCTCAATGTCATAGCCTATAATTGGAGAGCCACCGTTACTTATTGGCTGTTTCCACTTGATTGAAATGTGATCCTTGTCACTGTCTATAAGTTCTGGCTTGCCAGGTATACCCGGCACAGTATATTGATTTTTGGCCACAACTGGTTGGTCAGAGGTTAGAGGATCGGAGCGTCCTTGAAGGTTTTCAGCCATCACCCTGAACTCGTACTTCGTTCCCTCCAATAGTCTGGGGACTACAGCATGATTGTATTTCGCATTGACATAATTAACTGCTGGAACCCATCCACCGCCATGTGTTAAGTCGCGTTTTTCTATTATATAGGCTGATATCTCAGAACCTCCATTATCTTTGGGGGGCTTCCAGGATATGGTTACTGAGTTTGAAGTTACATCTTCATACTCCATTGGACCATCTGGGGGACTTGGACGGTCGAGTATTATAAGTTCGAAACTACCTTCATCAATACCGGAATCATTCCGCAGAAATAAGTGGTAAATTCCGGAATCGGAGCGTTGGCAATTGACAGTATGTATTACTGTGTGGTGACCGATGGATGTAATGGTCGACCTGTCATTAGATTTTAATGCAGTATTGTTATGAGTCCATACGGCTTCTGGTGCTGGCTCGCCGATGAAATCAATATCGACATGGAAAATAAGTCCAGATTTAATGCGTACTTCTTTAAGAGGGGTCATTATTTTTGGTGCCAAGTAACGCGTCTTTGCCATTATTATATCAGATGGTTCCGAAGGCTCGGATTGCCCGGCCTGATTAACCGCAATCACTCTGAACTCATACTCTTGCCCTTCTGTTAGTTCTGGAACTGTGGCATTATTCTTATTAGGAGGAACATGCAAAACGTTTGTCCAATATGGACTGCCTTTCTCCTTTTTCTGTATAATATACTCAGTTAATGGTGCTCCACCATCGCTTTTTGGCACAGACCAATGTAAATCAACATGGTCACGATCCCAATCAGTAATAATTGGTTTCCCTGGAGCATCAGGCTCGTCGAACTCGTTTTTAGCAATAATAGTTTTTGTAGCCTCCAATGGTTCTGATTCTCCAATTGCGTTAACCGCTTTTACACGGAATAAATACTCCTTTCGGTGAACAAGTCGAGTGACATCATGCACCGGATAAGTGCTCATGCCAGCATCTGACCAAGTGCCCCGCGATAAGTCCATTTTCTCAATTATGTAGTGCAAAATAGGCGAACCACCGTCATCTTCTGGAATGTTCCAGACCAAATGGCACCCATCTCTGGTAATCTTAGTTATATCCAGAGGACCCTTTGGAATCGATGGTCTATCCAATACGGTGGCGTGAGCCGATGCATCAAAGGATCCATGCTCGTTGTTTAGTATTAGCGTATAGCGTCCCTCATCCATTCGATGTGCCGAAGGAATCTCAAAATGTAATTCATTCTGAAACAAATTACTCTCGCTGCGTGAGTCAGCACCGATTTCTTTTCCATTGTACAGCCATTTAATAGATGGTTTTGGAGACGCTTCAATTGGCACAGTCCAACCTAGACGCTTACCGGCATGAACGGTTATATCATTCAAAAGTGACTTATCAAAATACGGAGCCAGAAAACGTGGTTTACAAATAACAGTGCTGGATGGATCGGATGGGTCGCTCGGACCAGCTCGGTTTAAGGCAATCACACGGAACTCATATTCTCCACCATCTGTTAATTCAGGTATATGCGCCTTTAACTCGTCACTAGGAACAATTGCAGCTCGTTCCCATTGACCAAACTTCGGTCTTCTTTCTACAATGTATGAAGAAATGGGTGCACCGCCATCCCTCTTTGGAGCAGCCCATTCCAAGTCTACAAAATCTTTTCCCCAATCTATAGCATGCGGTTGGCCAGGTTTGTCTGGATGGGAATACGGGTCTTTGGCTGTTATGGATTGAGTAGTGACCAATGGTTGCGATTGCCCCTGCTTATTAACAGCTCGGATTCTAAAACTATAGTCATGGTTTTCGATAAGATTATCAGCTCGCATTTCTGTATCTGAGCATTCACCGACGGGTACCCAACGCATGGCGTCATTATCCATTTTTTCGACTACGTAATGTGTTATCTCTGAGCCGCCGTTGTCCTTTGGTGGACGCCAACGCAATACTGCGCTATTTTTTGTTACGTCGCTATGTCGTAATGGACCTTCTGGCACACTTGGTACATCCAGGACAGTAACCTTAACGGTGTGTCTGTCCACACCATTTATGTTACGAGCGACCAAAGTGTAGGCTCCTGTATCGGATCGTTTTGCATCTAGAATTCGCAACTTTGTTCGATCATCGTAATTTGAAATTTTTACACGATCTGAGTTTATGACCATATTATTTTCATGTGTCCATTCTTTGCTTGGTATGGGTTCTCCAGTAACTGGTACATCAAATTCGAATACATTGCATGCTTTAATCCTTATATCTGACATGAAACTGCGATCGATTTTGGGTGGCATGTTTTTGGGGCGAGCGAGATGTGGTTCAGTTGGATCACTAGGAACACTTAGGCCAGCCTTATTCACAGCTCTGACTCGAAATTCATATTTAACGCCTTCTATGAGATCGGGAACGTTACCACTAGTAATGTTGCCACCAACATCAGCACATTTTTCCCAATCAGGGGAGTATTTATCACGTTTTTCAATGACGTAGCTGATGATAGGAGACCCCCCATCATTTTCGGGCTTTGCCCATTCTAAATCAACAAAATCTTTATCAAAGTCTTTAACCATCGGAGTGCCAGGTTTTGAAGGCTCATCGTACGGATTTTTAGCCTGAGTCGCATGGGGTGTTGTAAGCGGATCAGAAACTCCTTGACGATTTTTAGCTCGTACTCTAAATTTATATTTATGTCCCGGGGTAAGGCCTTTTACTTTGATGTTGGTAGTTGGTCCATCCGTTTCACCTGCGGGTACCCAACGACCTGTCACCTCATCTAATTTTTCGATAAGGTAATTGTCGATTGGTTGGCCACCATCATCGTCCGGTGGGATCCAATGCAGAGTACAGCTTTCGGCAGTAATGTCATCAACTTTAAGGGGGCCGTTTGGTGGACAGGGTTTGTCAATTACAATCACTTTAACATCGGCACTGTCTTCGCCATTTGCATTTTCTGCATACACGGTGTACAAGCCCGAATCTGATCGTGCGGCACAAGAGACTTTTAGTTTCGTATTGTAGTCAACATGGCTTACTTTAACGTTTTCTTTAGTATATACTTCTTTTTTTTTAAGAAGCCACTTTGTCATGGGAGCGGGCTCTCCAGATACCTTGCAATCGAATAAGAATCCTTGTCCAGCCTTTATACGTACTTCAATAAGGTTAGATCTATCAATTACGGGTGGTTTATTGCGAGACTTAGCAATAACTGGAGGTGTGGCTTCAGATGGCTCTCCAGGTCCTGCAGCGTTGACGGCGCTGACTCTAAACTCATAAGCTTGACCTTCGATCAAATCAGGAATAGTGGCTTTGCACTCATCAGCTGGAACCTCAAGGGTCTTCTCCCACTTACCGTACTTGTCTTTCTTTTCAATAAGGTATCCAGTTATTGGTGATCCACCGTCTGTAAGGGGTGAAGTCCACGCCAAATTTATGTGGTCTTTATCCCAATCAGTTGCTCGGAGATTTTCCGGCTTGCCAGGTTCGTCAAACGGATTTTTAGCATTAATTGTATCTTCGCCAACCAAGGGCTGCGACTCACCTTCAGAGTTCACAGCTGATACTCGGAATTTATATTCATTGCCAGGCGTGAGCCCAGTTACATCCACTTGAGGTTCGATCGACCGGCAAGAGGGAATCCAGCAACCAGTTTCAGGATCCAACTTATCGATTTGGAAATACTCGATTGGAGTTCCACCATCGTCACTTGGGCGTTTCCATTTAAGGTGGCATCCCTCCTTGTGTATATCGGAGACTTGCAGTGGTCCGTTTGGTGCCGTAGGCTTGTCTGTAATAACTACATTTATGAGCACACTATCTTTTCCTGAGGTGTTCGTAGCTGTAACAAGGTATTCCCCAGAGTCATAACGCTGAGTGGGTCGGATAACTAACTTTGTGTAGTAGTCAGGTGTCTCAATCGATATATTTTTTCCTGATAACAATGGGTAGTTGGAAAATTTCCATTCAACTTTTGGAGCTGGCTCGCCAGTTATATTTGCGTCCATTTTAAGGGCAGTGCCTGATGAAATCGTGATATCGCGCAAGTTTCTTCGGTCTATCTTAGGGGCTAGATAACGCGGCTTGGCTATAAAGATTTTGCTTGGATCTGAAGGTTCTGATTGGCCACCCTTATTTAATGCAACTATTCGGAACTGGTATTCATTTCCTTCGATGAGGCCATGTACAGTTGCTATGGGTTTTGAAATGTCGGTTTCTAGGGCCTTTTCCCAAAGTGGACTGTACTTGTCTTTCACCTCAATACGATATCCTATAATTGGCGATCCTCCATCACTTGCTGGTTCTAACCAGGCCAAGTCTACCTTATTTGCAGTCCAATCGGTGGGTTCTGGAATGCCAGGTTTCGATGGTGCAGCTGGACAAACGTTAAAAATAATAAATATAATACAAATTTTGGTAACTTCAAATATCAATACTCACTAAATGGATCTCTGGCAATAATCGAACCAAGAGTTTCTAGGGGTTCTGATTCACCCTCATTGTTTACGGCCTTAACTCTAAATTTGTACTCGTGTCCTGGCACTAGACCATCAACAATGAATTCAGGAACCTCAGTTTTGCCAGCAGGTAACCAAATTCCAGTATCTGGATCGAATTTCTCGACTAAGTAATGTTCAATTGGCTCACCACCGTCATCCTTTGGCTTTTTCCATTTGAGTTTACAACCATCCTTGTGTATATCTGACACTTCCAAAGGACCTTGCGGTTTTCCAGGTTTACCTAGACAAATGGAAATAATGGATTTTTCTTAATTTTTAATAAATGTGTTTATTAACTTACTGATAATATTGATTTCAAATTCCACCTGATCTTGGCCATAGAGATTATGGGCGATAATTTTGTAAAGTCCTGTGTCTTTTCGTTGTGGGTTATTGTTTACATATTTTGTGTTATATGGTATATTCTCTACATGAATAACTGAAGAAGACTGAACGGTTTTATTGTTTTGGATCCAAGAAACTTCGGGAGCCGGTTCTCCACTGACATCGATGCTCAAAAATATTGGTTCTCCAGCCTTAATATTGTAAGTTCGAATGTTCTTTCGGTCAATTCTTGGGGACACTGTTAGATTAGAAAAGTAGATTTATTATAGTTGTTCTTATAGAAATCGCAGTCTCCCTGTGAAAAAATAAGAATTAGAATCGAAGATTTCAGTTGTTCAAAGCAAAGCTGTTAATTTGCCTGACATATTTTTGACTATATAGGCCTAAACTTTCTACATCACGGAGCAACATTGATCGATCAGTTATCAATTTATTAAAAAATGGGAAATATTCTTGAAGTCCAATTGGAATCTAAGAAAATACTTAAATTATACATTCAAATTGTTTATTCATGATTTCGTATTAGACAATATTTTTTTCGAATATATAAAAATAGAAACAAGAAAGGAAGGCTAGCTTTGGGGCCCGAAGTTTAGAATACCCTAGCAGACCAGTTGCCTTGAGACCGTTCGATCGTTCGCATGCCAGCTATAGGATGTAGTGTTCCGATTTTTGGTTTTTCTAAATTGGCTTTAGTATATATGAATTAACTAACTCTAGTTATGTTCAATGACCCATTTTCTTAAATAGAATATAGAATTCCGATTTTGGTAAGATTTTCAGGATGGGTTAATATAGCTATTTAAAAATAAATTTATAATGAATCAATCAATGTTCTTAAAAATGCCCAATTTACGACCTTTTTCCCAATCGTTCCTATAGCACCTATATGATGAAGTGTTCCGATGTGTACCTGCAACAGATGGAAGATTTTGTGCAAAGTTTCATCCCGAAACCTTTAAAACTAAGAGACTAGTTTGCGTAGAAACAGACAAACGGACAGACTGACATGGCTAGATCGACTCGGCTAGTGATGCTGATCAAGAATATATATAATTTATGGGGTCGAAGATGTCTCCTTCACTGCGTTGCAAGCTTCTGGTCAAAATAATAATACCCTCTGCAAGGGTATTACAAATCGTAGTCCAAATTAACATGTATTTTAGCCAAATAATTGATAAATGGGTAATATAAATTGTCATTATTATAAAATATTACTCTGATTTGGCACATACCCTACATCCTGCTTTAAACATAAAAGATCTGTGAATATTTTGGTTGTGAAAATTAACATAGTTTAGACTTACGTTTCCTAGGCTTAGTAATAACAGATTTGCTAGCGTCGGATGGTTCTCCTGGTCCTGCTGCGTTAATAGCTTTAATTCTAAATTCGTATTCACAGTTTTCATTGAGATTCGGAACTGTAGCTTTGCATTCTTCCCCAAATCCTGGAGCAGTTATATCAGCTCCTTTAATCCACTTGTCAGTTCCTTTTTCACGTTTTTCAATAATATATGCCGTAATGGGAGAGCCGCCGTCATTAATTGGTGGACGCCATTCGAGATCAACATGGTCTTTATCCCAATCGGTAGCTTCTGGAGTTCCTGGTTTTCCGGGCTCATCAAATGGATTCTTTGCTATGATCGAATGTTCGCCAAGCAGTGGTTCTGATTCACCTTCAGTATTAACGGCAAGAACTCGGAATTTATACTCGTGTCCAGGCTCTAAATTGTTCAGTTCAGCGAAAGCCTCCTTAAATCGCCCAGATGGTAACCACCGGCCAGTCTCAACATCCATTTTCTCAACAATGTAGTGCTCTATTGGTAAGCCACCGTCATCAAGGGGGGCATTCCACCTTAATTTACATCCCTCTTTATGTACATCCGTAACGCGGATAGGCCCCTCAGGGTGACCCGGCTTGTCTAGCACAATTACTTCAAATGTGGCCTCATCATGTCCAGATTCGTTTTCGGCCTTTAGTGTGTATTTCCCGGAATGCAATCTCTTTGAAAATGGAACAGCCAATTTTGTCCGGTATGACTCCATGTCAACATTATAGTCATCGTTGTCGCTATCCAGCCTAGCTTTATTATGAAGCCATACTTTCGTCGCTGGTGGTTCTCCTGAAACTTTGATGTCATAGCGAATATGTTGTCCAGCTTTAATAGTGACGTCTTTAATGTTTGTTCGGTCAATTTTGGGTGGTGCAAATCGGTCCTTGGCTGTCATCTGGTCTGAAGGTTCAGAGGGCTTGCTGTGACCTGCTTTGTTAATGGCCTTGATTCTAAACTGATATTTATTTCCTTCAATTAAATCATTTACACGAGCTTTGCAGTCGGGCAAATTAGTTTCAAGTACTTTTTGCCACTTTCCTGTGTTTGGGTCTTTCTTTTCGACAATGTAGCCAGTTATAGGAGCCCCCCCATCATCATCAGGAGGTCTCCACTTAAGTTCACAGTGTTTGGCGGACCAATCAACAATTTGAGGCTTTCCTGGTGTATCAGGTGCATCGAATGGATTTTTAGCCTTGGTAGGAATATCTGTTGCCAATGGTTCCGATTCGCCTTCAGCATTAACAGCTTTCACTCTGAACAAATATTCCTTACCTTCAGAGAGACCTTTAACAACAGCTTCAGGTGTCTTACTTGTGAGAACGGGAACCCAACGTCCTGTTTCCATATCCATGCGTTCAACGACATAGTTCTCGATTGGCTCTCCGCCATCGTCATCGGGCTTTTCCCATTTAAGGTGAACACTCTCGGCCGTGACGTCAGACACAACCAAAGGACCCTTGGGCTTGTTCGGCTTGCATAAAATCTCTAGTTCAACTTCAACAGTGTCAGAACCGGAGTCATTTTTGGCTGTCACAATGTATATTCCGCGATCAACGCGCTTCACCTTTGGCATAATAAAGGTGGTTTTATAGTCCTCGTTTTCAATTTTTATTTTTTCTGAGGTTTTTATTTCAATTCCATTGTAAGTCCATGTAATTTTAGCTGGTGGTTCGGCCTTTACAACAGCGTCCATGTGAAGCATTTGTCCACTTCGCATTATTTTCTTTTGCAAATTCTTTCGATCAATGTGCGGCTTAAGGAATCGGGGCTTGGCCACAACCGATTTAGAAACGTCGCTAGGTTCACTGAGGCCTGCCTTGTTAACAGCAACAATACGAAATTCGTACTCATGGCCCTCCTCTATGCCGCTAACGGTACCCTTAACCTTATCCCCTGGAACAGTAGCTGCATCAACCCAAGCTCGGCCGGACTTATCGCGCATTTGTATTATGTATTTTTGAATTGGTGCACCGCCATCGCTCTTCGGCGGGTCCCAGACCAAGTCAATAAAATCTTTGTCCCAATTTGTGGGCTCAGGTCTTCCGGGCTTATCTGGTTCGTCAAAGGGATTCTTGGCAATAATTGGTTTTGCTGTTTCTAAGTCCTCTGACTCCCCTTCCTTATTGACAGCTCTTACGCGGAATTTATATGGTTTGCCTTCATGAAGACCAATCACCTTAGCCTCAGGTTCAGTACTCTTTCCGCATGGTAACCATTGACCGGTGTGCGGATCGAGTTTTTCTATTTCATAATAGTCAATTGGGGTACCCCCGTCATCATCCGGTTTCTCCCACTTTAATTTACAACTATGTTTCATTATGTCGTTGACTTGGAGAGGACCTTTTGGCTTTCCAGGTTTTCCTAAAACGGTCACCTCTAGTTCGGCTTCGTCATCACCGACTTCATTTTTAGCTTTAATTGTGTATTTTCCGCTTTGACATCTCTGAGCGCGCATAACAAAAAACTTAGTATTGTAATCAACATTATCAATTTTTACGCTGTCTTCATTGCTAACTATAGGCAATCCATTAAATAGCCATTCAACCTTTGGTGCTGGTTCTCCCTTTACATTTATGTCCAAACTAATAGATAGACCAGTTTTTACGATCACAGGTTTTATATTGGTTCGATCAATATGAGGTTTTACTGTTTAAAACGTTAAAGACATTAAAATAATATTAATAAGGTAAATGACAGGAACTTACAGAAGCGGGGCTTGGCTGTATGCCAATTAGTTTGTTCGGATGGGTCAGATGGTCCAGCCTTGTTAACTGCACGAACACGGAATTTGTACTGCTGTCCTTCTTCAAGTTTTTTAACAACGCCTTTACAAATCGGACCATCTGTTTCAATAGCCTTGACAAACTCTCCAGAGTCTTTGTCCATAACTTCCACTAAATAGCTGGTAATTGGAGAACCACCATCTCGAATTGGTGGCTCCCATTTTAATTTCACATGGTGCTCATCCCAGTCTTCCATTTCCGGTAGACCAGGCGGAGCAGACACGTCATACGGATTCTTCGCAGTTATAGCTGAGTCAGTTTCCAAAGGTTCCGATTCACCCTCCTCGTTTACTGCTTTTATTCGGAACTGGTATCGATGATTTGGATCCAAGCCCTTAATCTCTATATTTGTTTTTTCTGGATCAACGGATCCCGATGGAACCCATTTACCGGTCGCGGTGTCCATTTTTTCAACCACATAGCCAGTGATGGGAACACCACCGTCATCTTTAGGTTTCTTCCATTTAAGCTTGCAACCTTCTTTATGAACATCAGAGACTTCCAACGGGCCTTCGGGTTTCGAAGGCTTATCCAAAATAATCACTTCTACCACAGCTTCGTCCAACCCATTTATATTTTCGGCGCATAGCTTATACTCTCCACTTTCATTGCGAGACGTATCTAGCAACGTAAGTTTCGTGTTGTAGTCTTCGTTTTCCAAACGTACTTGTGCTATAGATGAAAGTTCCTTTTCCTTAAAGATCCATGTGAGGGTAGGTGCTGGTTCTCCTTTAACGTCCACATCGAATTTAATAATTTGGCCAGCACGAACTTTAATAGGTTTCATTTTGTCTCTGTTTATAGATGGCTTGACTAAGAAACAAATTAAATAAGTTTTATTCATATGATATTTTATTAATATCAGAGCTAAGCAGTTATATGAGGATTTAGATAGTTCATTAGTTTTGCTTTGGCTTAACATTATGCTTGCTAAATCGATACTTCTTAAATGTTTTGAACATTTAATTAAAACATACTAAAATAAAGTACCACAGATTATGTTTTCCAAGAGGTTAAATTAATAAAATAAATAGTCTTACGATTCTTTGGCTTGGACAAATGCGGTTCTGTAGAATTGCTGGGCTCGCTGGGACCGGCCTTATTTACTGCCTTGACACGGAACTGGTATATATTGCCTTCTATGAGTCCTTCAACGCTTGCTTCAGTGTCAGATGTCTTAAATTACGATAGTTCATTAGAAATTTAGCTAATAATTCAGACATTTGGGACTGCGAAATGTATTTATTACTTACATTAGTGGATAATACTTCATCCCAGATGGTAGAAAACTTATCTTTTTTTTCAATAATGTAACCTATGATTGGGGCGCCTCCATCATACTTGGGTGCCTCCCACTTTAACTTGACCATATGCTTATCGTAATCCTCTATAGTTGGTGTGCCTGGCTTGCTGGCAGCATCATATGGATTCTTAGATATAATGCTGCCATCAGTGTCCAGAGGTTCGGATTCGCCCTCCTCATTAATGGCCTTGACGCGAAATTGATATTCATGGCCTTCCTGAAGACCCTTGACATCAAATTCAGTGTCATTGCCAGCAGTTCGACCTACAGGTATCCATCGACCCTGTTTTTTATCAAACTTTTCAACCTGATAGGCCGTAATAGGCTTGCCGCCATCGTCTTCAGGCTTTTTCCATTTCAGTTTGCAGCTGTCTTTGGAAATGTCGTTTACATTTAAGGGCCCCCTTGGCTTACCTGGAGGTGCTAAAACATTAACTTCCACAGTTGCTTCATCCTCTCCGTGTTCATTAATTGCCTTTATTTTATAGATGCCTGTATTCTTGCGAACTGTGTCAATAATTGAAATCTTTGTATTATATTGGATGTTTATGATTTCGCTATTGCTTGGCAATTCGTCTGGCTTAAGTTCAGTGTCATTTTGATACCACGTTATTGTGGGTGCTGGTTCACCTCGGATATTTACATCATATTTAATGGACTTTCCAGCGCGAATTAATAATGGTTTCAAGTTGGTTCGGTCGATCCGCGGCTTCACTACGGGAGTGAAAAAAAAGGTTTAATTAATAAATAGTTATTTTAATCAAACCTTTTATTTGTTTTAACGTTGAAATTCTTACATTTTTTATACTTAACAATCTGTGGCAAGCTTGCATCTGATGGAGGTGATATACCAGCTTTATTTACGGCTATAACGCGGAACTGATATTCTCCATATTCTTGAAGTCCAGAGACTGTGGCATCCAATCGATCTCCAGGTATTTCCAATGCTTTTTCCCACTCAGTCTTGTTCTTATCTTTCTTTTCAATAATGTATTTTTGAATTGGAGCCCCACCATCATTATTGGGAGGTGCCCATTTCAAACCCACACTTTTATTATCATAGTCGGTAACTTCAGGAGTTCCAGGTTTGTTTGGTTCATCGAATGGATCCTTCGCTACAACGCCTACCAAAGTGGTCAAAGGTTCGGATTCGCCTTCCTCGTTAATAGCAGAAACTCGGAACATATATTCTGTTCCAGGATTTAAGCCTGTTACATCAAAGCTCGGAGGCTCTTTCTCACCGGGTGATCTCCCAACTCGAACCCACTTTCCGGTTGCTGTGTCCATTTTTTCAACTACATACTCCTTAATTGGTACTCCTCCATCATCATCTGGCTTTTTCCATTTAAGCTTGCAGCCCGTTGCTGTTACGTCACTAACGGCTAGAGGTCCCTTTGGCGAACTTGGCTTTCCTAGTACAATTAGTTCTACGGTTTCTTGGTCAACGCCATTACGATTTTCTGCTTTCAGAGTGTAAAATCCACTGTCCTTGCGTAAAACTTTTGTGATTAAAAAGTCGGTGTGGTAGTCGGTATTTTCAATATTTATGCGATCTCCGGTGCTTAAGGGAACATCGTCCCTCCAACTCCAATGCAGTGTTGGTATTGGTTCCCCGATGACATCCACTGACCACTTAAGAGTTCGACCACTCTTTATTGTTACGCGTTTAAAAGTACACCGATCGATTTGTGGCTTCACTATAATTCAAATTAAAGTATATTAATATGAAGTTTATTGCTTCTACCGTAGTAAGTACAATTTTGCATTTATTAATATACATACACAGTAAAAGCGTTGGTAAAACCAAAAAAAGCTGGTGCGATTTGCTGTGGAGTGAATTGCAGTAAATCAGCAGTGTCTCAATTAAGACTTGCACATGCATAAGCATAAGCACGTATAAATACAATTCAATAACTAATCAGTTCCTTTATTTCACCAGAAATAACTTTTAAGTAAATATTGACCCTTTTAATTTTAAGAAGATTTGATTATTATAACTTGGCGGTATATTAGCAAGAAAAAGGCAACATATATTTGTAAAAAATTATATTTAATGTAGTGCATTTGACGACTCTGAAAAGCTATTATATTTAAATATGTTTTGGGAAGTGAAAATGTTAAGCCAAAGCTGATCTAAAAAGTTTTATGGAATTGAAAAGGTATGATAAAAGTCATTGCTTACGGTTTTTGTGCTTGCAAAGGTGGTTGTCAGTGGGTTGAGATGGTTCGGAGAGTCCTGCTTTATTGACGGCCCGTACTCGGAACTGGTAGATCATTTTTTCCTTAAGGCCCTCCACAGTGCATTCTGGAGTTGGATCAGGAGTCTGTGCCACCTCACTCCATGTGGGTGAAAATTTGTCTTTAATTTCGACAACATAGTTAGTTATGGGGCGTCCGCCATCTGAAGGGGGTCGCTTCCATTTGAGCAGTACGCTCTTGTTATCGTAATCGTCGATAGCTGGCTGACTAGGTGGGCTTGGGGCGTCATAAGGATTTTTGGCTATGATTGCGTCGGTTGTCTCAAGTGGTTCTGACTCGCCTTCTTTATTAATGGCCTTGACGCGAAATTTGTATTTCTTGTTTGGCGTTAGGCCCTTAAAGTCAAACGATTCTTCATTTGGACCCACTTCACCTGCAGGAATCCAACGGCCGGTCTCTTCATCCATCCGCTCTAAGGCATAACCAGTAATTTGGCAACCACCGTCGTCATCAGGACGCTTCCACTTCATTTTTATATGATTAGCCCGAACTTCTTCCGGTTCGAACGGCCCCCCCGGAGCTAGTGGTCGATCGAGAACTACAACTTGGGCCTCAGACTCAATTGTGCCTGAGCTATTTGAGAGAACTAATTTGTATTTACCTGTGTCATTGCGCACAGATTTCTTAATAGTAATTGAGGAGTTTCTATCCAATTGCTCTAAGGAAATGCGCTGATTGTCAAATTTAAGATTATCGATACCCTTTAACCAATTTGCTTTTGGTTCGGGCTCACCATCGTACTTTATATCATACCGAATAGTTTGCCCTTTCTTTACAGTAATATTTTTCAGACCATCTCCCACAAGGAAGGGCTTTACGAATCGGCATTTGGCAATAATTGATTTTGTCTTGTCGCTTGGTTCACCAGGACCTGCCCTGTTAACAGCACGGATTCGGAATTCATACTGCTGCCCCTCTTTGAGGCCATCAACGGTAGCGCTTCTGGCATCACCATCCACCTCCTTGCCGGCAACCCAATCGTTAGAGAATTTTTCTTTGTATTCTACAATGTATGCAGTGATAGGATCGCCTCCATCATTATCGGGTGCATCCCATTTGAGATCAGCATGATCTTTGTCCCAGTCGGTGAGATCAACTGCCTTGGGCTTTCCAGGCTCATCCCAAGGATCTTTTGCAAGAATCGTGCTTTTGAATGTTGCCGGATCCGAAGGACCAATCTTATTAACAACACGAATACGGAATCTGTACTGCTTTTTTGGCACCAAGTCATCGATTTTCTTGAGACATGGTTCATTAGGTAAAACCTCAGCGACAGGCTCCCAACCCTGTTTTTTGCTCTGGTCTTGCCGTTCGATTATGTATTTTATAATGGGAGAGCCGCCATCATCATTTGGTGGCTTAAACTTTACTACACACGATGTTTGATACACATCTGAGACATCAACTTCCTGCGGCGGCTGAGGGACGTCTTGGCAAATAATTTGTACATCCTTGGTATCTTCGCCTTGGCCATTTGAAATTTTAATTTCATACGGCCCCGACAAATCTCTCGAAGGCTTTTTTATTTTAAATGTGACTTTGTCTTCTGTAACAGCAACCTCCACATCCTTAACAGGCAGGGGCTTGCCATCCTTGAACAATTTCGCCTCAACTGGAGTTTGCTTTGTACCGGAGACTACATTGTGTGAAAACCAATGAAAATTAAATAAAAATAGTAAATCAAGAAAGAATGGCTGTCTTCGGTAACCAAAGCATCAAATACTAGTTCAGACACATTTAGCTTAAACTGCCCGTTATTTTTAACTTTTAAAATTTCTTATTTGTGTTTTTAAACGCATTTTTGGGGTTCGGACAGACATGTGGATGACAGACGGAAATCGTTAAATCAACGAGACTGTTTCTTGTTATAAAAGTTACAGGTATACAAAATGTATAGCTTTAGCTGCTCTACCTTAAGTTTTGTTTTTTTTTTTTTGTCAAAATCGAAGTTAGGATTTAAAACCATTTTTGGGTAGTTCAAAAATATAAATAATATATTGAATTCATTACGCTCACCCTTAAATGGTACTTCTACGACAACTGGAGCACTAATAGGTCCAGTGAATTCATCAGGGCAGTCGATGTTTGGCCTGCTTTCTCCCTTGCGCACAGACAGCTTGCACTTCGAGTTAAGTTGTCCAGACTCACAAGTGATTTCTCCTTCATCAGACAAATCGAGATTGTTAAAAATTAGTTGATGCTTGCCACCGCCCAAGTTTTTAATCTCCACACGTTCACTCGGCCCCATTGGATCCCCATTGAATTTCCATTCACATGGGGCTGTCTGATCTTGAAGTTCAATATCGAGAACTAGCTTTTCCCTTTCAACAGCATCTATGTCCTTAAGTTTCTTGTTAAAACGGTTTTGATCTATAATTCCATATTGCAAAAAAAATATAAAAATATCAGTTTCAATATTTTGATGTACTTACAATTAATAATTATTTCCGCATCTGTCTTGTCTGCATTGGTTGTACATTTAAATAAGCCAGCATCTGTTACCTTACAGTCTTTGATGACTAACTTGCGTTTTCGACCATCCTTTATAACTTGAATTCGCTTATCGGGTTTAATTTCTTCATCGTTACGGAACCATTGAACTTCACCCCGAGCATCGTCAATTTCGCATGCAAGTGTCACAGTATCTTTCTCGACACATTGCTGTGATTTTAAAACTTTGACAAACTTGTATGGATATTCCACAACTTTAAGAGTACATTCAGTCTTATCAGGCTGCTTATCTAACTGACATCTATACAGACCGGCATCCTCTAGTAAACAGTCCTTTATGATAAGTTTAAGATTGCCATTTATGTCTTTTGAAATCAGGTATCGCGAATCGTCAGACTCGATTTTTGTATTATCTTTGAACCAATATACATTAGCCATGCTGCTGCTAACAGAACATTCTAAAGTAGTTTCATGCTCTGTAAATCCTTCAAGTTTTTTTTTCATCGGTTTTGTAAATGTATACGTGGGATCGGCTTCTTCGACATTCAAAAATGCTGTACTTGAAACCCCTCCGATTTCAATCGTATATTTTCCAGTGTCCTCTACTTTTGGTGTCATAATAATCAATTGATACGTATCATTTTCTTGTTTGAACTTAAATTTGCTGCCTGTAAACACCTCCTATAATTCATGAAATAATTTTGTCATTGGATATTATCGGATTACAATTTTCCATATTTTTTTAAGTTGAGTTAAGTAGATAATACTTACATCTTTACGAAATAGCCATTTGGGCTTGCAGTTTGGTTTGCTGAATCGTGCTTCGAATACAACCTTTTTGTCCTTTCCTTCTTTTGCAAACTGATCGATAAGGGGACTAAGGAATGACTCAACCTTCTGTGCTCAGAGGTTGAAATTTTTGCGTTGTCAAAAATGGGTAAAGTAATATAAATTTGATATACGATTATTCAGCGCTTTAAATAAGTTTATCTAATCAAAACATTTCACATACTGTTATCTTTGCTACAAAACCAAAGAAATGTATATGACATATTCGGATTATAAATATTTATGTATGTTATAAATTTATTTGTAATATGATGCGAGCCCAAAAAACAATTTAATATTTAGATAAGCTTTTCTCCAAATAAGGTTATTAGTAATCATGAAAAAAAAGTTGAATACATTTATTTTGAATTTGACGTAAAATTTGTTGGCCAAAATATTATGTGATTTTTTACTATAGACTAAAAGTCTATTTAAAAAACGTATACCAGACAATACATGTCAAATTAGTCTCGATCCATGTTTTTATTTAAAACATTAAAAAAAAAATAACTATGTTCTCCAGCACAACTACGAACAATATTGATATTGAAATTTAGGGCAATAAAGAGATATTGTCAAGCTACTTTTAACGGAGTACCAGACTCAGTTTTCTCCAAATAAGGTTATTAGAAATCATGAAAAAAAAGTTGAATACATTTATTTTGAATTTGACGTAAAATTTGTTGGCCAAAATATTATGTGATTTTTTACTATAGACTAAAAGTCTATTTAAAAAACTATTTAAATTAGACCAAAAAAAGTTAGGCACATTTTTAAGGCTTGAAAAAAATCAAATATATTTTTTATAATCTGACGTATACCAGACAATACATGTCAAATTAGTCTCGATCCATGTTTTTATTTAAAACATTCGAAAAAAAATAACTATGTTCTCCAGCACAACTACGAACAATATTGATATTGAAATTTAGGGCAATAAAGTGATATTGTCAAGCTACTTTTAACGGAGTACCAGACTCAGTTAAGCACAACCAATATTCCTTCTATTGAAATAAACTTTTTATCTATTTTTTTTTTTAAATAGTACTTTACAATTTTGTTCAAACTTTCTTTATAAAATCTATTGTCTTACGAAAATATAAAACATTTAAAAAAAATGTATAATTTTTTGTTTTGATGGATGGCCTGTTCATAAATTAAAAGTGCTAATTAATCAACGTCAATTTTCGTATTATACTATACTTTGTACACTTGCAGAATAATTTATTTAATTTGTCTTGATCGGTATGACGGATCCATACCATATAGATTTATAATATCGTCAAAAAACAGTTTCAAACAGTAAACGCTTGGAAAGGAATCATAGATCTCAAAACAAGAAAAGTAATTTTTCCATAGAACGGATTTCCTATTAAAGATATGTTCAAAATCATAAAACGAGTTTACGTAAATACAGATGAACAAGGCTATCTATATATATATATATATATATATTTTTTTTTTTTGGATAATTGTTATACCCTTGCAGGGGGTATTATTATTTTGACCAGAAGTTTGTAACGCAGTGAAGGAGTCATCTTCGACATAATAAAGTATATATATTCTTGATCAGCCTCACCAGGCGAGTCGAACTAGCCAACTTCGTCTGTCGGTTGCTATGTAAACTAGTCTTTTAGTTTCAAATTGAATGACTATTTTAACATATCCTGAAAGTATCAACAAAGTCGGACTCCTATATCTTAAAGCTGCCAAAGGAATAATAAGTGAATACGGGCCATTGACCATAACTCTGGTGTTTATCAATATCATTCTTAGACAATATACTTGTCCTAGACATTAAAGCCAATTTAGAAAATTAAAACCCAAGATTTGGAAAACTATATCCTATAGCTTCTATACAAACGATCAAACGGTTTGAAGGCTACTGGTCTGCAAGGGTATTCTAAGCTTCGGGTCCCGAAGCTAGCCTTCCTTTCTTGTATAATATAAAATTATTTCGTACCCAATGTGGTGCATATATGGTTTTTCCACTGATGAGTAATAATATCCTTAGGCCATAATCGCCATAGAGTAAAATTACATTTAGCAAGGTTGCCAAAAAATAGGTTTTGATTTATACATTACATGTCTTTCATGATTCATATGTACATTTAAAAGCCTGGGCCGAATTATAAGCATATCAGATGCCATATATAAAGTTAAAAACTTTTGGAATAACATCGCTTAAGAACTTTAAAAATAACAAAATTCAAAGCACCAAAGCCCAAAGCCAACATATGTCATTTTAAATTAAGTGAAATTATTCATATTAAATCACTTTTGATAACACTTTTTGTGAATAGAGCTAATATAAATAGCCAAAATGCTTGTATAAAATTCAGCAAAAAACAATAATATCTTTCACCACTGAAGAAAAGGATAAATAAGAAAATCAGTCTTTTTAATTTGAAGTAACTTTTTTAAATAAAATTCGGTGAAGCGCACCTCGTCACGTCGAAACGGATGCAGTGTCGGCCAATCGGGGATCAGCTCGGCTAAAGATGGTCTACGAGATCCTGGACCCTAAATTTATGTTATAATATTTAAGTTTAGATATCATCCGTTAGTTATAATTCAATCTATTTCTGCCTTCAGTAATTTGTGGTAAATTTCAATACCAACATCCATACTACATACTACATACACTGAAATAATTATCCTATGTGTGATGTTTTTGTCTTTTTACACACATTGTTTTGCCGCACTGATTGGTTTTAATAATACATATATAAAATGTTTTTTAAACTAAATCAGAGTGCCAACAATGCCACAATTGCACACCATTATGTGCGTAAAATAGCATCTATTTAAAGCGTATAATCAGGTTCTTACCCTTTCAACTTTTTTAAGGGCCGGCAATGGCTTTTCGGTTTCTTTAAGATCACCCCAATTGGGGTCCTGTTCATCTTTGTCCCATTTTTGATAACGGCGTTTTTTGAGCATGGCACGGAAATCCATGCCACTTGAATCAGATACATATAGCTGCATTTCAGCTGAATCCTCACCATGGATGTTGGACACAACAACCTTGTATTTTCCTTCATCATTGGGTTTGCATTTACGCATACACAACGTGACTGTGTTTGTTTGTCCATCTGTGAGAAATTTATACCGACCGCCCTCAAGAATTTCACTAACTCCCTTGTAGAACTTGAATGTAGGTGCTGGACTGCCTTCGACACCAACCGTAAGGTAAGCGGTCGAGTCTAGAAAACAAGTATAAAGCATGCGTAAATTAACAAATACATGTTGTTAGTCAGGTGTCTCTGAATGCAATATGTTGATTTTAGCACAAATTTAGGCACAGGGTATCCTTTTTTCCTATGGATACATACCTTCCACCACAGAATACGACTCTTGGACATCAACAATTGAGGGGGGTCCGCCATCACCGATATCGCGTAGTGGTGTGGATGGCTTGTTTATAAGATCTTCTAGATCTTGCACACTAGGACGGCGTACATCAATCGAGGGTCTTCTCCGCTGTTAACCATACATTGAAACACAGATGAGGATAGAGACAGTAAAAAAAACAAAAAATCCCATTACAAATGTTAATTATTATTTAAAATTATGACCTATAAATTATAAGGATGCATTCAAAATGTCTAAACTTAAATTTTTCGAAGAACAGAATGCATTTAGTCTGATAAGATTTTCATATTCAAAACGTATAAGTTTATTTGCAAATATATCAGCGTAATCTTTTTTAAACTAGTATTGACCAGTATTTTCTTAGAATGTATTAAATGATATGTGATAGAAAATTTAAACATTTTAATACAAATTATTGTAAAACTGAAATTAACCTGTTTATTTTTGCAAAATCTAAAAAAAGTGAGTAACGCAACAGAATTTTGTTTTCTTATAAAAATAATTTGTCCTAAATTGATAATCGAAAAACCAAAATGCATTTTGCGGTCAGTGTAAGGGTAGTTACATAAGATGGTCAAAGTAACGTACTATTAAAAATACAAACATATTCTACATTTTAATGAAAACATGTTAAACGTATGTGAATAATTTGTGTTAGCAGGTCACTTTGCTCTATCTTTATATATATAAAGTAGGTGTCATTCTGTTTTTTTTTTATATTAACATACCAACGATTTAATTTTGAGTAAATTTCGTTTGAATATTTTTAAGATTGATGCATAATGATAATAAATAAGCGTTTGCTTGCAAAAGTTCAATAAAGCATACGACATTTTTTAGGATCGACAAGGAAATATATATTAACTTTTTTTAATTTAGGATGTTTTGCTTTGTTTATTAATTTGTTTTTAATGATTTTATAATTAATGAAATGATTACAAGTAGTTTTCTGGAAAACGAAGTCAACTTCTTATAATGTATAACACAACAAGTAACTGAAATACTAGTTTATACTTCAGTTAAAATAAAGCCTTTGCATTCTTGACGTCCACCGTTTGGGCTTTACTCTGATTTTAACGAGTTACTCGTATTTAATCACTTGCGACTTTTTGTTTTAATGGATTTCTTTTGTTGTATACTTTAAACACATATATTAAAAAAAAATCGTTTAATTAATCTATTCCAAATTAATTGGACGGAGCAGACGAGCGAAGTTTAAACTTTAATCGCGTTTTTCTGAAAATGTTTGTTTTTAAATCGGTGATCAAAATGTCTCGAAAACTATTGATTTGTTCTGCTTAAAACTTTGCGATAAAAAATAGCCAGTCTATACCAAACAAATTTTGAATTCAATTTTAAACTTTGATAGACCGTCCATTTAAAGAATGCTTTTTATACCCTTGCACCCATACCCTTATAATTTGATCAGAAGTTTGTAACGCAGTGAAGGAGACATATCCGACCGTATAAAGTATACATATATATATTCCTGCATCACCAGCCGAGTCGATCTAGTTATATCCGCCTGTCGGTTGCTATGTAAACTAGTCTCTCAGTTTTAAAGCTATCGGACTGAAACTTTGCACCGACCCTTTAATTTGTTACAGGTAGTATATTAGTCGGAAATTCCGGAATCGGACGGTTTGAAGGCAAATAGTCTGCAAGGGTAATCTTAGCTATGAAGCTAGCCTTTCTTTCTTGTTATTACAAAAAATTACTGAAAGGTGTCAACTTCAAGATAATCTTTTGATTAAAAAATATTTTTTTGATTGTCAAATTGCGAAATTGTGCTTGTATTTTAAATAACAATGGCTATTTACAGAGTTTTAACACCGAAATGTTAATCCCGATATTATAATAAAATATAATTTTCATTCGTGTCAATAATAAAATAAAGGGCAAGCGAACACAAATAAGCAAATTTGATAAATTAACTCGACAAAATTTCGAGACCTGTTTTGTGTCCCCCATTTCTCCTGGTCGATGCTGTTTTTGCTGACAGAATTAAAAAATAAAAAAAAGGAAAACAAAATTAAAGTATATAAAGAATAATCCTTAATTGATAAATTACTTCACAATTTAAAGCGCAATGTCCAAAGAAACTTAATATCCTCTTCAAAAAAAAATGTTGGTGTCGATCTGATTACTTAACAAGATTTTCATACTTGGATAGGTTGAACGAGATAAAAATAGTAAATACATTCGTTAAATGGAATCTGATTAATATTAACATTGCTGCATACCACCAAACATTTATTTGCTTGCACTATTTATTATACCCTTGCAAAGGGTGTTATAATTTTGACCAGAAGTCAAAGTGACCCTATAAATATATATTTTCTTGATCAGCATCACCAGCCTAGTCGATCTAGCCATGTCCGTCTGTCAGTTGATATGTAAGCTAGTCTCTCAATTTTAAAGCTATTGTGCCGACCCCTCATTCTGTTGCAGGAAGTATATCAAATAATAAATATATTCTCTATGAAACACTACTTGATGACTATTTTAACATAACCTGAAAGTATTAAAATCGGACCAATATATCCGATAGCTGCCATACAAACGATCGAACGGTTTGAGGGCAACTGGTCATACCCTTGCAGAAGTTATTATAATTTTGAACAGAATATTGTATGGCACTGAAGGAGACATGTCTGACCCTATAAAGTATATTCATTCTTGACCATCCGAGTCGATCTAGCCATGTCCGTCTGTCTGTCCGTCTGTCTGTCTGTGAGTTTGTCGGATGCTATGTAAACTAGTCTTTCAGTTTTGAATATATCGTGATAAAACTTTGCATTCTTGGAAAATATAGTTTTTATAGACATTAAGGCCGTTTTAAAAATTAAAAACCAAAAATCGGGTAACTATGTATATTCTATAGCTGCCATACCAACGATCAAACGGTTTGTAGGCAACTGGTCTGCAAGGGTATTCGGTGCCCGAGGCTAGACTTTCTTTCTTGGTTTTTATTTAATTTGAATTGTAGGGAGTTTACTTAAAAGCGATTTTAACGTACCGTGTAGTCAAAAATTTATATATATGAGCTATTTGCCCATATATGTATACATATGTATGTACATAAAAAATATTAAAAAACATATTTGTTTACATGAATTCCTCTTTCAAATCATATGTCATACATTACAACATTTTTGCGGTCGACGTCGTAATAAAAAATAAAAAAACTATTATTTGTTTCACAAAATGTGGCGAAATGTGTTTTAAAATTGATATCTGACTAAGGATCTCTCGAATTTTTCCAAAAAAAGATTTGGAGTTCTGCCTTATCTATTAAATTATTTAAATTAAACAGATTCTCATAGGAAAGTTTTTGTAATAATTGAAAAATAATAGACACAATTTAATGTATGACACTTAAAAAAAAATATTTATAGTTGGGATAAAATCTTATTGAAACATAACTTTAGAGTCAAATAGTATTTCTTCCAATTTCTTTACGCATTACAAATTAGAGGAATATAGGTTTTTTACTCCACTAAATAAAATAAAAACTATTTAAAACAAGAAAGGAAGGCTAGCTTCGGTTCCCGTAGCTGAGAATACCCTTGCAGAACAGTAGCCTTAAAACAGTTTGATCGTTTGTATGGCAGCTATAGGGTATAGTGATCCGATTTTTGGTTTTTAATTTTTTAAAACGGCTTTAATATCTATGAAAACTGTAATTCTTATAATTGTCTTGAAAAACACCAGAGTTATGGTCAATTACCCATTTTCTCCCATCGTTCCTATGGCAGCAATAGGATATAGTTGTCCGATTTTGATGATATTTTCAGGATATGTTAAAATAGTCATTAAATAAATAAAAAATGCCGAATTTATGGCACTTTTTCCTAATCGTTCCTACGGCAGCTATTTGATGTAGTGTTTCGATTCCGGCCATTCCGACTTATATATTACCTGTAACAGATTTAAGGGTTGGTGCAAAGCCCGATAGCTGTAAAACTGAGAGACTAGTTTACATAGCAATAGACAGACGGGCAGACAGACGGACGGACATGGCTAGGTCGACTCGGCTGGTGATGCTGATCAAGAATATATATACTTAATAGGGTCTGAGACGTCTCCTTCACTACGTCACAAACTTCTGGTCAAAATTATAATACCCTCTGCAATTGTATAAAAAAACTCAGATCGTAAAACTATAGCGTATTACTGCAGCTTAAACGCAGTAGTCGATGTATAGTCTACTTTTATTGTGTAAGATTATTTTCCATTAAATGTGTTTACATGCTGATACTGTGCTCATTAATGAAGCGAGTTTATGCAATTGTGTATGCGACAATACGAATTATCGTATTAACTACTAAGTAACTAATACAAACCAATTTATATAATTGGGTTGACACATGACTACTCCAAAAATATCGGATGCATATAGGTAACTGTTAGGTTTGATGTAACCTTTGAATGTTACATATTTGAAAACAACATAACGAAGAATATAGGTAAATTTAAAGGTAAAGAGGAAAAGTACATATGTGTAAATGTTTCATGACGGTTTGAAGTAATTTTTAATGAATCGAATGAAAAATATTGAATATTAACTATTTTAATATTCAATATTTTAAATTTACTTCAATATGTGTGTTTTTTACAAGTCTTTAAGTAGACGCATTATATTAACAAACAATGCTACAAAAAAACAGTTTATCCAACAACAAAGTGCATCTAACTCTCACCTGTCCTTCACCGACTTCTCCTGGCCTCAATAACTGTAATGTTATGATTAAGTTATATTATAATGTGGTAGACACAAAACTCTATTTTCCTTATATTATATAACCCGACAAAAAAAGCATTCTGTTTTAGATATTTTTTGTATTACAATTACAATTATTGTTAATTAATAAAAATATACGTTTACCTAAAATAGTTAACGTTCCATATTAGTGAAACAAATAGGGTCAAATTATACTTATTTGTATATTTATGAATATAAATCTAGATGTTGCTTGCACACTGCCAATAATTGATTTGAACAATAAACCCTAGCTGCAAAATTCTGCGAATCATATTATATATATCTGTACAAATGAGAATATATGTATGTAAATGTAAACTTGATATAAGAATATACGAAACTGTACCACATTTTCTACACATCTATATATATACTACCTATGAATATATATACACACACTTATATATATATAAATAAATATAAACCGGCAGGCACAGTTGGTCAACGCATTGCAGTGGATATACACTAACAAATTTATAGCCAAACAATTGTTGTACAAGTTATGCAAGATTTCCTTTAATATAGTAGGCTTTAATATAAATTTATAAATATAAGTATGCCGGCAAAATCTAGGCACAAATTCCTTATAGATTAACCTTGAAAGCATCTAGTTTTTTATATATTTTTATTCAGGGGGAATAAGATGTGTCTAAAATAAGACTGCTTGAATATTCAAATATAAGTGCCTCATAAAACAGTCAGAGGCTGTTCAACAAATATAACCATATTAATTGTTCTAAGCCCCATCTAATTTTTAAATGCGGAGTAGGAAATATCTCTGCTTTTGACTATATGAACGTTACAGTCGAGTTTCCCGACTGTTACAGACCCTGTACAAATTTGGTTATAAGCAAAAAATCAGAAATGAAAAAAAAAATTTTTACACCGGGTCTGGTCTGGGGTTCGAATCTGTGACGTTCGCATTGCTAGTCAGACGTCCTACCAGTGCACCAGCAAACACTTTCCGAAGCGAGTAGCTTATACAGTATAAATATATTGAAGGCGCACATTCATACATATATATATATGAAGGTAGTGCGTTCTCAGCGGCACTTCCGAGAAAAAATTTGAGCAAATAAACAGATTGCTTGTGGTTAGCGCCTGTAAATTTTGGGTATTTATTGTGCGCTTTCTAATTAACCAATCTTGAGGAAATCCATGGTCCAATTGCATGTGTATTTTTTAATTTTAGCTTGAAAATTGTGCAGTGCAAACATTAAAATACAAATTGCTTGGGCGGTGGGCGTGGCACTGGAAAAAAAATAAACTTCATCTGCTTAATAATTAGGAGAATCTAAAATGGTAATATGGTTCTTCTAGCTCTAACAGTTTCTAAGATCCGTTCGTTTATCCAGACGGACAGACGGACAGACGGACATGGCTATATCAACTCAGCTCGTCATGCTGATCAAGAATATATATACTTTGTGGGGTCTCCCACGCCTCCTTCTGTCTGTTACATACATTTGCCCAAACTTAAAATCAATCATTTTTTCCAAAGAGCGGTGTGCTCTTTGACTACATTCAAATATTTTGATATGCAAACGTCTGAAGAAACACGATTGACTTGTTTGGCCAAAAATTAAAAGATAATTTTAACTATTTTTGGATGTAACAAATATATATATTCTAGGTTGTACATATATATTTGTGTAATGATTTTAAGGAAATGTTGATAAATCTTACCCGTATGTCCATTACTTCGCCGGGACGGAGTTTCTTCTGTTTTTCATTGTTGATTGATGGGAATTTTGCGAAGTGGGTGTGTAGTGTTGTTGTTTAATGTAAAGGTTATGTGTTGNATATGTATATATTTTTATTGGTTATTAAATGGATTTGTATTTGTTGATTTTTGTTGGGCAGGTTGATTGTTGTTTAGTTTGTAGGACATTTTGCATAAAGAAGGTACATAAAGGGGAACACAGGAAATACATAAATAAATTAGCTACATTCGAGTGATTCACTGTTTTAAAATAGTTCATACACATAATCAAATATTAGGAAAGTTAAAGGACAAAGCAGTAAATGGTAATATTTAAAATGCTTGTTATTCATAGTTCAATCACCATAATATATATATAGTACCGTATAGTATATATATATATAACAATTCAAACCACTCTCCAACGAGAATAAAGTGAAATTTTTTAAGCTCGATTGCTATTTATATAGATTTTTTTTTTAATTTCCAATATGGCTAAACTAAGAAAATGATTATTAACGCCTTAAGTATTGCCTGGCCGATATAGTAAACTATACTTTCTAAACATACATAGTCAAATGTTTTTGAGATATAAATATAAGCTATAACGAAAAATGTGTACATTTGTATGCAAATGTGTAAGCGTTTTAAAAAAAAAAACTATTAGAATGTAAATATTTGTTTATGTAAATAGGGTTCATCCCACTTGAACAACTCCGTTCCTAAGTACAGTAGACAAGGTTATTTAATTATAGTAGCTATCTAGTTAGAATTAGTGTAATTATGATTGTGCTTAGATTTGCTTAAATCTGTGTTTACAAATTTTTCTGTAAAAACCTTCTTACTTCAACGATTAACATTCTCAAATCATATTAAAGCTTTCTATCGTTTCAGCATCAATTGTTTTGACAAGTACAACAATTACCTCATCATTGATGATCAGTGAGGGTCGTCGACCCACATCGGCTGGCGGTACTAAAGAGCCCCGACGACTAGGTGGTTCTGGTGCTAGGGACGGTCGTTTCTCTCGAATTACTTCAATTTTTGGTGGTTCGCCTGGGGCAGGCGGATTCATCTTTGCGACCTTTGGTTTCTCCTCCTTAAAATTTAAATTAAAAAGTATAGTATATATAATTATTCTTGTATTATTGTATTATGTTTAAATAAATATATAAACACAATTATTCTTTTTATTCTGTTTGGAAGACCTGAGCGGTCTATTGGGCCCCAACAGAGTTTAAATCTCTTACGTCAATCGTGATGAGTTTTGGTGGATTATAAAAAGTTTAGTTCTCTTACTAATTAATTCATTTATTGAGTATAACAATTATTTGTTTGAACTCAACCAACCAAAGAAAATATTTTCACCAAAGAAATAATTTGTAATTCGTCGTTTAACTGATTGTATAACTTAGTTCGTCTCGGTATACCCGAATGCTGAAAAATTATATCAGCAAACACTTAGCGGACTTAACTTAAAATCGATTTTAAAAAATCGTTTAAATAAATAGGTACCATTCAAATTAAAAAGGAAACTGGAAAGAAATATTACCTCATTGTTATTAGCCAGACGTCCTAAATAGTGCACCACCATATACGTTTCGAAGCAAGTAGCTAATGCAGTATAAAAATATACTATATAAAGTATAAAAGCGTTATCAGCGAAACTTCCTAGAAATATCAACCCCCGACCGCAAGCGATTTACCATATAGAGAAACAGTTAGCGGCTGTAAACTTTGCATATTTTTTTTGCAATTATGAATTTTTCAGGATCGGTAGAAATGTATGCTCCAATTGCGTAAAAAAATGTTTGAAGTCTCTAGCTTGAAAACTGTGCAGTGCAGTGCAGTGCAAACACTTAAATACAAACTGCGAGAGCGGTGGGCGTGGCCCCGGAAAGAAAAACTTTAGCTGCGTCAGTATAAGCAGACTCTACACTAGCAATATGGTTACTCTAGCTCTTACAGTTGCTGAGATCCGTTAGTTCATCCAGACGGACGGACGGACAGACGGACAAGGCTATATCGACTCAGCTCATCATGCTGATCAAGAATATACATACTTTGTTGGGTCTGCCTCCATTTGCACAAACTTAATATACGTTTTACCCTTTGGGTACAGGGTCTAAAAACCCCGATAGGGGATTTAGATTAAATTAAATAGATAAATTAGAGATTTAGGAAAAAATAGTAGGATTAACACATATTTTTCCTGGTTAAAAATACAGTTCAACCATATTTTTGCACCTGGCAGCGCAACCATGTTTAAACGCCAGTATTGTTAAAAAACGTTATTATTAAAAAATGTATACGATTTTTGCATATTCACACATACTCATGTTTATAACAACAAATAATAATTATAGATGTTTATTTGCATACATTATATTATATTACATATACATACATACATATATATTTACTTAAACTAAACAAGCATGTTTCTTGAGATTATAAATGTTTCTAAATTTCTAAGGGAATTAATACATACATGTATGTATTTATATGTGTTTATCTCTTTTTTATACCCTAGTAGAGAGAATAATAATTGCACACCAAAGTTTGCAAAGCAATTAAGGAGACATCTTTGGACTACGCAAATATTGATGCAAAGATGATGATGAAAAAGAAAGCAATCCGAAAATACAACAAAAAGCAGCCATAAACAAGAAGGGAAAGCTAGTTTTGGGGTCCGAAGCTTAGAATACCCTTGCAGACAAGTTGCTTTCAAGCCGTTGATTCTTTGCATTGCAGCTATAGGATATAGTGGTCCGATTTGTATACCCTTGCAGAGGGTATTATAATTTTTACCAGAAGTTTGCATCGTAGTGAACGAGACAACGACCACCCCATAAAATGCTGGGATGTCTTATTTCTAGCCAGTTTCTGCAATCCGTTCGTCCATCCGGACGGACAGACACAGACAGACATGCGGACAGATAGACGAACATGGCTAGATTACCTCGGTTGATCAAGATAAACACCTTATAGGCTGGTAGAAGTATCCTAGCTTGAAAATTGCGCAGTACAGTGCAGTGCAAACATTAAAACACAAATTGAATGGGCACTGGGCATGGCACTGACAAAAAAAATACATATCAGCTGTTTCAGTACTAGGAGAATCTGCTCTGGTTATATGCTTACTCAAGCTCCTACAGTTTCTGAGATCCTTTTGTTTATCCAGACGGACAGGCGAACGTGGCTATATCGGCTAATCTGTCATGCGTCATGCTGATCAAGAATATATATTCTTTGTAGGGCCCACCACGCCTCCTTCTGTCTGTTAAATACATCTGCACAAACTTAATATACCCTTTACCCCTTGAGTACAGTACAAGAACTGAAGGCAAGCTTACAATACCCTTGCAGACCAGTCGCCGTCAAACCGTTCGATTGTTTGTATGGCAGATGTGATCCGATTTTTGGTTTTTAATTTTATAAAAAAGCATTAATGTCTTTGAAAAGTATATTTTCCAAGAATGAATTCATTGTCTTGAAAAACACTAGACTTATGCTCAAAGACCCATTTTCTCACATCGTTCCAATGGCAGATATAGAATATAGTGGTTCGATTTTGATGGTACATTCAGGATATTCAATAGTGCATTCTAAAGAACAAATTTAATGTCTTAAAAAATGACGAATTTATGGCACTTTTTCCTAAGGGCTCCTATGGCAGCTATTTGATGTAGTTATCCGATTCCGGGCGTTCCGATTTATATACTAATTGCAACAGATTGAAGGGTCGGTGCAAAGTTTCAGCCCGATACTTTAAAACTAAGATACTAGTTTTACATAGCAACCGACAGACGGACATG
Source organism: Drosophila setifemur (assembly GCA_021224005.1). Lineage (NCBI taxonomy): Eukaryota > Metazoa > Arthropoda > Insecta > Diptera > Drosophilidae > Drosophila > Drosophila setifemur. The sequence goes on from JAJJHY010008221.1 coordinate 739,469, forward strand.
GCTAGATTGCCTCGGCTATGGGGTCGGAGATGTCTCGTTCACTGCGTTGTAAACTTATGGTAAAAATTATAATACCCTCTGCAAAGGTAAAGTAACAACATTTTTAAAGGTGTCGTGATTAATCAAAAGCCCGGCCTTAAGCTGAATTTATTTGAGTAAGCAAACAGTTAGCTTGTTGTTATATTCTAATTCACCAAAATTGATAAAATTTTTAGGATCGGTAGAAATTGATTCACCAATTCCGTGTATAAAAGCACAAGACTTGAGCTAAAAATGTGTGCAGTTCAAAAACAAACACGTAAAATTACAAATTATAGTGAGAAGACAACTGCAAGCGCATTATATGTATATATTCTTCATCAGCATCAACATTTAAGTCGATCAAGCCCATGTGCTCTTCTTATACGCAAACTAATTTTTAGTTTGGGTTACAACTTTGCACTTATGGAAAACGATTCGGTAGTTTTCAGTATAATTAACGAATTCTTTGGATGTGACCGTTTAATCAATACCATTATGTCCTATAGATGACAAAATAAATTGGAGTTAATTCTTCCCGAGGCTAGGGTTCTTTTCTAGTTATCAATACTTTTAAGCAAATTTGGTTCAGATTATCAAATTTCAACTATACACAGGATTTAATTTGATTTATGTATATAGTGGGTATTCCGTTCACGTCCAAGTTTCCATGCTTACCTTATGTGATTCTTCGGGAAATTTTACTTGGGGAAGTTTAGTTTCCGGAGTGATAATTGCTGGAGTTTGGTTGTCTGATTTGGTTATGTGTTCATATTTGTCTAGAACAGGGCGTTCATAATCATCCATAAGGGTTGCGAAAGCTTCTGGTTTTTTTAGGTCAGAAATTTGCGCTTTGATTGCCTTTGTAGGAGTAAAGTGTTCCATTGCATTGACCTTTGATTGTATGAATTCTTTAGGTTAAATATATTTAGGATCAAAATATGGAAACAAAGATACATGGACAGAGACAGAGAGAGAGAGAGAGAGAGAGAGAGAGAGAGAGAGAAAGGCGCAGGGTAAGAGAAGAAAAATTCTTAAGACATCCAGCTAGCGATATTATTATCAGGAATAATAATTGGTTGCGGGAAGACCCGCCTTGGAAAGGAAAGAGTAATAAAAACGAGAAAAGAGTTAATAATGAGTTAAAGTCAGAAAGAAGACCATGTTTTGCTTAAAAACAATACATGTTTACCTTCATTAATTGTTTGGCTTGCTGGGGCTCAGCTTGCTCTCTAGCATCCTTAATCACGGGTTTCAAAACTACACCAAGAAATGATTCATTTTGAATTGGTTCCTTAGTCATCAAGTTTCTGATAGAGGATCGACGCCGCTTCTTTATAATGTCTAATACAGATTGTTTGTCGGCCTGCATTTACATAATGAGTTAGTTATTTTTTTCCCCAAAAGTTCAAACCGTTCGATCGTTTGTATAGCAGATATAGGATATAGTTTCCCGATTTTTTGTTTTTAATTTTTTAAAGCGGACTTTATCGCTATAAAAACTGTGTTTTCAAAGAATGAATTAATTGTCTTTAAAAACACCAGAGCTATGCTTAATGTCCCATTTTTTCACATCATTCCTATGGCATTTATACTATATAGTCCGATTTTAATAATACTTCCAGGATAGGTTAAAATAGTCATTAAATTGTGATTTCTAAAGAATGAATTATTTATTTTAGAAAATTGGAAATTTTTACTTTTTTCCAATCGTTCCTATGGCAGCTATGTGATGTAGTATTCCAATTCCGGACGTTAAGACTGCAATAGAAAGAATGGTCGGTGCAAAATTTTAGCCCGATATCTTCAAAACTGACAGACTAGTTTGCGCAGAAACAGACAGACGGACATACGGGCATGGCTAGGTCGACTCGGCTAGTGATTCTGATAAAGAATATATATAGTTTATGGGGTCGAAGATGTCTCCTTTACTGCGTTGCAAACTACCGGTCAAAATTATAATACCCTCTGCTAGGGTATAAAAATCAAAAAAGTTATTACTTTGACTTAAGAGTTTCGATTCTGTCCGTAACGACTTACATATACATATATACTGCCGAAACAGATACAGCCCGATAGCTTTTTAGTGAAGTAATTATTTTTACAAAAACCGAAAGTCGGACAGACAAAAGGGACTACGGACATGGCTAGATCAACTCGTCTGTTATTGCTGATCAAGAAAATAAATACTGAATTGCGTCAAAGGTGCAAACTTTTGGTAAAGAATTACATATTATAAATAGTAAACCAAGCCAAATGTCATTTATATTAAGACTCTTTTAGCTTATAAGTAATGCGGTCTCAAAATAATAATTAAAATCAAAAGGGGGAGCAATACTTTCAATCGTTATGTAATTCGTTCTGGTTGGAACATTGCAACAGATTTTAATATTTTTATATTTTTATGTTATAGTTACAATTAATGAATAGCCAAATTAATTTAAGAAAAGAAAAAAAAGAAAGGAAGGCTAGCCTCTTGCATCAAAGCCCTCAATGCACCCGAAGTTTACTATTTAATCCTTAACTACTAGCCCCGGTCTCACAGATCCCTTAATATTTTTTTACGTCATGACCTTCACAATCGGGTTTTATATAATTTATCAAAAAAAGATGTCAGAACATTACAGTTAAGATTAAGTTAAGTTTCCCGACTGTTAAAGACCCTGTACCAATTTGGTTATAAGCAAAATAAATCAAAACGAAAAAAAACAAGGAATGAAGACTAGCTTCGGTACCCGAAGCTTAGAATACCCTTGCAGAACAGTTTCTTTCAAACCGTTCGATCGTTTGTATGGCAGCTATAGGATATGGTAATCCGATTCTTGAGTTTTTTATTTTCTAAAACGGCTTCTATGTCTATGGAAACTGTATTTCTCAAGAATGAGTTAATTTTCTTGAAAAACACCAGAGTTATGCTCAATGACCCATTTTCTCCTATCGTTCCTATGGCAGCTATAGGATATAGTGGTCCGATTTTGATGAAACTTTCAGGATATGTTAAAATTGCTATTAAATAGAGTTTTCCAAGAAATAAATAAATTATCTTTAAAAATGGGGAAATTTTGGAACTTTTTCCCAATCGTTCCTATGGCAGCTATGTGATGTAGTGTTTCGATTGCGGCCGTTCCGACTTATATACTACCTGCAACAGATTGAAAGGTTGGTGCAAAGTTTCAGCCTGATAGCTTGAAAACTGAGGGACTAGTTTACATAGCAACCGACAGACGGACAGACGGACAGACAGACGGACATGGCTAGATCGACTCGGCTGGTGATGCTGATCAAGAATATATATACTTTATAGGGTTGGAAACGTCTCCTTCACTGCGTTGCAAACTTCTGGTCAAAATTATAATACCCTCTGCAAGGGTATAACAAGAAAGAAAGGCTAGCTTCGGTACCCGAAGCTTAGATACCCTTCCAGACCAGTTGCCTTCAAACGGTTTGATCGATTGTATGGCAGCTATAGGCTATAGTGATCTGATCTTTGGTTTCTAAACTTCTACAACGGCTTTAATGTCTATGAAAACTGTATTTCTCAAGAATGAATTCATTGTCTTCAAAAACACCAGATGTGCTCAATGACCCATTTTCTCCCAACGTTCCTATGGCAGCTATAGGATATAGTATTACGATTTTAATGAAACTTTCAGGATATTTTAAAATTGCTATTAACCATCGAAGCATGTAGCCAATACATGTATGTGAAGCTAGTGCGTTCTCAGCGGCACTTCCTAAAAAATCAACCCCCGACTGCAAGCAATTTAACGTTTTTTGAGCAAATAAACAGATTACTTGTTACTTATAGACAAGTATTTGCATCAATTGTGAAAATAACATTTACGTACCTCAGGTTCTATAATGACTGGCTTGAGAGAAGTTCCATCTCGACTGTCGCCTTCATGGATAAGTTTACCTTTTCCGATTTTTAGCCCCTTGAATTCTTCTGCAGGCTTTTCAATAATATCCAATTTCTGCACGTACAAACATATACACAAACATAAATGTTAAGAGGAAACAAGCACAAACAAAAAAGGAAAGCTATCTTCGGGGCATGATGCTTAAAATACCTTTGCAGACCAGTTGATTTTAAATAGCTCGATTGTTTAGAACACAACCACAGCTTTATTTTAGCCTTAATTCTAAGAAAATGCTATACTTCAAAATGTTGTAAAATATCTTGATAAATATTACTGTTATGCTCAGTGGACCAATTTTTACATCGTTATATGGTGATCTGATTTTAAAGTGACTTTTATGATCGGTTAAATAGTCAATATACGGCCATGTCAAAAAAATCAATCAATTATATAAAAATATTACAATATGACAGCTATGTAATGTACTGTTACGAATCCTGCCTATCCAAAGTAAGTACTATCTGCAATAGAAAACAAGAAAGGAAGGCTAGCTTCGGTACCCGAAGCTTAGAATACCCTTGCAGACCAGTTGCCTTTAAACTGTTCGATCGATTGTATGGCAGCTATAGGATATAGTGATCCGATCTTTTGTTTTTAAATTTCTAAAAAGGCTTTAATGCCTATAAAAACTGTTTTTCTCAAGAATGAACTAATTGTCTTAAAAAACACCAGAGTTATGCTCAATGACCCATTTTTTCCTATCGTTCCTATGGCAGCTATGGGATATAGTAGTCCGATTTTGATGAAACTTTCAGGATATATTAATATTATATTATTATATTATAAAGATATATCAAGAAATAAACAATATATCTTGAAAAATGGCGAATTTATGACACTTTTTCCCAATCGTTCCTATGGCTATGGCTATGTGATGTAGTGTTCCGATTCCGACCGTTCCGACTTATATACTACCTGCAACAGATTGAAGAGTTGGTGCAAAGTTTCAGCCCGATAGCTTTAAAACTGAGGGACTAGTTTACATAGCAACCGACAGACGGACAGACGGACATGGCTATATCGACTCGGCTGGTGATGCTGATCAAGAATATATATACTTTATAGGGTCGGAAATGTCTCCTTCACTGCGTTGCAAACTTCTGGTCAAAATTATAATACCCTCTGCAAGGGTATAAAAATATCGGTGCTAATTCACAGTCCAAGACAGAGATTAGTTTGCGGAGAAACTGACAGATGGACAGACACACGGACATGGGTAGATAGACTCGGCTGGTGATATATATACTTTATAGGGCCGGAGATCTCACCTTAAAGGAGTTATAAACTTCTGTTCAATATTATAAAACCCTCTGCAAAGGTATAAACAAAATGAATTCAAAATAACATACCTTGGGAATACCATTTTTCTGGTCAGGTGTTTCTAGCTCCTTCTTTTCACTATCTAAAATGGGTTTATCCATTTTATTTGGAATCTCCAGCTCACGTGCAAAGTCTGATGGTGTAAAATCCGATTTTTCATACTTTTCAAGCACTGGACGTTCATAGTCCGGTATTTCTGGAAGTTCTTCGTACTTGAGCTTGGACTTGGCCTTGGATTTGGTTTTTGGTTTTGTCGCTTCAGTTTTGGGATCCTCTTTTGGTTGAGTGATTGAAGTCTTTCGCAATTTTGGAAGTTCATCGACGGACTTTTGCTCCTCAATGACCTACTCTCCATGATATTCAGGTGAGCACATAACAATAAAAATGTTTACGTCAAAATTATTGGATAAAAAAAATAAGAATTAGCGAGAATAGCAAGAATGTTCTTAATTAGCATTATACGGAAATATAAAACTGATCTTAAGGCACTTAAAAAAATGTTGATTTGTTACATAAAAAGTATTGAGTTTTAATGATAACTAAAACTATTTGGCCGTTGGACCATTATATAGCCTTTGCATGCATGTCTTTGTGCTTTTTGTCTTCGATGCATGCTCCATTAACAGATATTTATATAAAGGAAATAAGGAGTAAGTAAGCTTATACGACACTATACGTAGGCAACAGGAGTTGACAATCATTTGAGAAAACCTGACTTTAATATGTCCTTGGAATTAAACGATGATTATCGAAATAATCATCAATTGTTTAGACAGAGTTCAGACACATACACAGAGATCGATCGTCAATTTGAAAATCGCTCACCTTTGGAGTTCGTCGTTTCTCAGCTGCTTTTAGTTTTGGAATCTCTTCCTTTAATGCTTGGGGGTTTTTGTTAGCGTCAAGTTTTTTACTATCAATCTGCGGTAGCGGAAATAATTTTCTTATAGGTGTATATATGAAGGTTGAAGCAATAAATATAGAGTTGATGCTAGTTCCTTTATAATTACATACGCATGTATATACATACAAATACTCACCTCCAAAGCCGTTTTGTCAATAATGGATGATCGTCTGGATTCTGTATTGGTTTCCTCTACCTTTGGGTTATACATGAATACATATAAAGTAAGATAAAATAAGAAAATTGACCTCCCTTGCAAGCGAATTTATTCAATGGTAACAAAAGTATTTGTAATACGGATAAAAAACTTAACATGAGGATGAAAATAAATAGAATACTAAATGTATTAAACAAATCTCAATATGTGTCAGAGCAAATAATTTTTCGTAAATTCTATCAACATTTCACAACTTTTTTTATAAAAAGTTGGGTTTTATTGTTAACATGAATGGAATTCACAAATTCAAGAGCACAGTAGATTTTGTTGACCAAGGACTGCAATAAATAACACTTTATTCATTTCAGAAATAAGGGTCTTAGCTAAATTACAGGTTCACAAGAAAGGAAGGCCAGTTTCGGTATCCGAAGCTTAAAACACCATTGCAGACCAGTTGCATTTAAACCGTTCGATTGTTTGCATTGCAGCTATAAGCTATTTTGGTCCGATTTAATGTTTTTCATTTTGTAAGCCGGCTCTGATGTGTAAAGTCTATTGTTCAAAAGTAAATAAATTATCTCAAAAACAACAAAGTTTTGCTAAATTACGAATTTTATTTCATCGTTCCTATGGCAGCTATGTGATGTAGTTTTACGATTCCGGGCGTTCCGACATAGGTATACTGCAGGCAACAGGTAGAAGGGTTGGTGCAAAGTAACAGTCCGGTAGCTTTAAAACTAAGAGAATAGTTTATATAACAACATACAGACGGACATGGCTAGATTGACTCGGCTGGTGATGTAGATCAAGAATATACATGTATACTTTATAGGAGATGATGTCTCCTATACTTCTAATACTACTTCTGCATTTGGAGCGTGGGGGAATAACAATACGCCAATACGCCAAATTGGGATTATAAGAAACATGAATGATTGTTAGAAATAGTACCAAAACCTAAAGTCTAACAGACTTACAGACATGTCTAATACTTTCACCTTAATTTAGCAGCCGCCAAATTTTTAAATTTATGAAATTAAATAAATAAATTTTAACTTACCGCTAAGGACGACCTCCTTGATGTCACTCTAGAATTTTCGAGGGTCACTTCTTGCTCGGTTTTTTTTATCGATTGGCGTCGGACCTCTGAAGACATTTTCTCTTTGACAGACACGATACTTGCCTGAGCGACAGCATTAACATGTAACAATTAATATTAAGTTTTATGAGATTTTATTAAATTTAATGATTAAAATAATAAATTATATTTCAAAATCAATTATTTTCTGAAAACAAGTAAGGAAGGGTAGCTTCAGGGCCCGAAGCTTAGAATACCCTTGGCGACCAGTTGCCTAAAGGCAACGTTCTTACATTTTCTTCTGTAACAATCGAAAACCGTTCGATAGTTTGTATGGCATCTATAGAATATAGTGGTCAGATTTTTTGTGTTTTATTTTCTAAATTGGCTTTTATGTCTATGAAAAGTAAATAGTCAAAAAATTAATTGATTATACATATATATTTTATCTGCAACAGAAAGAAGGTTTGGTACAAAGTTTCAGCTTTAAAACTGAGATACTAGTTTGCGTAGAAACAGACGGACAGACACACAGACAGAAGGACATTGCTAGATCAACTCGGCTTCTTCACTGCGTTACAAACTTCTGGTCAAAATATAATACTCTCTGCAGGGGTATACAAATATTTAAGCATGAGAAAACAATTAAATTAGTAATATTGTAAAATCAATTGGACTGCTATATTTTTATAACCTTCAAAAGGGTATTATAACTTTGTCCAGAAGTTTTCAACGCTGTGAAGGAGATATGTACGACCCCATAAAGTATGTATTCTTGAACAGCATCACCAGCCATGTCCTTTTACGTCTGTCTGTTTGTCCGTCTGTCTGTTTGTATGCAAAGTAGTCTCTTAATTTTAAAACTATCGGTCTGAAACTTTGAACCGATACTTCTTTCTGTTGCAGATAATATATAAGTTGAGACGGCCGGAATTGGAACATCACATTGCTGCCATATGAACAATTGGGAAAAAGGTTGTAAATTCTAAGTTTTTAAATATAAATGATTGATTCTTGATAAACACTTCTAATAACTATGTTAATCTATCTTGAAAGTCATCAATATCGCACTACTATATAATATAACTGCCATAGGACGGATGGGAGAAAATGGGTCATTAACCATAACTCTGGTGTTTATCAACATAATTAATTCATTCTTGGACTATAAAAGTATATTGCAATTAAAGCCGATTAAAAAATTAATAACAAAAAATCGGACCACTATAACCTATAGCTGTCATAAAAACTATTAAATGATTTAAAGGCAAACTGGTCTGCAAGGGTATTCTAAGCATTAGGCCCCGAAGCTTGCCTTTCTTTTTTGTTTCTACCCCCTATACATAAATAATGCGATGCAATTAAACTGTCTGTATAATAACAACAATTATTTTGGATCCAAGATACCAAAATACAAACAAATCAGTTGCTCTAACAGCATAAAACTCAAACAGCGTTTATTGTGCAGAACTTTGTTAATAATCAAAATTTGTTTTTCTACGCTTTTTTGCATTATTACCAGCGGAAACCCCTAACAATACAAACATTAAACTAAATTAACTTTGTTTATCCACTGCATTTTTTACCTTGCGTTCAACTTTCTTTAGAGATATTTGTTCCGCTTCCTGGAGCTGTGAAATAAATATATCATTAAGATCAGAAATAAGTTCAGAATTTAATATAGTTTTTAGCAAAGAAAGAAAAAACATAAAACAAAACGTAGATAAAATATGCTTGTTGTTTTTAGTGTACATATTATGTAAATAAATCTTAATAGCTGATTAAAATGCATAAGATCGAATTTTACCTCGTTGGAGTCTATTCTATCATTTGGTTGAGAAGTGGAATCGTAAAGATTTTTGTCTTTATTTGTTGACTTTGTTTGGTGTACCTTCACTTCAATAAGTTTTTTATTCCGCTGATCAGTTATCGGCTGGGATTTAACATCCTTCGACTCTTGGGTTTCTTGATTTAACGATTTTTGTATTGGCTGCTTATCTTTGGCTACTGTATTTGATGGAGACTTCTCTTTTGTTTTTTGCATTTTTGTGTTGTTTTCATTTTGGCTGTCTGCAATCTCAAATTTTTCAGGGTATTTTGGTTCTTCTACTTCTTTCTGTTCTGTCTTTGTTAATATTTTCTGTTTATCCGACGTTTTTACATTTTCTTCTGTAACAATCTCCTCTTCCTGCCCATTCGTACATAATTTAATCGTTGTTTAAAGTGTTTAAGAGTGTATTCGTGAAGTTATTGACCGAAACGGCATTCCAAAAAAAATTACAAAGATATTATTAGTTTAGTAACAAAAATTAAAGTTTAGCTTGAGATCATAAAACTGAAAATTTATTCTAAAAATAGTACATTTTCCAGATCGTTTGCATGTCACGGTTTTCAAATTTGCGTCAGATTGTATCCCAGAGTATTTAATATAAATATATTTATTTGTTGTTTAAAGGCATAGTTGAAAGATAAGACAAATAATTGAAATATAAAAATATAACAACTTTGGTTTTTTGGGCCCTTAAGGACAAAAATGCAAACCTCATTGCTATGAATTGAGCTGAAAGGTTTTAAGATTACACCAAATATGTCCTTAGATGCTGTCGATTGTAAGATCTCCAGGGGAATATTTGTTGAGATTTTCCTTGTTAATGTTGGTATTTTAAATAGGGTCACGTCTGACTGTATTATAAAAAAAATCATATTTAAGTAGGCAGATTTGTTATTTACATTGACGCGTTTTAATTTTATGTGAGCGGTAATTATTTTGTTTCATTACAATTGTATTTTAAGTAAACAAAACGAATACCGAATTATTGTTTGCAATTGACCATTCTAATTGGAAGCACCTCCTAATTTGAAAGACTTGAATTGCTTACTAAAATTAAAAATAAACAAGGTATTTTCCCGAGATTTTTGTACAAGATTTTAGCTAAACAAAATGTTTTTCGAATGTTTCTTCCAACTTTTTAAAATGTTAATTACCTTTGGCTGTTTGACTTTGGGTTTGTCCTTCTCTTTGTCCTGTTCTTCTTCCTTCTTTTCCTTTTTCTCTACAGTGATTTTACACGATGATTCGTCTTTTCCGATATCGTTGCTTACAACAACTTTGTAATTGGATGTGTGTTCCGATTTTGCGCTGCTAAATGTAAGCCGCGCGGTGGTTCCATCAAATGTGGTGGTTATATCCTTAGTTTCGCGTACCAATGTGCTGCCCTTGTACCATTCTACTTTGCACTTACGATCAGAATGATTTAGACTGATTAAAAGCTCGAACGTTTTTAATTCTGCAACCTTTTGATCAACCAGCTTTCTGGAAATTTCTGGCTTAGAAGGCTTGGGTTCCTCCTCAGGTATGTCAATAAGGTTGACAACTTGAGACACAGCTTCACCTTTTTCGTTGCTGGCCACTAATTTATATGCACCCTTATCACTCTCCTCAACTTCATTGATCTCCAGTTTGACTGCAAACTCTCCGTCCTTTGTTTGCTGTACCAGATAAACATGCCGTTTGCTTTCGTTTACAGTATTAGTTTCTTTATACCAAGTACACTTTGGCTCAAACTTTGAGGCCACTATGCACTCGATGACTACAGTTCGTTTTTTAATAATCTTAATAATTTTTGGCTTGTCTTTGATTACAGGAACAACTGTTGAGTAAATAAAAAAAAAATTCAATTGAGCTTTACGTTTTGTTTGGGACACGTATTCCTTTACATACTTTCTATATTCAAGGTAAGGTTTGCATTTAATTCGCCCAGCGTGTTCCTAATGTTGCACTTATAGAGACCAGAGTCATCTATTTGTGGATCCAAAAGTTCCAGCTTGATGTAGTACTGATCACCACGCTGTTCCATCGACATTTTAATTCTATTGCACTCTTTTATGACTTCACCATTTCGGAACCAAATGATATCTGGTTTCGGATCTGCCTTAACTTTACACTCCATTATTACCAATTTGCCGTTGTTTTCTGATACAATACGAGGTTTTTCTATGAACATTGGTCCATCACCTTCTGGCTCTGGCTCAGCTTCAATGTTAAGGTTAAGATTGGCGTTTGATTCCCCATATTCATTTTTAACATTACATCTGTATGTGCCGCCATCGGGCGCTCCAGGGTCCTAAAGTATATAAAAAGAGACTTAGTTGTATTGAATTAAGCAATAATGATGACCCGTCGCACCTTTATTTCCAAAGTCAGTTCGTACGTGTCTTCCGCAATGACGGTCGTGTTAATTTTAATTTTTTTACTCTTTTCCACCACGATTTGACCTCTGTACCATGTAACTATGGGCTCTGGTTTGGCTTTACACTTGCACTTCATTGTGATCAGTGTGCCCGACTCGTTCGGTATTATCCTAGGTTTTTCGATAAAGGACGGCGCAAATCCGTTCGCATCATTCGCACCTGTGAATACCATTAATCAATGTTAAACTTTTATGCACATATGTGGTTTTTATATCTTATCGCAACAAAACAAAATCTGTTAGTTAAATAAATTCGTTTGGGAAAAATAAATAAGATATATTGAAGGATAATTATGGCATCTGTTTAAGAAACCAAAAATGTTGAGAAAACAGTTTATTACCGACTTGTTTTTGGAGTTCACTTATTATTATGACCCATGATTTTTATTAAATAATTGTCTAAGAACATAATAAAACTTATGGTGCATTAAAAAGTTATATTCAAGCAAATTAACATGTTTGTTTCGTATGGAAACCTAGGCTCTTGTAAGACCCTCGCAGCTCATAATTATTCCAATAATAAAACATTTTAGTTCCTCCTTGTACACCTCGATCCTCGCTTGAAGCTATTTATTTATCAAAACTGCTTAAAATATTTGTATATTTGTATTTTTATACCCTTGCAGAGGGTATTTTAATTTTGACAAGAAGTTTGTAACGCAGTGAAGGAGACATCTTTGACGCCATAAAGTATGTAATATCTTGATCAGCATCACTAGCCGAGTCGATTTTGTCATGTCCCTCTGTCTGTTGCTATGTAAACTAGTCTCTCAATTTCAAAGCTATCGGTCTGAAACTTTGCATCATCATATACGTAGATCGCAACGGCGGGAATCGGAAAACTATATCACCTACCTGCCGTAATAAGGGTTGGAAAAGAGTGCCATAAAATCGCCAATTTGTTAGATAACTAATTAATTCTTTAGAATGTATATTTTGTGCCTATTTTAACTGATCCTGAAAGTATTATCAAAATCGGACCATTATATATTATAGCTGCCATAAAACGAACGATGTGATAAAATCGGTCATGAACATCATTTTGGTGTTTATCAAGACAATTAATTCACTTTTGAAAAAATAGTTTTTATAGACATTACAGCCGTTTTATAATATTAAAAACCAAGAATAGGAAAAATCCATCATATAGCTGCCATACAAACGATCTAACGGTTTGAAGACAACTGGTCTGCAAGGGTATTCTAAGCTTCGGGCCCCGAAGCTAGCCTTCCTTTATTGTCTTCTATAGTTCCTATTAAAGCGAAAGCATCTATTATTCCGATTTCCAAAAAAAAAAAACAGTCGGCATAATTTTGCGGAATGAAATATAAGGACTATAATATAATTGGATGTAGTTGGATGGGATGCCTCGAAGTTAGTTTACCTTCTTAAAACAATTAAAATGCCCTAATACGTTTAAACTCTCTATTCAAGTTTTCACGTTTTCTATTATCCTTTAGCGTATATGCCTAATAAATAATTGCTCCACTTATTAAAAAAGTGTATAAAAAAATTATTATTTTGCACATATATATATATGTAAACAATGTAATTTCTTAATTCCTCTCATCTTCAATTATAATTACATGGGTTCCAAAATTATAACATAATAACATATATTACTATGCAATATATTTAAATGAAATAAGATATGAATACCTTGAAAGTTAAGCGCAATGTTTGCATTACTTTCTCCATACATATTAATGGCGTTACAGCGGTAGTTCCCACCATCATCATTTGAAGGATTTTTTATTTCCAGAGTAAGAATGTAACTATCCTTAGTCATGGCTTTTCGGGTCATTTTGGTTCTTTCATTATCAGAAATTTCCTTCTCTGAGCAATACCAGACAATATCCGGAATTGGATGTGCTTCCAATATACATTCCATGATGAGAATGTCCTCTTCTTGGCGGATCGTGGGTTTTTTAGGAAATCGCGGTGATTTTCCATCAGGAATTCTGTATTAAGTTGAAATGAGTATAACTTTCGACATGCTTGATTATTTATAATTGCGTATTTTTTGTCTTACTTCTTCGATCCGCTTTCAAAATTAAGATTTATTGTTGCAACACCAGTACCGAACTTGTTTTTCGCTTGCGCGCGATATTCCCCCTGGTCTGAGGAAACAACACTACTAATCTCTAGACATGCCATGTGATAGAGTTTCTGATCCATTGTCAACGACATTTTAAAGCGTTTGCCATCACTTAAAATATTCTCGCCATGGGACCTTTGTGCATATTTAAAAAAATTTAATTGAAATGTTTAGAGTGAATTCTATAATTTTCTATATTTGTATTCCTCGTCATTTGAATACAATGTTATTTGTCAAACTGCAATGTGTTTAAAGTGGCGATTTTGTTGGCTTTCATGCTGCCGGTCCGAATTTTTAATCTCATTGATTAATGTATTTATTTTACTTTACTTATCTCTGTCAGTTTAATTTTTTATATCCGTACCATGTCACTGTTGGCGTTGGATCTCCGACACATCTGCACTCGAACACAACATTTCCACCATCTTCGCTTTGACGAATTACAGGTCGTTCAGTAAAAGTTGGTTTAATGCCTTCAGCACTTTCCGGCACTGGGGCTTCGTCGCCTATGAAGTTTAAGTATCCTCGTTACACATTTTATATTTGACAATTTAGTCTACTCCAGCATAGCGCATCTCACATCAATATTTTGCAAAAATTTCTATTATTGTTATGTTATATTATTTATTATATTATATCGTTTGCTTTCAAACTTTAGTTTAATTATATTTCATCTCAAATTTTTATTTAATCAGTATACTTTCTGATCTGGGCTCAAAAATTTTTATATTTTAATACATATTAGGAGGCGAAAAAGTAATAAGCATAGATGGTATATAAGTGGTCAGTATAAATTTACACATTAACATATCTTTGTAAAAAATGAAGAGTACTTTGAATTTACACATGTGGCATAAATAATAGTACCATGGCACTGATTTTCTTCATGTTTTTTTTTTTTACTTAATTATATTTATAAAAACCTTAGGGTATAATTCTAAGAAACAAAATAAATTCCTCAAACTAAAACATTTTAACAAAGAAAATAAAAATTTTAAAATTTTAAGTCAGCATCAAAAATAGCACCATTTCAAAAAAAACAAGTAAGAACGTTACAGTCGAGTTTCCCGACTGTTACAGACCCTGTACAAATTTGGTTATAGGCAAAATAAATCAAAACCAAAAAAAATATATATTTACACCGAGTCCGGTCTGGGATTCGAACCCAAGATCTTCGCGTTTTAAATCGAACGTCGTAACCATTCGACAAACCCAAATCTTATAAATCAGCAGCTAATACAGTACAAATATATTGAAGGCGCACATTCATACATATGTATATGAAGGTAGTGGCAGCGCAGCTGCAGCAGCACTTCCGAGAAAAATCAACCACCGAACGCAAGCGATTTACCGTTTGTTTGCGCAAATAAACAGATTTTTTGTGTTTAGCGCCTGTAAACTTTAGGTATTTATTGTGCGCTTTCTAATTAACCAATCTTGATGAAATTTTCAGGATCGGTAGAAATCTATGCTCCAATTGCATGTGTATTTTAAAAAAAATTTTAGCTTGAAAATTGTGCAGTTCAGGGCAGTGCAAAAATTCAAATACAAATTGCGGGGGCGGTGGGCGTGGCGCCGACTTAAAAAAATAAACTCTAATTGACTCAGTATTAGGAGAATCTACACTGGTAATACGGTTCTTCTAGCTCTTACAGTTGCTGAGATCCGTGTGTTCATCCGGACGGACGGACGGACGGACGGACGGACGGACAGACGGACAGACGGACATGGCTATATCGACTCAGCTCGTCATGCTGATCAAGAATATATATACTTTGTGGGGTCTGCCACGCCTCCTTCTGCCTGTTACATACATTTGCAAAAACTTAATATACCCTTTACCCTTTGGGTACAGGGTCTAATTAAAAACAAGTAAGAACGTTACAGTCGAGTTTCCCGACTGCTACAGACCCTGTAAAAATTTGGTTTTAGGCAAAATAAAAAAAAACCAAAAAAAAAAATTTATATTCACACCGAGTCCGGTCTGGGATTCGAACCCAAGATCTTCGCGTTTTAAGTCGAACGTCGTAACAATTCGACAAACCCAAACTTTTTGAACCGGCAGCTAATACAGTATAAATATATTAAAGACGCATATTCATACATACATACATACACATTCATACATATGTATATAAAGGTAGTGGCAGCGCAGTTGCAGCGGCACTTCCGAGAAAAATCAACCACCGAACGCAAGCGATTTACCGTTTGTTTGCGCAAATAAACAGATTATTTGTGTTTAGCGGCTGTAAACTTTAAGTATTTATTGTGCGCTTTCTAATTAACCAATCTTGATGAAACTTTCAGGATCGGTAGAAATCAATGCTCCAATTGCATGTGTATTTTTAAAAAATGTTAGCTTGAAAATTGTGCAGTGCAGGGCAGTGCAAAAATTCAAATACAAATTGCGGGGGCGGTGGGCGTGGCGCCGACTTAAAAAAATAAACTCTAATTGACTCAGTATTAGGAGAATCTACACTGGTAATACGGTTCCTCTAGCTCTTACAGTTGCTGAGATCCGTGTGTTCATCCGGACGGACGGACGGACGGACGGACGGACAGACGGACAGACGGACATGGCTATATCGATTCAGCTCGTCATGCTGATCAAGAATATATATACTTTGTGGGGTCTGCCACGCCTCCTTCTGCCTGTTACATACATTTGCACAAACTTAATATACCCTTTACCCTTTGGGTACAGGGTCTAAAAAACAATATAAAAAACAAGTCAAAACATTAAAGTCACTTTCTCAGGTAACACTTTCTTTATTACCTGTTCAGTAGTAACAGTAATTCAGAGTAATCCGTGTACTGGAAGCACTTATCTGCTATCCAATCTGTTTCCAACTTGCTTGCCGACAGGGATCAGTTGACTGTTCTTGGTGATTTTAATATACCAGAAGTCAATTGGTCCGACGATACAAAGTCTAACTCTGTATTGCCGATGGCGCAACATGACCTTATTGTTGGCCTGCTTAAAAAGTCATTGTCGCAAATTAACCATGTGCGGAACTCCTTAGGCCGCATACTGGATCTGTGTATTGTATCAGACCCGGACAGCGTGATTCTGTCAAGAACCTTCCCTCTAACACAACCTGAAGATCACTATCATCAAACTTTCGAGATGACGATCGACAATGTGGAAATCAAGGTTTTCAAATCTAATAGGAAAGCCCCGCGTACCAGATGCTTTCGGAATACAGATTTCCTTAAATTAAACACTTTATAGCCGGCTATGATTGGTCCGACATCCATTCATGCACCGACATTGTGAAGGGTGCTGAGATATTTTATAAAAAAATTAAATATGTTTTTTGACTCGTGTGTTCCCCTGCGGTATCCACCTCATTCAGAAACTCTCCCGTGGCTTACCAAACATTTAAAAAATTTAAAAATAATTAAAATTAAACTTTAGACTAAATTTAAAGAAACCGGGTCGAGCAAGGTATATGCTCAGTGCCTAACTGCTCGGTTTAATTTCACCGTGCTAAACGCTCAGTGCTATAATAATTATTCAACTCGCTGTAAGGTCCAGTTCACTCAGGACCCAAAACAGTTTTATAATTTTGTTAACACCAAGCGTAAGTCTGTTCTATACCCATCCTCTATGTCTTTTAAAAACTCATCGGCAAACACCGATCAGGCCATTGCCGATATTTTTGCTAGATTTTTAAAAACCACATCTGAACCCGCAATAATTTTAAACCATACGGATTCCCAGGAATTCCCAAGGTCTAATATAATTTTCTGTCCTGTCATTAACGAAAGCTCGATTATATCCGATCTTTAACGGGTTAAGCCAATTTTTTCGCCAGGACCGGATGGTATACCAGGCTGCGTGCTTAGATACTGCGCCGATTACCTGAGCAAGCCTCTTCTTAAATTATATATTCTGTGTCTCGAATCCTCAACGTTTCCTCGGATATGGAAGGAATCATACGTTATCCCTATCCATAAAAAAGGTAAACGAGGCGATGCCAGCAATTATAGAGGTATCTCTAAATTGTCTGCTATCCCCAAGCTCTTCGAGAAACTAATAACCCCTCAATTGCAACACCTATGCAGCTCTTTTATTTCTCCATGTCAACATGGATTTATGAAACATCGCTCGACGACTACTAATCTTTTGGAGCTCTCATCTTTTGTTATCAAGGGCTTCCAGTCAAATTTTCAAACGGATGTCTTTTACACAGACTTCAGTAAAGCATTCGACTCCGTAAATCACTCTCTTCTTATAATAAAATGGGTTACCCTGTTGGCTTAATAAAACTGATCAGCAGTTACTTGAATAATAGAACTTAAAGGGTTCTTTTCAAGAGCTCACTTTCTGGTGAAATCCGTGTCACTTCGGGCGTCCCTCAAGGTAGTCACCTTGGTCCTTTCCTGTTCACACTTTTTATTAGCGACCTTCCATCGGTCGTGCCTAATTCTAGCGTATTAATGTACGCGGAGGATGTCAAGCTTTGTATTCAATATAGTGATCCCTCTCGTCAATCGGTCTTACAGGCCGATCTTAATAACTTACAGGCATGGTGTGTAGTAAATTCACTAAAATTAAACGGCTCTAAGTGCAAACTGGTGACATTTTACCGTAAAGAACCTCAGTTTGCTGCTTACTCTCTAGACGGAGTCTTTCTTGATAGAATCACGCGTGTTGATGATCTTGGTGTCATACTTGATGCCAAATAAAAAATTTACAGACCACATTTCATGCATGGCCATGGGTGTGTTGGGTTTCATAAAAAGGTGGTCAAAAGAATTTAATGACCCCTATGTGTCTAAGACTTTGTACGTCTCGCTTGTCCGGCCAATTCTTGAGTACGGATCATGTGCCTGGAGTCCTCAGTATGGAGTTTACCAAGACAAAATTAAATCCGTTCCAAAAAGATTTCGAATTTTCGCGCTTAGAATCCTAAACTGGGAACCAAACTTTCAACTTCCATCTTATTCTAGTAGACTCTACTAAACCTACCCACACTAACTAATCGTAGAACAATGCTTGATGTAGTTTTTATCCTCAAACTAATACACAATGAGGTTGATAGTTCTGCCTTGTTAGAACGCATCAACTTTAATGTGCCCCGTGGCCTTTAAGCCATTGTAGTTCGAATTATGTCCTGCATGAGCCCTTTAGAGTGCTTTGCTCAGATTACACCAACTAACGTCCGATTTTTCGTCAATGAACGACCTTACGCATATTAAGTCCCTAATTCTTACCTACCACAATTCTATGTAGTTTTCCCCGAAATCTTTATACTATTTTCCCTGCTTGCTCGGTCCTATCTTCGCGATCGAGCCGTACGTTATGCGGCTGCGCCCCTTGGTCTGTTGGGCGGGAGATTGGTTGCATCACGTGCAACGGGATTCGCGAAAAAAAAAGTTACAGCCGAGTTTCCCGACTGTTAAAGACCCTGTACCAATCTGGTTATAATCAAATCAAAACAAGAAAGGAATCGGGTACCGAAACCCGATGCTTGGAATACCCTTGCAGACCAGTTGCCTTTAAACTGTTTGATCGTTTGTATGTGAGGTATAGGATAAAGTGCTCCGATTTTTGGTTTTTAATTTTCCAAACGGCTTTAATATCTATGAAAACTGTATTTCTCAAGAATGAATTAATTGTCTTGAAAAACACCAGAGTTATGCTCAACGCCTTTTTTCTCCCATCGTTCCTATTTCAGCTGTAGGATATAGAGGTCCGATTTTAATGAAACTTTCAGAATATGTTAAAATAGTTGTTAAATAGAGTTTCTCTAAAAATAAATAAACAATCGTTAAAGTTGGCGAATTTACGGCACTTTTTTCCAATCCTTCCTATGGCAGCTATGTGATGTAGTGTACCGATTCCAGTCGTTCCGACTTATATACTACCTGCAACAGATTAAAGGGTCGGTGCAAAGTTTCAGCCCGATAGCTTTAAAACTGAGAGACTAGTTGATATAGCAACCCACAGACGGACAGACAGACGGACCGACCGATGGACATGGACGGAAAAATCTACCCCCGACCTCAAGCGATTTACTGTTTTTTTGAGCAAATAAACAGATGGCTTGTTGTTAGCGCCTGTAAACTGTAAAGTGCAGTGCAGTGCAAATATTCAAAGACTAATTGCGGGGGCAGTGGGCGTGACACCGAAAAAAATTAATAAACTTTAGCTGCGTTAGTATTAGGAGAATCTACATTGGTAATATGGTTACTCTAGCTCTTACAGTTGCTGAGATCCGTCCTTTCATCCAGACGGACGGACGGACGGAGGGACAGACGGACATAGGTATATCGACTCAGCTGATCAAGAATAAATATACTTTGTGGGGTCTGCCACGCCTCCTTCTGCGTGTTACAAACATTTGCACAAACTAAATATACCCTTTGGGTACAGGATCTAACAAGTAAGAACTACAGTCGAGTTTCTCAACTGTTAAATACCTTGAACCAATTGTGTTATAAGCAAAATAAATGAACGAAAAACTTGCAAGCTAGTTGCCTTCAAACCGTCCGATAGTTTGTATGGCAGCTTAGGATATGGTGGTCCGATTTTTTTAATTTCATTTTATAAATTGGCTTTAATGTCTACGAAAAGAATATTATCCAAAAATTAATTAATTTTATTGATAAACACCACTGCAATGGTCAGACCCATTTTCTCATATCGTTCGTATGACAGCTATTGGATATAGAAGTCCGACTTTGAGAAGACTTTCAGGAAAGGATAGTTATTAAAAAAGGATTTAAAAACAATCAAACAATCTGTCTGCCTGTCTCACTGTTTCTACGCAAACTAGTCTCTCAGTTTAAAATATATCGGGCTTAAACTTTGTGTCAAACCTTCTTTATGTTGCAGATGGTCGGAACGAACGAAATCGGAATACTACATCACGTAGCTGCAATACGAACGATTGGATAAATTATTGAGTGTTTCTAAATCACTTTTTATATTCTTGCAGAGGATATTATAATTTTGGCCAACAGTTTACAACGCAGTGACGGAGACATCTCCGACCCCATTCTTGATCAGCATCACCAGCCGAGTCCATCTAGCCATGTCCATCTGTACGTCGGTCCGTCTGTCTGTTTCTACGCAAACTAGTCTCAGTTTTAAAGCTAACGGCCGGAATTGGGACACTACATCACATAGCTGCCATAGGAACGATTGGGAAAAAGGTCGTAAATTCGAAATTTTTTAAATCAGTGTTAGAAAACTATGTTAACCTATCCTGAAAATCGTATCAAAATCGGACCATATATCCTATAGCTGTCATACGAACGATGGGAGAAAAGAAATAAATAAATTATCTTGAAAAATTTCGAAATTTTGGCACTTTTTCCCAATCGTTCCTATGGCAGCTATGTGATGTAGTGTTCCGATTCCGGCCGTTCCAACTTATATACTAACTGCAACAGATTGAAGGGTCGGTGCAAAGTTTCAGCCTGATAGCTTTAAAACTGAGGGACTAGTTTACATAGCAACCGACAGACGGACACTGTTTATAAACATTCATGTTGTAGGCCAAATCGACCAAAGTACCAAATGGTTCTATTATTTTTGCCGCAACTGTACATACTTATACAACTATTAAAGACGGTTCGGGGCACTCGACTTTTATGTATATCTAATATATTTTAACATATATACTTGATTTGGTGCTTTTTAATATTCAATGGAGCTGTAGCGAATTAGCTTGCATTTTTTTAAATATATATATTTTTTAAATAATTAATTCAGTTTTTTATAAAATACACCATGTTATCCAAATCTTACCATATTACAATGAAAATAAATGAACTCGAAACAATAATAATTAAGTTTGCTTCAAAAATATAGTAATTAACATTAAGTTAGTACAAATATATTAAATACATATGTATGTGTACAAAATCATCAAAAACTATAAATTATTCAAATTATAAATATGTAGTTTAAAAAAATGATTACAAGCGTTAGAACTTACTGTCGAAATTGAGGCTAATTGTTGCATTGCTTTCGCCCAATTCATTTTTCGCATTCACTTTATATTTGCCAGCATCCTCAACTGTTACATTTCGAATCTCAAGTATTGCAAAATATGAATTTACATCTTTGTTGATAGTAATCTGAAAAAAGATAAGTTTATACATATGGAGTAAGTTATAGTGAAAAGGAT
This sequence comes from Drosophila setifemur, assembly GCA_021224005.1. Lineage (NCBI taxonomy): Eukaryota > Metazoa > Arthropoda > Insecta > Diptera > Drosophilidae > Drosophila > Drosophila setifemur. The sequence continues at coordinate 761,358 of JAJJHY010008221.1, forward strand.
TTATATTAACGTCAACATGTCTAGGCAAGTGGATCTAGCCATGTCCGACTCCCTGTTTTTTTTCAGTCCAGGGGGACAGAGACTTTTTGATCTGGACTGTTTTGTGCAGTTTAAGTTTAAAAATTTGTTCCGCCCCATTAAGTGTAAAGATTAATTGCATAAACAGGTTTAATGGTAATAACATTTGCGAAACAATGTGGCCAAGAGGCGTATGCGAATATGATAAATTTTTCTGGGGTGTGTTGCATTCTTGCCCTTGCCCTATTTCCTTACAAAGAGAATTATTATTTTGCCAAGTATTTTGTATAGCAGTAGATTTTCCACCCTCGGCCCTACGCAGCATAACAATTTGAAACATTTTTAAATTCGCAATAATATATTGATTCCTATAAAAATTAATTATCTTGAAAAACCCCAGAGTTATGCTCAATGACCCATTTTCTCCTATCGTTCCTATTGCAGCTATAGAGTATAGTGTTAAAATAGTTATTAAATGGAGTTTCCTTAAAAATAAATTAATTATCTTGAAAAATGGCGAATTTATGGCACTTTTTCTCAATCGTTCTATTGACAGCTATGTGATGTAGTGTTCCGATTCCAGCCGTTCCGACTTATATACTACCTGCAACAGATTAAAGGGTCGGTGCAAAGTTTCAGTCCGATAGCTTTAAAACTGAGAGACTAGTTGACATAGCAACCGACAGACGGACAGACCGACAGACGGACAGACACACAGACAGACGGACATGGCTAGATCGACTCGGCTGGTGATGCTGATCAAGAATATATATACTTTATAGGGTCGGAGACGTCTCCTTCACAGCTTTACAAACTTCTGGTCAAAATATAATACCCTCTGCAAGGGTATAACAAGAAAGGAAGGCTAGCTTAGAATACCCTTGCAGACCATTTGCCTTCAAACTGTTCGTTCGTTTGTATGGCAGCTATAGGACATAGTGGTCCGATTTTATAAGATTTTTAGGCTAGGTTAACATAGTTTTAAAAAGTGATTTATAAAGAATCAATCATTATCTTAAAAAATTTCGAATTTATGACTTTTTATACCCTTGCAGAGGGTATTATAATTTTGACTAGAAGTTTGGAACGCAGTGAAGGAGACATTTTGTATAAATTCTTGATCAGCATCACCAGCCGGGTCGATATAGCCATGTCCGTCTGTCCGTCTGTCTGTCGGTTGCTATGTAAACTAGTCCCTCAGTTTTAAAGCTATCGGGCTGAAACTTTGCACTGACCCTTCAATCTTTTGCAGATAGTATATAAGTCGGAACGGCCGGAATCGGAACACTCTCTTTTAAATAACTATATTAACCAATCTTAAAAGTATCATCAAAATCGGACCACTATATAGTATAGCTGCCATATGAGCGATGGTAGAAAATGGATCATTGAGCATAAATGTGGATTCTCAAGAAAATTAATTAATTCTTAAGAAATACAGTTTCAGAAAATTGAAAACCAAAAATCGGTCAACTATATCCTATATCTGCCATATTAACGATCAAACGGCTTGAAGGCAACTGGTCTGCAACTGGCCAAAGCCTTCCTTTCTTGTTTCCCAATCGTTCCTATGGCAGCAATGTGATGCAGTATTCCGATTCCGTCCGTTCCGACTTCAACGTTTCAGCCCGTGCAACGTTTCAGCCCGATAATTTTAAAACTGAGAGACAAACAGCTGGACATGGATAGATCGACTCGGCTAATGATCAATAATGAAAAAACTAAAAACATTGTAAGGTATTAAGAGCTAAAAAGATAGACCGAGTTCGGTATCGAAGCATGGCCTCCAGGTTACGAGCCAGACATCCTAACATTTGCACCACCGAATACATTCTTAAGGGAATAGCAAATACAGTACACGATGGTATTGCGTTCTCAGCGTCCCCACTTCAAAAAAGTCAACTCAAACAACTTAATTTTGCAGGCTTAAATATTTTTGTTTTCTCTTACTATCTCTGACATCACTTTGTTTATACACATAGACTATATAAATTTGAATAGTCGCCCCACCACAGTTGGGTGTTCTCGGAAGTCTCCTTTTCTATGTTAAATCAATTTTGCATTAACTGAATATACCCTTGCAGTATAGGCACATAGTCTATAGATTTCACGAACATTATACAAAACATGATATATATCCAATTGTAAGTTTAATGCATATCTTCGCTCACCTTATGTCGTGACGATTCGTTAACTGCTATTCCATTGTGGAACCAAGTGATATTTGGTATGGGATCAGCGTTAACACGGCACTCAAACAGCAGTCGTTTTCCTTCATCTTCCTGTCGAATAGCGGGTTTTTTCGCGAATGTCGGCGCGAAACCGTCGATTTGTCTGCAACATACGTATAATTTCAGCTTTTGGGCTTCCACAATAATTGTAATAGAATAAAACGTAAATATGTGCAGGTGAGGTTAACACTTTAAAATTTAAATGCTAATAAAACGATTTTAAATATAGTAAATACATTTTGGGGATATGTGACTCTAAATGATTTTGTAAGGCAACTTTTTTTAACTTAAAATTTGTGTTGCCATATTTAGTCACTCTATTGTTTACAAGGAATAGCATTACTTACCCTCCGGTTTCTAGCAGAGAGAACTTACCCACTTTTTGAATAGAAAAGCCATGTTAGTAAAGATATTATTATTGCAATATAAAATACAAGCAAAAGCTATTTTAAATGGAATTTGCTGGACGACCATGCAGTTACTTTTTATGTAGTAATATATTCTGAGTTAAAATTTTTAGGCTGATAATAAAAGATGAGCTAAAAAAAATTCTTAAAATAATTATATTAATAAACGTCCGATTAGAAGATGGCATTTTGATTAAGATTGGATAATCGGTTGCCTTTTTGCTTTTCCAATTCATAACTTAAATTAAGTACGAACTAAACTAGATTTAAAGTGTTTAAAAAAAATGTTGCAGAAATATTGCATCTAATAAAAAATAAGCATGTTATTGCGGGCCGTAAATCTGTTGTTTTTTCAGTTTAGAGTGCCTGGTAAATATAGCAAGGTTATGAAACTACGTTCAGCAAAATATAATAACGTAGGCCTAAACCAAATAGAGCATAAATACGGCTTACTTTTCTTTAGGTTCGTCAGCAGCTAAAGTAAGTGTATATAACACCAGATATATATCCATTATATATATTATTGAAAAGAGAAAAAATAAAGGTGAAATATGGTAAAATAATTTCGGACCCTGTTTCTATTAAATGTTATACCAATATGTCTGAATATCTTTGCCATTGGCTATAAAAAATGTATTACTCACGTGTAAAATTTAAGTTAATCGATGCAGAAACTTCACCCGATTTGTTTTTAGCTCTGACTTTGTAAAGACCGGCATCGGTTTCAACTACATCGTCCAGCTCTAATACTACTGTGTATTTATTGTCTTCAACGGGTTGAATTTTGAATTTGGTTCGGCCATCTTCTACTAGTTTATTTTCACTCCGAAACCATTCGATGTCCGGTTTGGGAGATGACAATAACTGGCACTCAAATATCAATCGATTGCCATCATCCTCCTGATGCAGTTGTGGCTTTTTAATAAAGCTGGGAGCGAAATCTTCAGCCACCCCCATGCTGAGGGTTTTCGTTAAGCTTCGTCTTCAACGGCTATTGCTCAAAGGCTCTAAAATATTATAAAAATAAAAACTAGGGTTACTTCAAAATGAAACTTTAAATTCTAAGATGTAGATAGACAATTTTATTAAGAAGAAAATAGGATTGTAGACCAATTACTCTAACAGGAACTGATCGTTCCGATGACAGCTTTAAAATAGATATTGAATAATTTTTTTCTCATTATCTGAGATCCTTATTAAATACGTAGACATATGATTTGAGGTTCGATATGGTAAGGAAGTTTTTTTAATTAAATCGTTTGTTTTAAGGCTACCCCACATTAATAACACATTTCTAATAATTTATTTAATCAATTAGATCAATCAATTAATCGCTTTTTTTACTATATATTAAAAATTTGAAATGTGAATGTGTAAAAAAGCGAATTACACGCGTTATTGGGATCATTCGAGTAATTTTACATCAAAAGAGTTTGATGTTCTTTCCAAATTATTTTAAAAAAATGCAAGATAAAAACAAAATGTGTAAATATTAACTTTAAATATAATAACATTTAAACACATATCTGTGTGTGCCGTATTTTTTGCTTTGCACACGACCCATGGACAACAGAAATTTGATCTTCCTTCCCTTCTTCAGCATAAATGTTTTTAATGGAAACAATTTTACTGAATAAATGAATATTCATGTATTGCATGTTTATTTTTAGTTTTTCGTAGTCACCGGCTAAGAAATAACATGTACATACAAGCCAGAGAACACACACATCTATATTTTGATTTACGCATACTTAACACATTGCTATATATAAATATTGGTGTACAGATCGAGTTCTTTATTGCAGATTCACATATGTATAACTAAAATATCATGGGATTGCAAGAACTGATTTGTTTCAAATGTTAAAGATATTCTAGAGCACACTATAAAATCTAAAGTTCTAAAATCGTATAAATTTGTTTATTCGTTTGTTGTCTAGCCAAGTGTTATTTGCTGTCATGAATGCCTCAATTTAGTTTTAAGTATTTACACAAGAAATTTTCTATAGGCAAGATCTCTGTGATCATTTTGACTTTCAATCATGCTTTAGTAAATTCACATCGGTCTAATTTTAGGAAGCACAACAGATTACACAATGCGTTAAATAAATCCAATATTGTATAAATGAACTATCTATTTTATAATTAAACTTGATAATAAAATAAACAATCACCATTGCATCAACATTTTTTTTTAAATTTTACTATAACAATTAATACACTATTGAAAGAAAAATTTATTTCTTTATTGAACATTGAGAAAACGCCACTGAATCCATTTGAAGTCCATTTGTTTAACCATCTTTAAAATAAATCTAGGATTAACCGATGAGGAAAACTTTAAAACGTAACAAACTTTATAATCAACAGTTTGTAGAATTTAAATTACTGTGTGTATATACACAGTACTATATAGCAGGTTTTATATAACATTTTATGTATATTTTACAAATAAAGTATTTTTTCGAGGTTTGCTCGAATATGGTACATACAACTAGTCTACAGGTAACACAGTATGAGCGCACACTAAATTTGAATTTTAACGAACACGAAGCGAACTCCACGAGCTTATGTGTATTACTGGCAGGTACAAAAGATTTTCTGTTGATCGAAAAGATCGACCATCTAGCAAGGAGATGTATTATAGGCGCAGGCGCAATATTTTTCCGACAACAACAATTTCCATATATAAATCCAAAGTATATACCTAGTAAGTATGCGAGTATGCTCGGGTATTCATATTTTCCTTTTTGTTAACATTCTAAAATAAATTATGTCCCCATTCCCCAAGTTTTTAATTATTATCACTTTAGTTTTGTACCTATAATTCTAACAATCTAACCTATTATTAATCAGCATTAAAATGTTTCCATATGCCCGTTTAAACCCATTTAAACACTCAGATCGACACTACTAGTGACCCTGATAGACCCAGATTTTATTTTATTGTCTTGAAAACAAATTTACTACCTCCATACTCTGAAATTATTATGCTATCGTAAGTGCTACAATTGGGTAGATATAAATCATCATTAAGTTTTAGCGCTTAGTAATTATAGATATGTTTGTTCTTCTTTATGAATGTGATATTTATAGATGTCTGCATTTGTTGGTCAAAGAGCCAAATACCATGTGGTCCCTCATTCCCGGATGTTAATGTGGTTGACTCAGAATATTCTTCAATACGAAATCTAACGGAAAATACATTTTCATTGTAACCGGATTTTTAAATCGAATATCCACTTATAAAATTCCTATTGTTATTTTAAATCAATATAGATAATTTTTTCTCCGTTAAGCCCTAACAATTGGAATTCGGATCTTTGGATATAATCAATTTTGGAATGGATTTCACGCTGTTTTTCGATAACTAATGTAGTTTTGTAAAATCATGTATTTTTTTAATTTCATTAAAATTTACGTTTATATAAATGATTAAGGTTATTCACAAAATTATACAAGCAAGAACATTACAGTCGAGCTTTCCGACTGTGAAATATCCTGTACCCTGGGCTAGCTTCGGCATCCAAAGCTTAAATATCCTTGCAGACCAGTTGCCTTAAAACCGTTTGATCTTTTGTATGGCAGCTATATGATATAGTTACCGATTTTTGGTTTTTAATGTCAACGACAACTGTATTTCTTCATTTTAATTTGGATTATACTTTCAGGATATGTTAACATTGATATTAAACAGTGTTTCATAAAGAATAAATTTATTATCTTAAAAAATTGCGAGCTTATGGCCCTTTTTCCCAATCGTTCCTATGGTAGCTATGCGTTACTGCGTTACAACCCTATGGTCAAAATTAGAATACCCTCTACAAGAGTATATAAAGAACTACCGAATCTGGGATCCATTTGAAGGGTGTTGTAGCAAATAACACAGAAATAACATTAGAAAACAAGTAAGAACGTTACAGTCGAGTTTCCCGACTGTTACAGACCCTGTACAAATTTGGTTTTAGGCAAAATAAATCAAAACCAAAAAAAAGATATATTTACACCGAGTCCGGTCTGGGATTCGAACCCAAGATCTTCGCGTTTTAAGTCGAACGTCGTAACAATTCGACAAACCCAAACTTTTTGAACCGGCAGCTAATAGAGTATAAATATATTGAAGGCGCACATTCATACATATGTATATGAAGGTAGTGGCAGCGCAGCTGCTGCGACACTTCCGAGAAAAATCAACCACCGAACGCAAGCGATTTACCGTTTTTTTTTCAAATAAACAGATTTTTTGTGTTTAGCGCCTGTAAACTTTAGGTATTTATTGTGCGCTTTTTATTTAACCAATCTTGATGAAATTTTCAGGATCGGTAGAAATCTATGCTCCAATTGCATGTGTATTTTTAAACAAATTTTAGCTTGAAAATTGTGCAGTGCAGGGCAGTGCAAAAATTCAAATACAATTTGCGGGGACCGCCCACCGCGGGCGTGGCACCGACTTAAATAAAAATAAACTCTAATTTACTCAGTATTAGGAGAATCTACACTGGTAATACGGTTCTTCTAGCTCTTACAGTTGCTGAGATCCGTTTGTTCATCCGGACGGACAGACGGACAGACGGACGGACGGACAGACGGACAGACGGACATGGCTATATCGACTCAGCTCATCATGCTGATCTAGAATATATATACTTTGTGGGGTCTGCCACGCCTCCTTCTGCCTGTTACATACATTTGCACAAACTTAATATACCCTTTACCCTTTGGGTACAGGGTCTAAAAACGTAGTAGCCAGTATAGTTTAAAACAAGTCAGAACATTAATGTCGAGTTTGCCGACGAAAAGACCCTGTGCCAATTTGATTATAAGAAAAATAAATCAAGAACAATAAAAAGAATTCAGGAAACTAGAACTACATTCTGGGGTTCAAGCCTAAGACCTCCGTGTTATCAGCCAGATGTCCTAATCATTGCACCACCATATACATTTTTAAGCAAGTAGCTAATACAGTAAAAATATATTGAAGGCGCACATTCATACACATGTATATGAAGGTAGTGCGTTCTCAGCGGCATTTCCGAGTAAAATCAACCACCGAACGGAAGCGATTTACCGTTTATTTAAGCAAATAAACAGATTGCTTGTGGTTAGCGCCTGTAAACCTTGGGTATTTATTGTGCGCTTTTTAATTAACCAATCTAGAGAAACTAACTTTAACATTAAAGCCGTATTTGAAAATTAAAAACCAAAAATCGGATCACTATACCCTATAGCTGCCATATAAACGATCAAACAGTTTAAAGGCAACTGGTCTGCAAGGGAACCGAAGCTAGCCTTCCTTTCTTGTTAAATTTCTGTTTGCACATTGTCGACCGCTACCTCGCATGAAAACAACACGGTGCCCGGATCCGCGACAAAACACAGATTAAGTAAGAGCCTTAAGAAATTTGGCACATGGTTGACTTACGAAACATTTCTAGTTTTACGAAACCTTAAAGAAAACTTTACTTATTATTTTGTCCAGTAGTGTACATGTCATAGGAACGATTGCGAAATACTAACATTTTCTTTATATTATATTTTATTACATTAAAAGTTTTCTACATTAAAAGTAACTAACAACACGCTTACAACTCACATTCTAATACTATATAAGATTGTACTTTTGTGGCCGTGATTAATTTGCTGCTTAGCGAACGGAAAGTCAGAACGTTGAAGTCTACTTTGTCTACAAGTTCGAGTAAGAGAACTCGCAAAGGGATTTAGATGTTTCCCTATTAGTTGTTATGTTTTCTGAATGATGTTTCGTTTCGTATATACCACGGAACTTCAGTGATATCTCTAAATATCTTGGATTGCACCCTTCGATATTAATGTGGCTGGCGTTTTCCCACAGCTCGGAGCAATAATTCCAGATTGGTTTGATGAAAGAGTTATAGAGTATAAGAGATAGAACAGAAAGAAAATTTAGCCAATGGAGATTACAGACCTTAAGTTTTATTAGAGTCTTCGTGGCTTCGATTTGAAAGGACGTTTGTGGAAATGAGGCCCGAAGACGTAACCACATGCCAGCTTTAATTGCATGCTCGGAAAATGTGAATGTATTGCTTCTCAAGGAGTATGTGGGTAATTTTGTTAAAAAACCAAACGCGATCAAAGGCTTAAGCAATGTCAATAAATATTTCTAAGCAGTAAGCAGTAAAGACAGTTCCTATTTCAGTAGTAATGCGCTATTTCTGTTTCTATGTGTTATTCGCGGAACCGAAATAATTGTAATGGAATCATGTGCATTATGAGGTAAGGGCCGATGCGCAACAGAAGAAATTTATAAAAAAGCTTGAATATTCATGGCAGATGACTTATTCGTCTGTATGATAAGGCTTACCTTTTTGGCTTTGGTATCATTATGATGATTGACCGTTTTTGGTGATTTCGCACTTGTTAATAAGAGTTACAAGCGAGCATACCATATATGTACAACTGACTATGCGAAAAACACGGAAATTAATTCCGCTATCTTCTAATGATTGACCTTAGAATTGGTTACGGTCATTGCAAAAGTCGGTTAAAATAAAACGGCAAGTCCGTTGATATCATCGGGATACGTAGAACTAAAACATTTTCTACCTAGTACTTTCCTTTAATAATTTTCGCTTCAATGACATTAGAGTTTTATTACAGAATCTCTTTCCATTGCATAATCGAGGTTTATTAATATTACGCAGCATGATTATTACTGATCCAATTTTTAATTGTCAATTAAGAGGGGGTAATCCCAGTGAATTGAGAGAATCTGTAGATTTTGAATCGTCTTACGAAAATCACCAAGCAACAAAATCATGGTTCCGCGAAAATGTTTTGATTATCACGAAAATATATTTATATTTAATGCCTTTGGTGACCCCTTGTGAGCCATCAGCTTGCACACCTGTCAAAACTTGGCCATTGCGATTTCGTTACTGATGTTACAAAGTGGTGTATCGTTGATTTGCATGTTTCACGGTTTCAGAATGTGCGGCAAATAAATTCCACCAGTTTCATTGCTCACAGCTGCTGTAAAAGAGTCGTAAGTAATCTTCAGTTTTTTAATTAATTTTTGAAACATTTGTGCGAACTACTGCAGCTAGTGCTTGGGTATCATATTGTTTTTCTCTTTTCAACTCGTGATTATGTATGGGACGATCGGCCGATGTAATGCCTAAACACGATAGCACTTAATTGGAGACCATTAGACACATGACTTCTATCATAATTAACGCCTTATTGTACATTTGTATACCCTTGCAGAGGGTATTATAATTTTGACCAGAAGTTTGTAACGCAGTGAAGGAGACGTCTCCGACCCTATAAAGTATATATATTTTTGATCAGCATCACCAGCCGAGTCGATCTAGCCATATCCGTCTGTCTGTCTGTCCGTCTGTCTGTCTGGGTGTCCGTCTGTCTGTCCGTCTGTCGGTTGCTATGTAAACTAGTCTATCAGTTTTCAAGCTATTGGGTTGAAACTTTGCACCAATCCTTCAATCTGTTGCATGTAGTATATAAATTGGAATGGCCGGAATCGAAATACTACATCACATAGCTGCCATAGGAACGATTGGGAAAAAGTGCCATAAATTCGCTATTTTTCAAAATAATTTATTTATTTTTTTAGAATTATCTGTTTAATGAATATTTTAACATTTCCTAAAAGTTTTATCAAAATCGGACAACTATATCCTATAGCTGCCATAGGAACGATGGGAGAAAATGGGTCATTGAACATAACTCTGGTGTTTATGGTTCAGGAATGCAAGTCATTTTGTAGATCTTCAATGTTCCTTAAATACTTTCAATGCACCATTGCGCCATTGTACATTCGTCTCAGATCATGATTTTCGATGCTGATAAAACTTTGGCCATTACATGTTGCTTCTTTAATATTTTCAAGATTAATGTCGAATGAACCTGTTTGGCGTATACGAAGTCGCTGCATTCAATATCTATTAATCTTTTGTGCATCATCTTTTATCCATGATTGTAATTTACACATATACACTCATACAATAAAAAACACAACATTTTAATTAAAAGGACATACTTTCATTTTTATATCCTCGATCTAACCATGAACGCCTGTCTGTCAGTTGCTATGTAAACTAGTCACTCAGATTTAAAGCTATCGGTCTGTAACTTTGCATAAACCCTTATTTCTGTAACATGTAGTATATAAGTCGGAACGGAACTACATCACATAGCTGGCATAGGAACGATTGGAAAAAGGTCATAAATTTTTTTAAGATGATTGGTTAATATTTTTATAAATCACTATTTAGTGATTATTTAACTTATTCTAAAAGCCATAGGAACGGGTCATTGTGCAAAACTTTGATGTTTGCAAGACAATTAGAACCCATTTAAGCCGATTTAGAAAATTAAAAACAAACGGTGCCCGAAGCTTAAAATAACCTTGCAGACTAGTTGCCATCAAACCCTTCTATAGGTTGTATGGCATCTATAGGATGTAGTGGTCAGATTTTTGGTCTTTTCATTTTATACATTGGCCTTAATGTATATAAAGTATATTGTCCAAGAATGAATTAATTATATTTTTAAACACCAGAGTTATGGTCAATTACCAATTTTCTTTCATCGTTCCTATGGCAGCTTTAGAATATACTTGTAGTAGATCGATTTTGATAATACTTTCATGACATGTTAAAATTGTTATTCAATAGAACTTCCCAAAGAAAAAATAATTATTTAAAATGTGGCGTATTTATGACACTTTTTCCCAATCGTTTCTATAGCAGCTATGTGATGTAGGGTTCCGATACCGACCGTTCCGACTTATATACTACCTGCAACATAATGAAGGGTCAGCGATCAGCCTTTCAGCTTCAAAACTAAAAGAGACTAGTTTACATAGCAACCGACAGACGGGCATGACTAGATGGACTCGGCTGGTCATTCTGAATAAGAATATATATTCTATATAGGGTCGGAGATGTCTCCTTCACATCGTATGCAAATCGGACCGTTATATCCAAACAAACTATCGAGCGGCTTGAAGGCAACTGCAAGAGTATTCTAAGCTTCGGGCCCCGAAGCTAGCCTTCCTTTCTTGTTATATATATAGATAAAAAATAAATAGATATTGAAGCCAGTTACAACTTTGGTGTTTGTTCAAACAATAGAAAATAAAAAATTGTTATGCCGACAAGTCAGTTACCTCATACCATTATTTTTAATATAAGGTCAAGCGTGTTACATGAAGTGATTAGAATGTTGTTAAGCTGTCTACCTTAATGACTTATATGTGCTTAGAATTGTAGTCACCTGCTGCTATAAAACATTCTCTTAGTTGATTTAAAAAACACATAAATTTACTTTACGAAACTGTAAAACTGAATGCGTCTCAGAAACGTCGTTGTCATATTCAATTAAAATTTTTGCAGTTCGAGTTTGTGCTGTGTTATGGCATTTGCATATCAATAACATATCTTGAGTATAGCTATTATGGTTTTAGTGGTTGAGATGCAAGTATCTAACAAAAAGTCCATTATACTTTTTTGGAGTGTTAATATGACTGACTTAATTTCAGATGGGTGCTGTTCTGGATGGTTTTGGGTTCTTGGTGCTGTGGTCAAAGTTTGGTTATATTTTAAAGGCAGATATCAATGCGTTTGCAAATGATACCCCTTCTAGGTGAGTGCATGAAAGATGACCAAATGGTTTTGGAGAAGGACCCGTAGTGTTGATTGTGAATGCATTAAACGCTGCCTGAAAGATGGATGTTTGGTCGAGCGCCAAGAACCTTCCTTGTAAACTGAGCATCCTCTGTAGTTTGCGCTGTGGTTTTCATAGAATTTGTACAATTATTGGTACCAAAATCAGTTTTATGGCTGGACAGTCGGCAGACTGGCAAATCACCGCAGTCTACGAGCACTGGAGGTTGTAGATTTGATTAATGAAACGGGTCCTATTAAGGTTTATTTAAAATGTGGATGGGGTACCTTTTCCCTATTTATGATATTGATGATTGATTTTACATCAAATCCATTTTCCAGCAAGTCAGAGGTGATTTCTGACTTGTTTTCTATTTTAATTAGGAGATCAATTGTCTTTGTTTGAAGTCGTATTATTGAATTTGAAAGCATTGCACCTTTTTTTCATTTTTTTCAGCTTAGTTTAAACTTAGGAGGGTATTGTCTCATTGCATGTTATTGTTATTTAATCGGGGGAAACGAACGATCAATAAGTCTTGCCCTCTTTGGGATTAAATTCGCCGTTTATTTTGCGTTGGTTTATACGTTGGCATTACATTACATGCCGACTGAATGTAGTTCAGATAAATATAATTATATAAGATTGCTTGAGCATGTACAGCTCCTTGCGACACTGCAAATGATATCGTATGCTATTGCAAATGGAAATGCAGCTACGCTAATTAATAAGCCCTAGTGGGACATAAGGGCCAGCGCATGACAGGGATTTTTCTTGTGCCATAAAAAAGGCATGATCTGCATAGACATATACATTTCAACAGTTTAAAGGCAACTGGTCTGCAAGGGAACCGAAACTAGCCTTCCTTTCTTGTTAAATTTCTGTTTGCACATTGTCGACCGCTACCTCGCATGAAAACAACACGGTGCCCGGATCCGCGACAAAACACAGATTAAGTAAGAGCCTTAAGAAATTTGGCACATGGTTGACTTACGAAACATTTCTAGTTTTACGAAACCTTAAAGAAAACTTTACTTATTATTTTGTCCAGTAGTGTACATGTCATAGGAACGATTGCGAAATACTAACATTTTCTTTATATTATATTTAATTACATTAAAAGTTTTCTACATTAAAAGTAACTAACAACACGCTTACAACTCACATTCTAATACTATATAAGATTGTACTTTTGTGGCCGTGATTAATTTGCTGCTTAGCGAACGGAAAGTCAGAACGTTGAAGTCTACTTTGTCTACAAGTTCGAGTAAGAGAACTCGCAAAGGGATTTAGATGTTTCCCTATTAGTTGTTATGTTTTCTGAATGATGTTTCGTTTCGTATATACCACGGAACTTCAGTGATATCTCTAAATATCTTGGATTGCACCCTTCGATATTAATGTGGCTGGCGTTTTCCCACAGCTCGGAGCAATAATTCCAGATTGGTTTGATGAAAGAGTTATAGAGTATAAGAGATAGAACAGAAAGAAAATTTAGCCAATGGAGATTACAGACCTTAAGTTTTATTAGAGTCTTCGTGGCTTCGATTTGAAAGGACGTTTGTGGAAATGAGGTCCGAAGACGTTACCACATGCCAGCTTTAATTGCATGCTCGGAAGATGTGAATGTATTGCTTCTCAAGGAGTATGTGGGTAATTTTGTTAAAAAACCAAACGCGATCAAAGGCTTAAGCAATGTCAATAAATATTTCTAAGCAGTAAGCAGTAAAGACAGTTCCTATTTCAGTAGTAATGCGCTATTTCTATGTGTTATTCGCGGAACCGAAATAATTGTAATGGAATCATGTGCATTATGAGGTAAGGGCCGATGCGCAACAGAAGAAATTTATAAAAAAAGCTTGAATACTCATGGCAGATGACTTATTCGTCTGTATGATAAGGCTTACCTTTTTGGCTTTGGTATCATTATGATGATTGACCGTTTTTGGTGATTTCGCACTTGTTAATAAGAGTTACAATCGAGCATACCATATATGTACAACTGACTATGCGAAAAACACGGAAATTAATTCCGCTATCTTCTAATGATTGACCTTAGAATTGGTTACGGTCATTGCAAAAGTCGGTTAAAATAAAACGGCAAGTCCGTTGATATCATCGGGATACGTAGAACTAAAACATTTTCTACCTAGTACTTTCCTTTAATAATTTTCGCTTCAATGACATTAGAGTTTTATTACAGAATCTCTTTCCATTGCATAATCGAGGTTTATTAATATTACGCAGCATGATTATTACTGATCCAATTTTTAATTGTCAATTAAGAGGGGGTAATCCCAGTGAATTGAGAGAATCTGTAGATTTTGAATCGTCTTCCGAAAAACACCAAGCAACAAAATCATGGTTCCGCGAAAATGTTTTGATTATCACGAAAATATATTTATATTTAATGCCTCTGGTGACCCATTGTGAGCCATCAGCTTGCACACCTGTCAAAACTTGGCCATTGCGATTTCGTTACTGATGTTACAAAGTGGTGTATCGTTGATTTGCATGTTTCACGGTTTCAGAATGTGCGGCAAATAAATTCCACCAGTTTCATTGCTCACAGCTGCTGTAAAAGAGTCGTAAGTAATCTTCAGTTTTTTAATTAATTTTTGAAACATTTGTGCGAACTACTGCAGCTAGTGCTTGGGTATCATATTGTTTTTCTCTTTTCAACTCGTGATTATGTATGGGACGATCGGCCGATGTAATGCCTAAACACGATAGCACTTAATTGGAGACCATTAGACACATGACTTCTATCATAATTAACGCCTTATTGTACATTTGTATACCCTTGCAGAGGGTATTATAATTTTGACCAGAAGTTTGTAACGCAGTGAAGGAGACGTCTCCGACCCTATAAAGTATATATATTTTTGATCAGCATCACCAGCCGAGTCGATCTAGCCATATCCGTCTGTCTGTCCGTCTGTCTGTCTGGGTGTCCGTCTGTCTGTCCGTCTGTCGGTTGCTATGTAAACTAGTCTATCAGTTTTCAAGCTATTGGGTTGAAACTTTGCACCAATCCTTTAATCTGTTGCATGTAGTATATAAGTCGGAATGGCCGGAATCGAAATACTACATCACTTAGCTGCCATAGGAACGATTGGGAAAAAGTGCCATAAATTCGCTATTTTTCAAAATAATTTATTTATTTTTTTAGAATTATCTGTTTAATGAATATTTTAACATTTCCTAAAAGTTTTATCAAAATCGGACAACTATATCCTATAGCTGCCATAGGAACGTTGGGAGAAAATGGGTCATTTAGCATAGCTCTGGTGTTTTTCCAGACAATTAATTCATTCTTGAGAAATGCAGTTTTCATAGCCATTAAAGCCGTTTTAGAAAATTGAAAGCCAAAATTCGGATCACTATATCCTATAGCTGCCATACAAACGATCAAACAGTTTCACGGCAAATGGTATTCTAAGCTTCGGGTACCGAAGGTGCCTCCCTTTCTTGCTTTTAAATGATTATGTTCATACTGATAAAGATCATTAAATTTAGTTTTAAGCCGAGACGGAAATAGTTTATTATTGCAACAAAACTAAAGTCATACTTCATTGAAGTTACCTGCAGGTACAAAGGACCTTTACGTGCACACGTATTAACCGAAAATTGCGGGATCTTCCCAAAAAACAGGTATATGCGTATGATTTGCAAAATATGCAATATTACAATATAACAGGTACCTTTTGGAATTCCCAATTATTTAGAAACCCTAAGAATTAAGTCACAGGTAAACATGTAATATTGCGTTACGTCAGGTATTTCGAAATTTTTTATGTTTAGGTCAAGAGGGGTTTGTCCCAAAGGGTTAGAGTATTGGGTATTACCTATCGGGTATGTGCCTAAATATTAAAAAAGGCATAATCCGAGGATTAGTCTGTGATTGAAAGTTACAGAGTGACAACGTGTTGTCAAAAACTCAGCGAAATTGATTGTGAAAGTATTTAAAGAAATCAGTGTAAAGTGTTCAAAAATAATACAGGTCTTACTGTTTACATAGTAACGAATTTTTGGTAAGTAAAATATCCTTTTATTTTAACTGTAATAATTGTGGTATATTTGTTTGTTATATTTTAAATAAAAAGTTTTACTATCTTGGTGAACATTAATTATCTGATTTTCACATAATTCCATTTATTTCTATTTTAAAAATAATTAAATCATCAAAAATCGTATTTAACAACATATATAAAATCTACAAAAAATTAAAAATGTTTTTTTTTTTAAATATGAAAATGCGGATTTCATGATTTTTGATATCGTTTTACAAAATAGATTTTCAATATTAATCAATTAATTCAGTATTTAAAAAATTTAATTTATATGTAATTATTAGAATGGCTATTTTATTTTTTTCAATTTTGTAGTATTTTGAATTAGCATATAAAAGAAAATGCCGCGCAAATCGACATTGTCCCAGGAGCAGCGGCGTCAGGCTGCATTGAACTGCTGCACGTTCGACACGTAGGCAAAACGTAGGAGAAAGAGAACGGGAACAGTTAAGAAATACTGCCGATCATGCTGATCGGAGGATCAATCCCGAATTCCGGATACCCGAGCGGAATCGGGACGCGGATGCGCGCGCTATTCGCCGACAGGACTCCGAGGAACGGGAACGAGAGCAGGTGCAAAATACTGCTGACCATGCTGATCGGAGGACCAATCCCGAATTCCGGATACCCGAGCGGAATCGGGACGCGAATGCGCGCGCTATTCGTCGGCAGGACTCCGAGGAACGGGAACGAGAGCAGGTGCAAAATACTGCTGACCATGCTGATCGGAGGACCAATCCCGAATTCCGGATACCGGAACGGAATCGGGACGCGATTGCGCGAGCCCAACACCGACAGGACCCAGGAAACCGCGATCCCGAGCGAAATCGGGACGCGGTTGCGCGCGCTATTCGCCGGCAGGACTCCGAGGAACGGGAACGAGAGCAGGTGCAAAATACTGCTGACCATGCTGATCGGAGGACCAATCCCGAATTCCGGATACCCGAGCGGAATCGGGACGCGGATGCGCGCGCTATTCGCCGACAGGACTCCGAGGAACGGGAACGAGAGCAGGTGCAAAATACTGCTGATCATGCTGATCGGAGGACCAATCCCGAATTCCGGATACCCGAGCGGAATCGGGACGCGGTTGCGCGCGCTATTCGTCGGCAGGACTCCGAGGAACGGGAACGAGAGCAGGTGCAAAATACTGCTGACCATGCTGATCGGGAGACCAATCCCGAATTCCGGATACCCTAGCGGAATCGGGACGCGAATGCGCGCGCTATTCGTCGGCAGGACTCCGAGGAACGGGAACGAGAGCAGGTGCAAAATACTGCTGACCATGCTGATCGGAGGACCAATCCCGAATTCCGGACACCCGAGCGGAATCGGGACGCGGATGCGCGCGCTATTCGCCGACAGGACTCCGAGGAACGGGAACGAGAGCAGGTGCAAAATACTGCCGATCATGCTGATCGGAGGACCAATCCCGAATTCCGGATATCCGAGCGGAATCGGGACGCGAATGCGCGCGCTATTCGTCGGCAGGACTCCGAGGAACGGGAACGAGAGCAGGTGCAAAATACTGCTGACCATGCTAATCGGAGGACCAATCCCGAATTCCGGATACCCGAGCGGAATCGGGACGCGGATGCGCGCGCTATTCGTCGGCAGGACTCCGAGGAACGGGAACGAGAGCAGGTGCAAAATACTGCTGACCATGCTAATCGGAGGACCAATCCCGAATTCCGGATACCGGAACGGAATCGGGACTCGGATGCGCGCGCTATTCGTCGGCAGGACTCCGAGAACCGGGAACAAGAGCAGCAACAGAACTCATCTCAGCGTCGGGAAACAAGCCTTCAACGGAGACTTCGTGAAGAGCGAATCCGGGAAATGGCGGAGGAGCGACTAACAACTTATAGGACAAATCCACAAAATCGGCAGGAAGAATCACAAAGACAGTCTCCGCGAAACATTGCCGATAGAGCTGATCTTTCGGAAGAGGAAAGACGAGCACAACGTGAACATCAGAGTCGAAGGAATCAAAGAACAGCGAGGGAACACTATAATCAAAACATTAAGGAAGGACCAACGGAAATTTGTGTATGCTGTGAAGGGACATGGTTCCCATCTCAGGTAAGTGGTTTAAAATTATTGGCTATCTCTATGAAATTTCCTTGTATGAATGTAGGCAACGCATTTTATCTGTCCGCTAAGTTTCCCAATACGTCCGGCAAATACAAATTTTGCAGCACTTGTCGCCGATCTGTGTCTTTAGGTAGATTACCTACTCTTTGCTTAGCAAATGGTTTTAGTTTCCCCGAAGTTCCAGACTGTCTTAAAGGCCTTACATGCCTTGAAGAACGTCTTATTTCTCTGAGAATTCCTTTTATAAGAATTATTTCTCTCGGATATGAAAGGCAATGTGGAATAAGGGGGGCTGTAGTCAATGTCCCAATTTCCGTACCCGATGTGGTAACCGCACTTCCTCGGTCTTTTGACTCGACGCACGTCGTACAAGTTCACCTAAAAAGGAAACTTGAATATTCTCATAATTTTATGACTGAGACTATTCGACCAGCTCGGGTCCTTGAAGCTGTGCGATATTTAGTCAACACCGAGCTATATGGAAAGCACGGTATTTCATTTAACAATGACTGGTTAAATCAATTACCAGAAACCGAAGAAGTTCCCTTTATCGCTGATGAAGCCGACAGGGAAGTAGTAGAACAACTCCTTCGACAACAGCCCCAAACCCAACATGGCGCCCTTTTAGAAGGTAATCTTAATCCAGGAGGGCATGAAACCCTCTTGGAAAACGATGATTCTGCTCTTCAGCGCATTGCACCAGGTGCCAGGTGAAGGGCGCCGTCCGACAAGTTTAACGCTTGACGAAGACGCAGAGGAACTTTCGTTTCCCACTATTTCTTGTGGTGAAATATTTAAAGCAAGCACGACCTATTCCAGAAAAGCGAGATCCCAAATTCGTTTTTACGACCGTCGCTGCGCTGTAGTTCCCAAGGTGTTGTATATGTACAAATTCTATGAGATGCAACGCATCCAAAATTCTATTTCAATTGCGCAAAAAATCAGGTGCAGTGACGGCTGGGAATTTAAGGGACGAATCGTTTGTTGACAGACTTGTGCAACACGATGATGGCTATCATATCCTTAAGGAATTACGTTCCGCTCCAGCTCATTGGGAAGCTGAAAAAAAAAGTTCTTGCCATGATAAGACAATTTGGGTTGCCTACTTTTTTTATTACCCTTTCCGCTGCTGAAACTAAGTGGAATGAACTTTTAGTTATCCTTTCCCTTCTTTTGGACAATAAACGTATAAGTGAAGAGGAAGCGGCAGGGCTTTCTAGCTCCGAAAAGGCTCGGTTAATCCGATCGGACCCTGTGACTTGCTCTAGATATTTCGATAATAGGTTGAGGCAACTTATGAAATTGTTCAAGAGCTCCGATATTTTTGGGGAATTTACCCTTTCCCACTACTATTGGAGAATTGAATTTCAGCACAGAGGGTCTCCGCATTCTCATGGCATGTATTGGCTTGCTGGTGCTCCAAAGCTCGATGATACAGAAAGTACCGAGCCAGTAATAAACTTTATTGATAGGTTTATTACTACTAATGGAGACGATCCGGAATTACTAGATGTACTTCCGTATCAAAGACACAAGCATAGTTCCTCATGCCTAAGAGAGCTGCGTGGTCAAGAGTTCTGCCGATTCAATATGCCTTTCCCTCCTATGCCAGAAACAGTGATATTAAGTCCATTAGAAGAAAACGAAGCTAATTTAAATCAATATAAAGCTTTGTTTAAAAAGATAAAGGATATTTTAAAAGTTTGTCCCGATGAAGAAGCATCTAGTTTTAATAATTTTGAATATTTTCTGGCGCATTTAGAAATAAGTTTTGACATTTATAAGTTCGCCTTCCGGTCAAGTTAAAAAAAGCCACAGATATTTCTGCGTAGACGATTTTCAGATCGATTGCTTAATGCATATAATAGGGATATTTTAGGCTTACATAAAGCAAATATGGATATTCAATTTATCCTAGATGCATACGCCTGTTGTAGTTACATAATTAACTACATAAATAAAAGTAACAGGGGCGTGTCTTAGTTGCTTCGTGAAGCCATGACTGAAATAAGTCATGGAAATATTTCTATTAAGCGAAAATTGCAGCACCTTGGCAGCAAATTCATAAACGCTTCTGAGATATCAGCCCAAGAAGCATCTTACAATATCTTGGGTTTGCACATGTCGGAGACAAGTGAAGGTAATATTTTTATAAACACTTGCCATCCAGACAAACGAGTCAGGATAGTTCGATCTACTGCTGAGTTAGATCGACTACCCGAAAACTCGACAAATATCTTTGAGCGAAATTTGCTTGACCGCTATGTGCAAAGGCATGAGCATTTAGAAAGACTTTGTCTGGCGGAATTTGCAGCATGGTACAAATATATCAAGCCGAACGCACGATCAGTCCAGATAAATGAAGAATATGCTGAAGAGATTATGGAGGCAGAAGAGGATGAGAACGTTACCGAGCAAAGCTACCATCTGATGGAAGTGGGTGCGTAAAAAGACGAAAGCACCCTTTGATACTTAGATGGGTTCGCTTTAGTTTGAATTCTTCCCCTTCCGACTATTTTAGATAGCACATAATGCTTTTCTATCCTTGGCGAAATGAAGAAACCGAACTTATTACCAACGATAACGAAAGCACATTCATAAATAATAATGCTGTGATTAGAACAAACAAACAGCAATATGATGTGTTTGACGATATGGAATTGGAGAGAGTTCTGGAAAGTTTGCAACAGGATAGAGAGGAAAATGCTCCAAATCCGGAAGGTCCTGCCTCCCAATATCTTGATGAAGAATTTCGGGCATTGGCTGTACCAAATATTGACCCGAATGAGAATGTGCTTCGGGACGATGTTGCAGCAAATAACCCTGAGCAAGATGGAGAACTTCAAGTAATTAGACTTCCCCCCTTAGTTTCCCAAGATGATCTGTGCTCGCTAACCCGGTCCCTCAATTGCAAACAACGAGAATATTATGCCCATGTCATGCACAATGTGGCTAGAAAAAAAATTTTCTATGAATACGTTGGAGGAGGGGCCGGAGTAGGAAAAAGCAGACTGATATCTACTATTTATCAGTCTGTAACTTGGCGAGCAAATAAGATTCCGGGGGCGACCGATTCAGCAAAGGTCTTATTATGTGCTCCAACTGGAAAAGCTGCTTTTGGAATAGGAGGACTTACACTTCATTCCGTGTTCTCCCTTCCAATCAACCAGTCTTCAGGGCCTTTAAGGCCTTTAAGCAATGATAATTTAAATACTATTCATTGCAAGTTGATTGATCTCCAATTAATTATAATTGATGAAATCTCCATGGTCGGTTCAAAAATGCTCTCCTTTTTGGACCAACGGCTTCGACAAATTTTTAGAAGTCAAGACTTATGTTTTGGAGGGAAATCAATTATAGTTTTTGGAGACCTTAAGCAGCTTTCACCAGTTGGAGATAGTTGGATTTTTTCGGATAGGACAAATAATCCATATAGCGTTCTTGCTGGAACCAACTTGTGGGATAATTTTAGGTTTTTCGAGCTCACAGAGATCATGCGGCAGCGCGGGGACCATGCCTTTGCCTTGGCCCTAAACAACATGTCAGAAGCCAATATAACAGCTGCTGATATAGAGCTCTTAAATCAAAGAGTTATTCCACTTAACGAAGTTCCCGATGACGCCATTCATTTGTTTTGTTCTAATGATGAAGTCAACCATTATAACACCCTTAAACTTGCCCAAATAGAAACAGAGGAGTTTGTATCAACTACTGTTGATACTGTAAAAACGGCAAACATGTCAGCGCGAAATCGAGAAAATACGCTAAGACATGTCCAAGCTATGAAAACCTCTGAATCCAGGGGTTGCCGTATAGTCTCCACCTGAAAACTACGGCAAAATATATGGTAACCGTCAATATTGACACCACCGACGGTTTGGTTAATGGAGCAACTGGTCAGTTGATGCAAATTGACCATTGCAATTTAAATGGCTTAGAATTAGTGACAAGACTTTGGATTAACTTTTTCGAACCCACAGTTGGAGCCCTTGTTAGGTCGAGGGTTCGAACAAGTCCTCATCCCGAATGGACTCCAATTTTAAAAGTCGCTCGAGTTTTTCAATGTGGTAGATCTGAGCATGCTTCCGTTGACCGAAAACAATTTCCTGTTGTCCCTGCTGAGGCTATTACCATCCATAAAAGCCAAGGAGCAACCTATAGCAAAGTCGCAGTGCATCAAAAAAGAGGCATTAGGCGAGCTTCGCTGTACGTAGGATGTAGCAGAGCAACGAGCGCATCTGGACTTTTCCTTATAGGCGACTTTGTTCCTCCAACATGATTTGGAGCTACAAATGTCCAAAGTGAACTTCAAAGTCTTAGAGAGGAAAAGTCTTTGAATACGCTATACAAGTGTTTTGTTAACGGATCTGAAGCAATCACCTTGTATTATCACAATGTTGAGTCTCTTCGCAGTCATCGCGAAGATATTATTAACGATGAAACTATATGTTCAGCAAATTTTCTATGTTTCGTCGAAACTTGGACTCTTCCTAGCGAAAATTTTTCTTTAAATGATTTTGACATAGTAAGAAGACTTGATGGCAATCGATCGAATTGTGCTGGTAAAAATGGAATTCTCATTTTTGCCAAGCATAGTATATCTAATAATGTAGTCTTTCTGTTTGAGACAAATAAGTCGACAAACCCAAGGACCATATATCAATCGATTGCTTTTAAGTATTTGGGTACATCATTTATAGTTGTATATAGGAATCCAAGTTTTCCAGTCACAAGATTTCGAAGTGAAATGACTGCGGATATAAATAGAGTTCGCGAAATGAATAGCAATAGTAAAGTGGTGATATTAGGTGATTATAATATTTGCAGATCTACCAGAAGTGATCAACTAGAGGAGACTTTTAACGGATATGGCCTTTCACCAATTAATAATTATCCAACCACAAAACATTTAACACAAATTGATTGGATATTTGCTGATAATCGGTTAAAAGATCCTGTAGCTCTTACCTACCAGACCCCTTATAGTCATCATGATGGGATATTCCTTAAATATAGTTTATAGATAAGATATTTATATATTTATTTATTCTACTAATAGTTACTTATAAGTGATTGTAAATATATATATATATATTATAATAATGCATAGTTATTAAAAAATTGTATAATCCTTTAGTGCAATATAGGTAATAAGTAATTGTAAATTTCCCCCTCTTGGATTGAGACCTTGTCGTGGTGAGGGGGCTGAGTATGTGAAATTCCAAATAAATATCACAGAAACCAGCAGCAATCCTTTTGTTTTAATCGGGTAGTTTAAAAAATTATTAAATTAAATAATCTTGAATCTGCAAGGGTATTCAAAGCTTCGGGTACCGAAGCTAGACTTCCTTTCTTGTTNTTGAGTATAGCTATTATGGTTTTAGTGGTTGAGATGCAAGTATCTAACAAAAAGTCCATTATACTTTTTTGGAGTGTTAATATGACTGACTTAATTTCAGATGGGTGCTGTTCTGGATGGTTTTGGGTTCTTGGTGCTGTGGTCAAAGTTTGGTTATATTTTAAAGGCAGATATCAATGCGTTTGCAAATGATACCCCTTCTAGGTGAGTGCATGAAAGATGACCAAATGGTTTTGGAGAAGGACCCGTAGTGTTGATTGTGAATGCATTAAACGCTGCCTGAAAGATGGATGTTTGGTCGAGCGCCAAGAACCTTCCTTGTAAACTGAGCATCCTCTGTAGTTTGCGCTGTGGTTTTCATAGAATTTGTACAATTATTGGTACCAAAATCAGTTTTATGGCTGGACAGTCGGCAGACTGGCAAATCACCGCAGTCTACGAGCACTGGAGGTTGTAGATTTGATTAATGAAACGGGTCCTATTAAGGTTTATTTAAAATGTGGATGGGGTACCTTTTCCCTATTTATGATATTGATGATTGATTTTACATCAAATCCATTTTCCAGCAAGTCAGAGGTGATTTCTGACTTGTTTTCTATTTTAATTAGGAGATCAATTGTCTTTGTTTGAAGTCGTATTATTGAATTTGAAAGCATTGCACCTTTTTTTCATTTTTTTCAGCTTAGTTTAAACTTAGGAGGGTATTGTCTCATTGCATGTTATTGTTATTTAATCGGGGGAAACGAACGATCAATAAGTCTTGCCCTCTTTGGGATTAAATTCGCCGTTTATTTTGCGTTGGTTTATACGTTGGCATTACATTACATGCCGACTGAATGTAGTTCAGATAAATATAATTATATAAGATTGCTTGAGCATGTACAGCTCCTTGCGACACTGCAAATGATATCGTATGCTATTGCAAATGGAAATGCAGCTACGCTAATTAATAAGCCCTAGTGGGACATAAGGGCCAGCGCATGACAGGCATTTTTCTTGTGCCATAAAAAAGGCATGATCTGCATAGACATAGTAGAAGTAAGTCTATATGGCACATTAAAGTTGATGCGTTCTAATAAGACATAACTATCAACCTCATTGTGAATTAGATTTAGGATGAAAAGTACACCAAGCATGGTTCTACGATTAGCTAATTTGGTTAAGTAAAATAATTATACCAGAGTACGAAGGAAGCTGAAGTTTCGGTTCCCAGTTAAGGCTTCTAAAAGCGAAAATCAAACCTTTGTTTGCAGGGATCGATGCGATCTTGGTGAACTCCATAGTGAGGACTCCAGATACATGATCCGTACTAAAGGGTTGGCCAAACAAGCAAGACATGAAAAGTCTTAGTAACATAGGGATAATTGAATTCTTTTGACCACCTTTTTATGTACCATGCATGAAATTTGGTCAGTAAATATTAACTTGGCATCAAGTATGCCACTAAAACCATCAACACGCGTGGTTTCTCTAGCTGTGAGATCCGTTCGATCATCCGGACGGACATCGCTATATTGACTCTGCTCGTCATACTGATCAAGAGTATTATACTTTGTGAGGTCCACGCCTCCTTCTGTCTGTTACATATATTTGCACAAACTTAATATACTCTTTATCCTTTGGGTACAGGGTCTAAACCAGCAAAGGACCTAGGTGACTGACTACCTTGAAGGTGATACGGAGTAAGTATGCTCTTGAAGAGAACCCTATGTGTTCTATTACTCTTTGTATTAAGCCTACATGAAACCCTAATTTGTAAAGCTTTATAAAAAGAAGATTGTAACTAACGGAGTAGAATGCTTTACTAAAGTCTGTGTAATTGACATCCGTTTGTATATATGACTGAAAGCCTTATTTGGAAATGTTGAGAGCTCCAAAAAATTAGTTGTCGTCTAACGACGTTTCATAAGTACATGTTGTCATGGAGATATTAATGAACTTCATAGGTGTTGAAACTGAGGAAAAAACTGGCAAAAGACTGGCTTAACCCGTTGAAGATCCAATATACACGAACTTTCGAAATGACAGATAATTAAATTATACCTTGGGAACTCGTTGGAATACGTCTGGCTTAAAATTATTGAGGGTTCATAAGTGGTTTTGAAGAATCTGGCAAAAAGTACGGCAATGGCCTGATCGGTTTTTGCCAAAGAGTTTTTAAATGACATAAAGGATGGGTGTAGAACGGATTTACGCTTGGGGGTGACAAATGGATCCTGCAACGAGTTGAATAATTGTTGTCCCACTAAGCGTTTAGCACGGTGAATTTTGATCGAGCACATGTACTGAGCATATACATTGCTCGACCAGGTATCTTTAAATTTAATGTAAACTGCGACTGCGGGATCTTCAGCTGTATGTTTGCGGAATACGTGACTCAAGACCAACGCTCTCGTTCTCGTAGGAGTACATGGATTACTTCCGCAAGATAATTGCCCTGGAGATCTGCGGCGGCGAGCTGTGGTTGTAGATCCAAGAAAATGCACAAACTCTCGCATCACTTTCCAATCACTCCACAGGCACTATTTTAACGTAATCAAAGGCTTTATATGTGTGTACGCTGAGGATCAAAAACTTTATTTATTAATTAGCCTATTAAACATTTAACATCTTTCCAAGCAAAACTAAAAATTTTACCTTACTTTCACTTTACCATGTTGAATTAAAAGCATCATATACAAATAAACCTATATGATTTACATTTAAGGCCCTATAGCTGAACAAAATCGTTCGTTGCATAGCCAGAAGTTATAATTATACCCTTGCAGAGGGTATTATAATTTTGACCAGAAGTTTGCAACGCAGTGAAGGAGACATTTCCGACCCTATAAAGTATATATATTCTTGATCAGCATCACCAGCCGAGTCGATCTAGCCATGTCCGTCTGTCCGTCTGTCCGTCTGTCCGTCTGTCTGTCTGTCCGTCTGTCGGTTGCTATGTAAACTAGTCCCTCAGTTTTAAAGCTATCGGGCTGAAACTTTGCACCAACCCTTCAATCTGTTGCAGTTAGTATATAAGTCGGAACGGCCGGAAACGGAACACTACATCACATAGCTGCCATAGGAACGATTGGGAAAAAGTGTCATAAATTCGCCATTTTTAAAGATATATTGTTTATTTCTTGGAAAACTCTATTTAATAGCAATTTTAACATATCCTGAAAGTTTCATCAAAATCGGACTACTATATCTTATAGCTGCCATAGGAACGAAAGGAAAAAATGGGTCATTGAGCATAACTCTGGTGTTTTTTAAGACAATTAATTCATTCTTGAGAAAAACAGTTTTCATAGGCATTAAAGACTTTTTAGAAATTTAAAAACAAAAGATCGGATCACTATATCCTATAGCTGCCATACAATCGATCTAGCCTTCCTTTCTTGTTTTCAAATAATTTGTTTTTTCTACAACAGACGCAGAAGCATCGAGTACTAGTATGCAGTCCAATTTTGATAAGAATTGAGGTTAAAATAGTTATTTAAACTTTATTTATAAATAATAAATCTATTATTTTAAAAATTTTTGAATTTACGACCTTTTTTCCCAATCGTTTCTATGGCAGCTATGTGATGTAATTTTTCGAATCCGGCCGGTCCGATTTATATTTTATACTACCTGCAACAGAAAGAAGAGTTGGTGCAAAGTTTCAGCCCGATAGCTTTAAAACTGAGAGACTAGATTACGTAGAAACATACGGAAGGACAGACAGACTGACGGCAGACAGACGTACATGGCTAGATTTACTCGTCTGATCAAGATTATATATACTTTATGGGGTCGTAGATGTCTTCTTCACTGCGTTGCAAACATCTGGTCCAAATTATAATACCCTTTGCAAGGGTATAATATGTGAAATGTAAAAAATTTTTTCTTGTTCGTGGCTGCATTATTGTTTTTTCCAGATGCATTGTGAAAAGTAACAATAACAAATAACAACTTTGGTTTTTCATTAAACAATAAATAATTAGAGCCTATTGTGTACACAAGAGTAAATAAAGTATTAATACTTTTGTACTGGAAGATCATATACATTTTTGTTTGGAATATCTCGGCTTGGCGTTTACAAAAACACTTTTCAACTCTCAGTTTTAAAGCTATCGGGCTGAAACTTTGCACCAACTCTTCTTTCTGTTGCAGGTATATAAGTCGGAACGGTCGGAAACGGAACACTACATCACATAGCTGCCATAGGAACGATTGGGAAATATAGCCGTAAAAATTCGCCTTTTTACACCCTTGCAGAGGGTATTATAATTTTGATTAGAAGCCTGTGACGCAATGAAGGAGACGTCTCCGACCCTATAAAGTATATATATTTTTGATCAGCATCTTCAGCCGAGTCGATCTAGCCATGTCCGTCTGTCGGTTGCTATGTAAACTAGTCTCTCAGTTTTTAAACTATCGGGCTGAAACTTTGCACAAACCATTCAATCTTTTGAAGGTTGTATATACGTCGGAACGGCCAAAATCGGAACACTACATCACATATGATGTAGAAAATTAAAAACCTAAAATTGGACCACTATATCCTATAGCTGTCATACAAACGATCAAACTGTTTTAAGGCAATTGCTCTAAGGTAACTGGTGCAAGGGTATTCTAAGCTTCTGGCCTCGAAGCTAGCCTCCTTTTTATACCCTTGCAGAGGGTATTATAATTTTGACCAGAAGTTTGTAACGCAGTGAAGGAGACATTTCCGACCCTATAAAGTATATATATTCTTGATCAGCATCACCAGCCGAGTCGATCTAGCCATGTCCGTCTGTCCGTCTGTCTGTCTGTCCGTCTGTCGGTTGCTATGTAAACTAGTCCCTCAGTTTTAAAGCTATCGGGCTGAAACTTTGCACCAACCCTTCAATCTGTTGCAGGTAGTATATAAGTCGGAACGGCCGGAATCGGAACACTACATCACATAGCTGCCATAGGAACGATTGCGAAAAAGTGCCATAGCTTCGTCATTCTTAAATATATTTTATTTATTTCTTGGTAAACTCCATTTAATAGCAATTTTAACGTATCCTGAAAGTTTCATCCAAATCGGACCACTATATCCTATAGCTGCCATAGGAACGATGGGAGAAAATGGGTCATTGAGTAAACTCTGGTGTTTTTCAAGACAATTAATTCATTCTTGATAAAAACAGTTTTTATAGACATTAAAGCTTTTTTATAAATTTAAAAATCAAAAATCGGATCACTATATCCTATAGCTGCCATACAATCGATCGAACAGTTTAAAGGCAACTGGTCTGCAAGGGTATTCTAAGCTTCGGGTACCGAAGCTAGCCTTCCTTTCTTGTTTTTGTTAGACATTGTACCCAAAGGGTATATTACGTTTGTGCAAATGTATGTAACAGGCAGAAGGTGGCGTGGCAGACAACACAAAGTATATATATTCTTGATCAGCATGACGAGCTGACTCGATATAGCCATGTCCGTCTGTCCGTCCGGATAAACGAACGGATCTCAGCAACTGTAAGAGCTAGAAGAAACATATTAACAGTGCAGATTCTTGTAATTATTACGCAGATGAAGTTTATTTTTTGTTAAGGTGCCACGCCCACCGCCCCCGCAATTTGTATTTTAATGTTTGCACTGCCAAATTTTTAAGCTCAAATTTTTGAAAAAATACACATACAATTGGAACATATATTTCTACCGATCCTGAAAATTGGTCAATTAGAAAGCGCACATTAAATACCCAAAGTTTACAAGCGCTAACCACACGCAATCTATTTATTTGCTCAAACAAACGGTAAACCTTGATTGCCTCGACGGATTTGAGGGGATATTGCCTGAATCTGGGATGGTCCGTTGCTGCGTCACCACCAGACTGGCACATTCGGAACTGCAATCTTTAATAAGAGATAATGCCGTTACTACTGCGGTAGCTCCCGGCATGGAATTTGCCAATATAGCCATGGAGAAAACTGGCATAAAAGGCAAAGGATGCCCTTTCCAAATTTTAACCAACATTAAAATGTCCAAAATTATAAAACACTCTGCATAGCTATACAAATTTATTTTATACCAGTATACACCAAGATAGAGTGTTACGGTCGAGATTGCCTGAATGTTATTCACCCTGTCTTAGTACAGGTAATTTAAGAAAACAAATTGTTTTAAAAGTTTATTTTCTTCTTTGCTAATTGATAATAGCACCGTTAGGCCATCGACAAATGCAACACGACAATCTTTTCAGTTCAGTTTTCAGTTTCAATTATCTTTAAAAATTTCCAATTTACGATGATTTTCGGATCGATTTATATAGTTATTAGACGGCTATTTCTAAGAAAATAATTAATGATCTATCTTTCAGTTTTGTGGATATTGTGCTCCGATTCCAGTAAATCCAGAGGGTCCAGAGGTCCAGAGGTTTGCGGTGAAGTAGACATCTCCAACCCCATAAAGTATAAATATTCTTGATCAGCATCACTAGCCGAGTCGATCTAGCCATGTCCGTCTGTCTGCTTAAAGCAAACTAGTCTCTAAGTTTTTAAGTTATCGGGCTGAAACTATGCACCAACCATTCACTCTGGTACAGGTAAGTCGGAACCGCCGGAGTTGGAACACGACATCACTTAGCTACCATAGGAACGAATAGGAAAAAGGTCGTAAATTGGGAATTTTTAAGATAATTGATTGATTTTTTGTAAATCACTTTTAAATTATTAACCCAAAACCTATCCTGAAAGTATAATCAAAATCGGACCACTATATCCTATATCTGTCATAGGAACGATGGAAGAAATTAGGTCTTTATCAATATATTTAATTCATTCTTGGACAATATACTTTTTATAGACATTATAGCCAATTGAGAAAATTTAGAAACCAAAAATCGGAAAAACCAAATATCCTATAGCAGCCGTAAAAAACTATCGTACGGTTTGACGGCTACTTTTCTGAAAGGGTATTCTAAGCTTTGGACCCCGAAGCGAGCCTTTCTTTCTTGTTTTCAGGAATTTTAAGTATTGATTTTGTGATGGCACGAGATTTAAAAATAAAAGATAGGTGCTTTTTTCCATTTGTTTGAAGAAAATCATTTAATTTACAAGTAGTATTCCTTATTTAACATGGAATCAATTGGCGGAGCTATATAATAAATACATTTGGTTATTTTACAACCTCCATATTTTTGTGAGATATGTAAATTCGATTTATTATAATCTTTTCTGGATTGAGGGCTGTTTACAATTTTGTTAATAATAAGGAGCCTCTAAAAACGGTAATTGGTCTACACCCACGGTGAATAGAAGCAAGAGGCAAAAAACTGTTGTTTTCCAGGAGGCCCATGCGACGTGTTACCGACACCAGATGGCGCCATATTGTTTGCAGCCGCTGCGTAATTATAGCTCATGTGAGCGTAAGAAGGAACCTGTGAAATTGAATCAGTAGCAAATACGGAACTGTGTGCAAGTCCTAAGTGATTTGAATTAGAACTGCCGGGCGAGAGTCGAGGTTCCATAGTGTGATGAGAGGAAACAGTGCAACTGTTATTTCCGCTGGTGCTGACAGATGCTGAAACCGGAAAATTTGATGCAGAACTCGATGGCAACGGCGGCGGTGGCAAGGCATATGCCGAAAGCATCTCGTATCCCGATGCACTGCTGTTTGGCCCTATATTTGCCGATTGGGAACTGGAAGCGCAACCTGGAGGGCTGCCTTCATCATTTACTACAATCTGATGACTATGAGGCGCTATCGGCGGTGGCCGTAGGGCCATGTGGCACGGGTAAAGGGTGGGTGGTGTCAAATCGCCCTGAAGTGACATTGGCGATGGTGGCGCCATGGACCCAATGGATGAGTGGCTAAAGTTTGGTAATTGCGTAACCGATCTGGAAAAGAAAAAAGAAATTGATTAGTTTACCAAAAATCTATAAGTAATAACTACATAGTCGTTTTCTATCGAGTATATGCATACTTTAAGGCTTTTGCTTTGAAATAAAAATAATTTTTATACAGTTGCAGAGGGTATTATAATTTTGACCAGAAGCTTGCAAAGGGAACATCTCCGACCCCTTTAAAGTATATATATTCTTAATCAGCTTCACCAACCGAGTCCATCTAGCCATGTCCGTCTGTCTGTTTCTACGCAAACTAGTCTCTCAGTTTTAAAGCTAGGATGAAACTTTGTACCAGCTCTTCTATCTGTTGCGATAGTATATAAGTAGGGACGGAATAATCTTTGGGTAATAATCTTTAATTAGGTCTTTGATATTTTCGGGTGTCTAGATATGAACAACTGTTTTATATATATATATATAATAAAAACAAGAAAGGAAGGCTAGCTTCGGTACCCGAAGCTTAGAATACCCTTGCAGACCAGTTGCCTTTAAACTGTTCGATCGATTGTATGGCAGCTATAGGATATAGTGATCCGATTTTTGGTTTTTAAATTTATAAAAAAGCTTTAATGTCTATAAAAACTGTTTTTATCAAGAATGAATTAATTGTCTTGAAAAACACCAGAGTTTACTCAATGACCCATTTTCTCCCATCGTTCCTATGGCAGCTATAGGATATAGTGGTCCGATTTGGATGAAACTTTTTAGGATACGTTAAAATTGCTATTAAATGGAGTTTACCAAGAAATAAATAAAATATATTTAAGAATGACGAAGTTATGGCACTTTTTCGCAATCGTTCCTATGGCAGCTATGTGATGTAGTGTTCCGATTCCGGCCGTTCCGACTTATATACTACCTGCAACAGATTGAAGGGTTGGTGCAAAGTTTCAGCCCGATAGCTTTAAAACTGAGGGACTAGTTTACATAGCAACCGACAGACGGACAGACAGACAGACGGACAGACGGACAGACGGACATGGCTAGATCGACTCGGCTGGTGATGCTGATCAAGAATATATATACTTTATAGGGTCGGAAATGTCTCCTTCACTGCGTTACAAACTTCTGGTCAAAATTATAATACCCTCTGCAAGGGTATAACAAGAAAGGAAGGCTAGAATCGGGGCCCAAATCTTAAAATACCCTTGCAGACTATTTACCTTCAAATCCTTCTTCTATAGTTTGTATGGCAGCTATAGGATATAGTTGTCCAATATTTGTTTTTCATTTTCTAATTTAGCTTTAATATATATAAAGTATATTGTTTACTATAATAATAAGCACCAGAGTTATGGTCAATGACCAATTTTCCAACGTTCGTATGGCAGTAATGGCAGTAATCTGATTTTGATTAGACTTTCAATATGGGGTAACATATTTATTAAAAAGCGATTTAAAAAGAATCAATTAATTATATTAAAAAATGTCGAATTTACGACTAATTTTCCGAATCAATCTTATGGTATCTATGTGATTCCGATTTCGGCTGTTCCGAAATATATAGTATATAAGATATACTACCAGCAACCTACCTAAAAGAAGTGTTGATGCAAAGTTTCAGCCCGATATCTTTAAAACTTAGAGACTGACTAGTTTGCGTAGAAACAGACAGACAGCAGACAGGCGGACAGACGAACATGGCTAGATCGACTTAGCTGGTGGTGCTGATCAAGATTATATATACTTTATGGGGTCGTAGATGTCTCTTTCACTGCGTTGCAAACTCCTGGTAAAAATTAAAATACCCTCGCCAAGGGTATAATTATAATAATGTGAAGACAAAATTGCGATAATAACGTAAGATTGAAATTTTCATCTAAGCTAAGTTCCTTACCCATAACTTTCGCTCATCGACAAGGCCGAATGGTGCATGTTCGTATACATCGCGGTCATTGAGCTGCTAAAGCCTCCACTATTATTGAAATGCAGACGAGGCGAAATGGCAGGAACAAGCGTATGCGCATGGTGAACAGTGTTTTGGGGCTGATGTATGTTTTGTTGACTTGAAGTCCCGATGGGACATGGCGAACCGCTCCTGCCGTTTTCACTGGGTCGTCCAGCGGTGATGTCAGAGTTGCTCCCGGATCTTATTTGCAATGGTGGTGCAGGACTATCAGCGCCCTCAACAACCGCAGCCGTGGCTGGAGCGGACAATGAATTAGGAGAAGCTAACCCATTAATAGTATCTATTTAAAAACAAAAACAATGTTATATTTCAACAATATTGTTTATAATTTTTAATTTTAATTAGCTTACAATGCCAAATTCATTATTTTTCGATGGCTTTAAAAAATTCGATGCAATTACACAGCAATTTTATAAATTTTCAAACAATGTATTTCAAACTTAGTTTTTGTCCTGCTTAGATGTTTAGAACGCTGTAAGCTTCAACTAACTATTAGATAGCTCGTCATCATAAAAGGGATATTATTGTAATTTGGTAAAATATGTTTTTTAGATTTTAACTCTTGTAATTTAAAAAGAATATTTTAAATAGCCAACCTACTGACTTTTGTTTCTGTACCTGCAACCGTCAGCAAAGAAGAACAAGCACTTCGACTGTTGGGGCTATCGGTCAGTGATGCAGTCGCGGAAGCAGTCGACGAAGTTGCACTAGCCCCTATTGAATTTGGTGTTTTTCGCTGGTTTCGAAGTTTTTCTTCCCGTCGCCATTTCGCACGCCGATTCGAAAACCAAACTTGGATTCTTGCCTCTGGTAGCCCAATTTTTCCAGCTAATCGTTCTCTCGCAAATACGTCTGGATAATGTGTGCGTTCAAATTCTGAGGATAATGTAATAAATATATTTATTAACAAATTGCACCTACGAAAAGTGAAATTTACAACGCAGTAAGACATCTGTGACCATTAAAAGTAAAAACATTTTTTCACCAGCCGAGTCGATCTAGCCATGTCCGTCTGTCTGTCTGTCATTAACAGCTTACATAAGCATAAGTGTGGTTGCCTTATGGGTGTAAGTTTGCACCTTTTTTATACTTTTGCAGAGGGTATTATAATTTTGACCAGAAGTTTGTAACGCAGTAAGGAGACATTTTAAGGCATCTGGTCTGCAAGGGTATTCTAAGCTTCGAGTACCGAAGCTAGCCTTCCTTTCTTGTTTCTCTTGCAAGTACCTAATATGTTGGAATTACATCACTTGAAACAGCTGAGAAAACGTGTTATTACTTTGGTATTTTTAGACCCTGTACCCAAAGGATAAAGGCTATATTAAGTTTGTGCAAATGTATGTAACAGGCAGAAGGGGGCGGGGCAAATCGCACAAAATACATATATTCTTGATCAGCATGATCAGCCATGCCCGTCTGTCCGTCCGTCCGTCTGGGCGAACGATCGCATCTCAGCAACTGTAAGAGCTAGAAGAACCATGTTAACAGTGCAGATTTTCCTAATTATTACGCAGATGAAGTTTTTTTTTCTGGTGCCACGCCCACCGCTGTCGCAATTTATATTTTATTGTTTGCACTGCACAATTTTAAAGGTAACAAGAAAGGAAGGCTAGCTTCGGTACTCGAAGCTTAGAATACCCTTGCAGACCAGTTGCTTAAAACTGTTCGATCGATTGTATGGCAGCTATAGGATATAGTGATCCGATCTTTGGTTTTTATTTTTTTTATAACGGCTTTAATGTCTATAAAAACTGTATTTCCCAAGAATAAATTAATTGTCTTGAAAAACAGCAGAGTTATGTTCAATGACCCATTTTCTCCCATCGTTCCTATGGCAGCTATAGGATATAGTGGTCCAATTTTGATGAAACTTTCAGGATACTTTAAAATAACCATTGAAAATTGATTTCTAAAAAACGAATTAGTTATCTTAAACAAGAAAGGAAGGCTAGCTTCGGTACCCGAAGCTTAGAATACCCTTGCAGACCAGTTGCCTTTAAACTGTTCGATCGATTGTATGGCAGCTATAGGATATAGTTATCCGATCTTTTGTTTTTAAATTTCTAAAAAGTCTTTAATGCCTATGAAAACTGTTTTTCTCAAGAATGAATTAATTGTCTTAAAAAACACCAGAGTTATGCTCAATGACCCATTTTTTCCTTTCGTTCCTATGGCAGCTATAAGATATAGTAGTCCGATTTTGATGAAACTTTCAGGATATGTTAAAATTGCTATTAAATAGAGTTTTCCAAGAAATAAACAATATATCTTTAAAAATGGCGAATTTATGACACTTTTTCCCAATCGTTCCTATGGCAGCTATGTGATGTAGTGTTCCGATTCCGGCCGTTCCGACTTATATACTAACTGCAACAGATTGAAGGGTTGGTGCAAAGTTTCAGCCCGATAGCTTTGAAATTGAGGGACTAGTTTACATAGCAACCGACAGACGGACAGACAGACGGACAGACATACGGACAGACGGACAGACGGACATGGCTAGATCGACTCGGCTGGTGATGCTGATCAATAATATATATACTTTATAGGGTCGGAAATGTCTCCTTCACTGCGTTGCAAACTTCTGGTCAAAATTATAATACCCTCTGCAAGGGTATAAAAATGGCGAATTTATGGTACTATGGCAGCTATGTGATGTAGTGTTCCGATTCCGGCCTTTCCGACTTGTATACTACCTGCAACAGATTAAAGGGTTGGCGCAAAGTCTCAGCCCGATAGGTTTAACGCTGAGAGACTAGTTTACATAGCAACAGACAGACGGACAGACAGACAGACAGACAGACCGACAGACAGACAGATAGACGGACATGGCTAGATCGACTCGGCTGGTGATGCTGATCAAGAATATATATACTTTATAGGGTCGGAAATGTCTCCTTCACTGCGTTACAAACTTCTGGTCAAAATTATAATACCCTCTGCAAGGGTATAAAAATGATTAAAAATACACATGCAATTGAAGTATAAATTTCTACCGATCCTTGAAATTTCATCAAGATTGGTTAAATAGAAAGCTCACAATAAATACCCAAAGTTTACAGGCGCTAACCACAAGCAATCTGTTTATTTGCTCAAATAAACGGTAAATCCATTGCGCTCGGTGGTGGATTTTTCTCGGAAGTGCCGCTGAGAACGCACTACCTTCATTTACATATGTATGAATGTGCGCCTTCAATATATTTATACTGTATTAGCTACTGGATCGAAAGTATGTGGTGGTCCATTGGTTACGCCGTTCGGCTGAAAGCACGAAGGTCTTAGGTTCGAATCCCAGACCAGACTCGGTGTAAATAATTTTTTTTAGTTCTTGATTAATTTAGCTTATAACCAAATTTGTACAGGGTCTGTAACAGTCGGGAAACTCGACTGTAACCATCTTTTTATACCCTTGCAGAGGGTATTATAATTTTGACCAGAAGTTTGTAACGCAGTGAAGGAGACATTTCCGACCCTATGAAGTATATATATTCTTGATCAGCATCACCAGCCGAGTTGATCTAGCCATGTCCGTCTGTCTGTCTGTCCGTCTATCTGTCTGTCTGTCTGTCCGTCTGTCTGTCCGTCTGTCTGTTGCTATGTAAACTAGTCTCTCAGTTTTAAAGCTATCGGGCTGAAACTTTGCACCGACCCTTCAATCTGTTGCAGGTAGTATATAAGTCGGAACTGCCGGAATCGGAACACTACATCACATAGCTGCCATAGGAACGATTGGGAAAAAGACCTATAAACTCGTTATTTTTAAAGATATTTTTTTATTTCTCCTATTAACTCTTATTAATGACCATTTTGACATATTCTGAAAGTTTCATTAAAATCGAACCAATATATCCTATAGCTGCCATAAGAACGATACGAACGAGCATAACTCTGGTGTTTTTCAAGACAATTAATTCATTTTTGAGAATTCATAGACATTAAATCCCTTTTAAAAAATCAAAAACCAACAGTCGGATCACTATATCCTTTAGCTGCCATACAAACGATCGAACAGTTTAAGGCAACTGGTCTGCAAGCGTATTCTAAGCTTCGGGTACCGAAGCTAGTCTTCCTTTCTTGTTTAAGATAAGTATGATCAAAATCGGACGACTATATCCTGTAGCTGCCGTAGGAACGATGGGAGAAAATGTGTTTAGTTTAATACGAGGTCTGTTCAAAAAGTATAGCGAATTTTTAATTTTCGCGGGTTACGTATATTCGAATTTCGATTTTTTTGTGGCGTTATGTTGGTACACATGTCTCTAACTTATGCCGACAAGGTCGGCCATTTTGAATGTTCACTTAATTGTTGACAGCTGCTTTGCTTGCACGTGTTTTGTATCGTCTTCGATTTTTCGATTTTTCGCCGCGAAATTCGTACCAAAATTGCTCAATTGCGACCAAAAACAGCGTCGCATGG
This sequence comes from Drosophila setifemur, assembly GCA_021224005.1. NCBI lineage: Eukaryota > Metazoa > Arthropoda > Insecta > Diptera > Drosophilidae > Drosophila > Drosophila setifemur. The sequence continues at coordinate 799,373 of JAJJHY010008221.1, forward strand.
ACATTGCTAATGAGATGTTAAACTCTTTCGCGACGACCCAAACTTGCTCCAGAGGGTCATAACTGGTGACGAATCGTGGGTTTACGGTTATGACGTGGAAACCAAAGTTCAATCATTTCAATGGAAGCTGCCGCACGAACCAAGACCGAAAAAAGCGCGCCAAGTTCGGTCGAATGTGAAAGTTTTGCTGACAGTTTTCTTCGATTGCAGGGGCGTGGTGCATCATGAGTTCTTGCCACAGGGAAGAACGGTCAATAAGGAATATTACCTGCAAGTAATGCCCAATTTGCGCGAAGCAATCCGCCAGAAACGGCCGGATTTGTGGAAGAACTTGGCTTTTGCACCACGATAACGCACCTGCTCACACATCGTTGCTTGTGCGCGACTTTTTGGCCAAAAAACAACACACTAACGATGCCGCAGCCACCGTATTCCCCAGATCTGGCCCCCTGTGACTTTTTCTTGTTCCCTAAACTGAAGAGGCCCATGAAAGGACGACGTTACGCTACGCTTGACGGGATAAAGACGGCATCGAAGGAGGAGCTAAACAAGATTAAAATAAATGAATTTTTGAAGTGCTTCGAAGATTGGAAAAACCGTTGGCACAAGTGTATAATATCTAATGGGGATTATTTTAAAGGGGACAAAATAGATGTTCATAAATAAATAAATAATTTTTGAAAAAACACAAAATTCGCGATACTTTTTGAACAGACCTCGTAGAAGGTTTTATGAAAAAATAATATTAGGCGCTTTATTCTCTATTTCATTAATGACAATTAAATACTAAAGGAAATAAAATACTCATATCAAACAAGACAAGAAAGGAAAGCTAGCTTCGGTTCCCAAAGCTTAGAATACCCTTGCAGACCAGTTGCCTTAAACTGTTCGATCGTTTGTATGGCAGCTAAAGGAAATAGTGATCCGACTTTTGGTTTTTGATTTTCTAAAAGGGATTTAATGTCTATGAATTCTCAAGAATGAATTAATTGTCTTGAAAAACATCAGAGTTATGCTAAATTACCCATTTTCTCACATCGTTCCTATGGCAGTTTTAGGATACAGTAGTTCGATTTTGATGAAACTTTCAGGATATGTCAAAATAGTCATTAATAGTAGTTTCCTAAGAAATAAATAAAAAATCTTTAAAAACAAGAAAAGAAGGCTAGCTTCGGTACCCGAAGCTTAGAATACCCTTGCAGACCAGTTGCCTTTAAACTGTTCAATCGATTGTATGGCAGCTTTAGGATATAGTGATCCGATCTTTGGTTTTAAAATTTCTAAAAAGGCTTTAATGTATATGAAAACTGTTTTTCTCAAGAATGAATTAATTGTCTTAAGAAATACCAGAGTTATGCTCAATGACCCATTTTCTCCTATCGTTCCAATGGCAGCTATAGGATATAGTGGTCCGATTTGGATGAAACTTTTAGGATATGTCAAAAATTGCTATTAAATAGAGTTTACCAAAAAATAAATAAATTATCTTGAAAAATGACGAAATTATGGTACTTTTTCCCAATCGTTCCTATGGCAGCTATGTGATGTAGTGTTCCGATTCCGGCCGTTCCGACCTATATACTACCTGCAACAGATTGAAGGGTTGGTGCAAAGTTTCAGCCCGATAGCTTTAAAACTGAGGGACTAGTTTACATAGTAACCGACAGACGGACAGACGGACAGACAGACGGACAGACGGACATGGCTAGATCGACTCGGCTGGTGGTGCTGATCAAGAATATATATACTTTATAGGGTCGGAAATGTCTCCTTCACTGCGTTGCAAACTTCTGGTCAAAATTATAATACCCTCTGCAAGGGTATAATGACGAGTTTATAGGTCTTTTTCCCAATCGTTCCTATGACAGCTAGGTGATGTAGTGTTCCGATTCCGGCAGTTCCGACTTATATACTTCCTGCAACAGATTGAAGGGTCGGTGCAAAGTTTCAGCCCGATAGCTTTAAAACTGAGAGACTAGTTGACATAGCAACAGACAGACGGACAGACAGACGGACCGACAGACAGATAGACAGACATGGCTAGATCGACTCGGCTGGTGATGCTGATCAAGAAAATATATACTTTATAGGGTCGGAGACGTCTCCATCACTGCGTTACAAACTTCTGGTCAAAATTATAATACCCTCCGCAAGGGTATAAATATGGTCTAGTGAGCTTACTATGATAAACAAGTATTACAAAATTGATTGCATAGTTTTTGGGCTCATTTTGAAATTTTTTTTCGTGATGCTTCCCCGGCACATGATGATAGATAGACAGGTACAAATTAGGGACTGAAGTTGAGTAAGGTCGTTAGTTGAAGAAAATAAATATGATACAATTTATTAAAGACAGAGCATATTATTCTAAAGGTTCCATGCTGAACATAGTTCAAACTACTATGGCTTAAAATCAAGGATGTTTATATCCTAATAAGTACAACGTACATCAAGCATGGTTCTATGATTAGCAAACTATGGTAAGTTAAGCAATTAGTCTAATAGCGTAAGACGGTAGTTGGAGGTTTCGTTCCCAGTTTAGGCTTCGAAGATCGAAAATATAAAAAGACTTATTGCACGGATTCAATAAAAAATACATTTATATAAATAACTTGCACACTTTTAAGTATTAATTTAAATGGCATATTAGAACAATTTAAAGAAAAGTTTTAAATATAAATAACCCATTAACAGAGTGGAACAAATTTTTAATCAATTTGATCTGCGTGGGGCTCATAGAAGGCCTGTAGATGTTTAGATGTTTATGCGGAGAGACTGGAATGACTATATCGACCCGCGTATTGATGCTGATCAAGAAATCAGTTGTTCAATAAGTTCTTACCTTTTTCTAAACTATCTATTTGCTCGTTTGTAAAAGATGTTCGATTTCTTTGCAACTTTCTTTTAAGTATTAGGCGAGCTTGATCGTCTTCATTGTTTCCGATATTTGAGGCGCCTCCATTGGAGTTTTCTCCTTCGCCTGAACCAGTCTCATCGGATTGGTGTCCATCGATTTCTGTAAAAAATAATATATATATAATGCTTTTAGTGTACAATTACGATTAATTATTACCGGAACTTAAATACAATTTTTTAATCAGATTTATGTTAAATACGAACACTTAAAACAAGGAATGTCACATTTTATACAATAACAAAATATGAGGTACAACACAATTTTTCTATATTAGGCAAATTTTTTTTGCATTCGAACAAAACATTTATAAGATTCTAAGAGTTAGAGTCAGAATTTGTTATACCCTTGCAGAGGGTATTATAATTTTGACCAGAAGTTTGTAACGCAGTGAAGAAGACATTTCCGACCCTATAAAGTATATATATTCTTGATCAGCATCACCAGCCGAGTCGATCTAGCCATGTTCGTCTGTCCGTCTGTCGGTTGCTATGTAAACTAGTCTCTCAGTTTTAAAGCTATCAGGCTAAAGCTTTGCATCGACCCTTCAATCAGTTGCAGGTAGTATATAGGTCGGAACGGCTGGAATCGGAACACTACATAACATAGCTGCCGTAGGAACGATTGGGAAAAAGAGCCATAAATTCGTCATTTTTTAAGATATGTAATTTTTTAGGAAACTATTTAACATATCCTGCAAGTATCATCAAAGTCGGAATACTATATCCTATAGCCGCCATAGGAACGATGGGAGAAAATGGGTCATTGAGCATAACTCTGGTGTTTTTCAAGGCAATTAATTCATTCTTTAAAAGTGCAGTTTTTATACAAAAGCCGTTAAGCCGTTTTAGAAAACTAAAAAACCAAAAATCGAATCACTACATCCTATAGCTGGCATACAAACGAGCGAACGGCTTAAAGGCAACTACTCTGCAAGGGTATTCTAAGCTTCGGGTACCGAAGCTAGCCTTCCTTTATTGTTATACCCTTGCAGAGGGTATTATAATTTTGACCAGAAGTTTGTAACGCAGTAAAGGAGACGTCTCCGACCCTATAAAGTATATATATTCTTGATAAGCATCACCAGCCGAGTCTATCTAGCCATGTCCGTCTGTCTGTCCGTCTGTCTGTCGGTTGCTATGTAAACTAGTCTCTCAGTTTTAAAGCTATCAGACTGAAACTTTGCACCGACACTTCAATCTATTGCAGATAGTATATAAGTCGGAACGGCCGGAATCGGAAAACTGCATCACATAGTTGCCATAGGAACGATTGGGAAAAAGTGCCATAAAATCGGACCACTATATCCAACAGCTGCCATAGGAACGATGGGTGAAAATGGGTCATTGAGCATAACTCTGGTGTTTTTCAAGACAATTAATTCATGCTTGAGAAATACAGTTTCAATAGACATAAATGCCGTTTTAGAAAATTAAAAACCCAAAAATCAGATTACTATATCCTATAGCTAACATACATAAAATGATCGAACAGCTTAAAGGCAACTGATCTGCAAGGGTATTCTAAGCTTCAGGTACCGAAGTTAGCCGTCCTTTCTTGTTTTTAATGTGTTTCACATTTTTAAACCGGAATGAGATAATTATATTTTAAGTTTTATCAATATTTACTAACTATAGACATAAGATCAATCCTTTATATATAGGTACATTCGAATTAGCGGCCACATCAAAAAGACTGAATACCTTTTTTTGTGTCAGCATGGGACAGCTTGGCAATAATTCCCCATATATGCATGTGTAAGCTGTCCGTTGTAATGTGTAATTGACGTTGAATATTAGTGAATGTGACAATGTAAATAGACTCTGATAGCCCACAGACATGCCGCAAGAAAGGCCTTGTTGTGTATCCCTTCAGAGCACATGTCACCGGGCTAGCGAATTGCAATGTTCTGACAGGCATCTACAGTATTACAATGACAGACGGCATCAGATGGGTGGCAACAGAAACAACGAAAACTCTGTATACAATCCAACGAAACAAGCGTCGGTATATGACAAATGATAATGGGTGTGGGAGCATTAAGAGTTCGAGTTAAAGTTTGAGGACAGCGGAGTGCCACTCACACAGTTAAATACATTAAAGACAAAACCAGATAAGAAGTACGAGGATTTGAAATACAGTTTTATAAATATGTATTTCCTGTAATCTATTTATGCACCCCTTATCATCACCCCCGCCTACCCTCCATAAATTCCCGACCATGAACCCATCTTTAACCACAACCACCCTCACGGTTTGCCGTTTAATGAAGTGTCATCGCCTGTAAAATGAGTCTGTAAATCGTATTAAAGCGAACTACACAGTTAGGGGTTAGCCTGTATGCCACGGCAGTGGCAATGCCAGAGTTTGCCCGATGGCTATGTATATATTATGTTTGTTATAAAAAAAATGGAATTATAAAAGTGGCCCACATATTCACGGATTAACTTTTGCGTCGAGATTTTATTCTTTTCATGTATTTAGAACAAGTTTACATATACCCTATAAGTTCATCCATTGAAAATGAGAGATAATTAATTGTGTACTGATTAGTGAGAAACAAATTTAAAAACAAGTAAGAACCTTACAGTCGAGTTTCCCGACAGTTAAAGACCCTGTACCAATTTGGTTATAAGCAAAATAAATCAAAACCAAAAAAAAAAAAAAACCCAGTCTGGTCTGGGTTGCGAACCTGTGACTTTGGTGTTGCTAGTCAGACGTCCTACCAGTGCACCAGCATATACTTTTTGAAGTGAGTAGCTAATACAGTATAAATATATAGAAGGCGCACATTCATACATATGTATATAAAGGTAGTGCGTTCTCAGCGGCACTTCCGAGAAAAATCATTAACCGAACGCAAGCGATTTACCGTTTATTTGAGCTGATCAAGAATATATATACTTTGTGGGGTCTGCCACGCCTGCTTCTGCCTGTTACATACATTTGCACAAACTTAATATACCCTTTACCCTTTGGGTACAGGGTCTAACAAACATTTATAGAAATATTAACAGAAAAGTGTTTTATATTAATTTAAATCCACAATTAATTAAGTCCACAATTTTTAGTTATATATGTTTTTAAACTGTTTGGTCTAAAAGGGGAAAAGTGTATCGATTATGAAATCATAATATTAAAGAGGTATACTTTTTAATTCGGTATACCTATTTCAATATAACTTTTTTAAAGTGCCATTTGTTTGTCTACCTTAACCGATCCTGAAAGCCACATGAAAATAGGTCCCTTTAATCTAACAGATATCATTGGACCGGTGGAAAATAATGGGCCATTGAGCATAACTTTTTTAATATAATATGGTTTAAACTATTAAGCAATTAAGCCTCGGGCACCGAAAGCATCCTTATATGGCGTTAAAATGTATGACATTTTACCACTTTTTGTCCAATGTTCTTCATTATTTCTCAAAGTTTTAGACATTTATAAATACGATTTGCAAACATGCAAATAGGCTTGGAATTTTTTAAACCTGACCTGATCGGCCAACATTCAATTTATGTTAAACTAAAGTATTCGGGAAATAGTTGCAAATTAAAGAAATAGTCTCTTATCTTTTAAACTGCACAATACAAAAATGACTTTTGGTCTTGTGAGTTTTCCGTCATTCAGTCTTTAACCTTTCTACCTTTTTATAAAATTTACACACATTTTTTTTATTTCATAAACACATTATTACGGATGAAAAGGATGTACCGGAAATATATTTTGAAAATCGGAGATGGATTGCACCGATATTTGTAGAAATCGATAAAATAAAAGAAGAGGAAAAGAGATATTATCGACTTTGCAGAAAATCGATTGATATCCTTACCATTTACTTTCAAATTCAAAATTTTAAGAAAAAACAAGTAAGAACGTTACAGTCGAGCTTCCCGACTGTTACAGACCCTGTACCAATTTTGTTATTAGGTAAATAAATCCAAACGAAAAAAAAAAAAAAAATAGAGTCCAATTTGGAGTTCGAACCTGAGACATCAGCCAAACGTCCTAACCATTGGACCACCAAATATTTTTCGAAGCGAGTAGCTATTACAGTATAACTATATTGAAGGCGCACATTCATACATATGTATATGAAGGTAGTGCGTTCTCAACGGCACTTCCGAGAAAAATCAACCACCGACCGCAAGCGATTTATTTGAGCAAATAAACAGATAGTTTGTTGTTTGCTCCTGTAAACTTTGCGTATTTATTGTGCACTTTCTAATTAACCAATCTTGATGAACTATAGGTAGAATCCATAGGTAGAAATCCATGCTCCAATTGCATGTGAATTTTACATAAATTTTTATCTTGAAAATTGCAGGTCAGAGCAAATATTCAAATACAATTTGAGGGGGCGGTGGGCGTGGCAGCGACTTAAAAAAATCGTCAGTATTAGGAGAAGCTACACTGGTAATATGGTTACTCTAGCTCTTACAGTTGGGGAGATCCGTTCGTTCATCCGGACGGACATACGGGCATGGCTATATCGACTCAGCTCATCGTGCTGATCAAGAATAAATATGTTTTGTGGGCCTGCCACGCCTCCTTCTGCCTGTACATACATTTGCGTAAACTTAATATACCCTTTACCCTTTGGGTTCAGGGTCTAAAAAATATTTTTTAAACTCACCCTTTTTTAATTGAATGTCTTCCGTGTTTATTTGACAAATTAATGGGTTTCCACCACCACCTATGTTTCTGATTGCATTATGGGGACTAAGAGGTTGTGCAGGCATTGGTCCTGATGCATAGGCAGTCACCGAAGCAATGCTGGGAGCCGGTATCTCACTGCCATTTAGTGAGGTTGAGTACCAAGATCCGGATGAGTATTGACGAGGAGGCCAACTTTGTTGGTGTTGTTGTTGGTTGTCGTGTATCAACTGATTACTTTGTTGATTAGGATGGGGTCCGAAATGGCTAGTCGTGTGCCCCGTCGATAGAACTGCATTTCCTGGATCCATGGATCCTGTTGCTTGCTGAGTGTTTAGAAGCCGAAGCTTCTCGTAAATAGATTCCTGCTCGCTACCCTCGCCAGAATTACTGGCGCCACCGCTTTCCGACGAATTCAACGGAGTCTCTGTCTGAAGTAAGTCAGTAACCGAGGGTATTATGGTTCTGCTGCCGGTTGGACCATTACCAATGTTGCAAATGTTATTGGCAGGTATTGTTGCGGTAGAATTTGTGTTTCCGCTAGAACTACTAGCTCCCGAGTTAAGCTGTTCTTTTTGGGCCGCCAAGTTTCTCAAGACCCGGTTTATTGATGAAACCTAAATATGAGATGGTAAAAAATAATGGTAATAATAGGATTTAGACAAAATAAAGTTTTGATTGACATTTTTGCAGCATCTTATTATTTAAAAGTTGTACCTGCGCTTGACAACACGTTTCAAACAAATTCCAAATAATAAAGGAAACGAAAACAAAGAATATAGCATATAAATGAGCGTACGAGTGAATAAGAATCAGAGGGGAAAGTGAACTTGAGTGGAAAAATTAGGCAGAATGTCCTTTACCGTGAGGTATGTGAACATTGATACATTAAAAAAATTATTTCGGTCTCATTCAAAAACAGAGTACATGCACATAGGCAACCCCTCCAGGTTGCTAAGTTGTTACCTTTGTATAATGTTTTAAACTACCTATGTAAATCTTTCATGTACGCATACAATGGCTTAATACACTTTTTAATAAGCAACTGCATATGAAAGCAAAAATAATAACATAAATTAAACTCAAAACAGCATAACTATAGCCAAGCGCACAAAAAGTTTTTATTTTCTGTCGACGTCTTCGCAAAAGGAATCCAAACTTATCTCCGGCTATCGGCCGTTTCCCACCCCAAATCTAAAAATGACCCGAATGTCTTTCCAGTTGCAAACATGATTCAGCCGTTCCCCCTTGCATTGGCGCGTGAATTTCAACGCTTAACGGTTTGTGGTGGCGGCGGGCCGTATTTATTTAATATTGTATTTTTTCATACATTTTTCTAGTACTGATTTCCCTTTTTGTCGTTTAATGCGCATAAAAGATTTTCCCTTCCATTTCAATGAGCACATTTTCCACACAACTGTCGATGGGGAGTAGTAAAATAAAAGCGGGCAGGAAAACGCCATTGGTCGCAGTATCGCATCGGCAAGAGCATCACTGTCACAATTCATTTGGCTTTTTTGTGTACTTAATAAACAATAAAAAATCTTTCAATACAAATTTGTAATGCTGCGAAAATCAAATGGCAACATTAATATTTCACAAACGCATGCATGAACTGAATAATATAAGAGAGTTTGAAAAAATCTATATTTCCATCAGCGTTAGAAAAAGGTATATTTTACTTACACTTGGAATATTATCGTTGGTGCAAACATTCTCTTGAAGTAATCTATCCCGAATTTCCCAAGCAAAAATGCTCGGGCACTCGCGTTTATAGAGAGAAATTTTACTAACAACTTCGGCCGTGGCCACACGTGGCTTCGATCCACCGATAGCCCGTGGCCGTATGCTTCCTGTTTCATAGTATCTGAAATTAAATCATCATTCGAAACACATTATTAACCGCAAAACTTCGGAAAGTTGCATTCAATATTTTTTGAAGAAATACACTATTTCGATGGTATCGCAAAAATAATGCAAATGAAATACAAGAAAACTTCTCTATACCCTACGCCCTATAAAATATATATATTTCAGTATTACCAGACAAGTCGATTTAGCCATATCCGACTGTGTATGTCCGGCGGTAGTTTGCTTTGCGAACTATTCTCTCAATTTTAAAGCTCCCGGGCTATCCGTCTTTATGTTGATGTCAGTATATAAGAAGGAACGGTCGGAACAAAAAGCTGAGCGCTTGCATTCGATTCCAAGCAAACAAGAAAGGACGGCGAGCTTCAATGCCAGAGGCTTGGAATGACCATCCAGATCAATTACTCCTACCGCTTGGTTATTTGTATGGTTGCTAATGAATATAGTGGTCCCATTTTTGAATACCCTTGCAGTCGGTTTTATATTGTTTACCAGAAGTTTGTAACGCAGTGAATGAGACATCGCCGATCCTATAAAGTATATATATTCTTGATCAGCATCGCCATCCGAGTCGATCTAGCCATGTCCGTCTTTCAGTTGCTATGCAAACTAGTCTCTCAGGTTTAAAGCTACCGGGATATATCTTTGCACCAACCCTGTCTTTCAGGTAGGTTGCAAGTAGTACATAGGTCAAAACGGTAGGAATCGGAACATTACATAGTCCATAGGAACAATTGGTAAAGGTTAAAAAATTAAATTCGCAATTTTTTAAAATAATTGATAAATTATTTACAAATCACTATTAAATGACTTTTTTAACATATCGTAAAAGTATGATCAAAATCGGAGCACTGTTTTATAATTTTGACCAGAAGTTTGTAACGCAGGAAGGAAGAAATCTCCGATCCTATAAAATATACATATTCTTTATCAGCATAACCAGTCGCGTCAATCCAGCCATGTCCGTCTAGTCTCAGTTTAAATTCTATCGTGCCGAAACTTTGAATTGATCCTTAATTTTATTCCAGGTTTGCAACGCAGTGATGGAGACATCTACGACTTTATTAAGTACGTATATATATACTCTTTATCAGCATCACCAGCCAATCGATCTACCCATAGCCTTCCTTTTTTGTTTTATGTGTGAGTCAAGCGTGACAGTCATCGGATAGCTTTTTCATGTGCAAAATATAATGGTGGGTCTGATGATTAATTCATCAAGTATCTCACGCACTTGTACTCCCCGATCTTCGGACACCATTCCATGGATTTGCGAACCATTAACTTGAGCTATTTAGATCGGTGGTGCAAATCCCCCAAAATATGTGTCGAGCCTTATCTTGGTTTCCGTTATGGATGTTCGATAATTATGCCCTAGTTGTGAATTTGCGATGGCTGGCAAATACAAAGTCATAGACGGAGCTTACTCAATATTTGGCTCCAGTCTATTAAAAGATGGTTTGTGATAACTGCATTGTTTGATTTACGCTATGCTCGGAAAGTCAAAAAATCTACGACTTATCTGTCGTTAGATGCTGTCATTCTAAGCTTCTTGCCAGTTTGAGGCAATATAATGTACCGTGACACTTGTGTTTTTTTAAAACCCTATGTGTGAAAAATAAAACACAAATAGACCAGCGTAGGGTTTTTAAGCATAATTTGAAGGTTGAGATAATTCCTTAGAATTGACCGATAAATAAGTACCACTATATAGTAAAGTGAAAAAAATATATATTAAATTTCTTGTTTGGCAAATTTAAAAATCAATGAACCTGTTTGTTATTTATTGATTAAAAAATGATTACATATATAAAATCCAGTCCTACCTGCCAAGAATTTTGCTTACACATCCATTTGAAACTTGCAGTATCCGTGAAATATCACATGGCCGTGCGCCTGAATGGGCTAGTTCGACAATCTTTTGCCGAGTTGAGTCTGGCAGAGGTCTACCACCAACAAAGACGCCGCCCAACTGATTTACTCCACTGTGACCTGCAAGAATACCAAGAAGAGTGTACGCGTATTCGCTTTGGTCAACTTTTTTGAATATCTAATTTCAATAGATCTCATACCTAAATTGATTATTGCTACAAATAGAATGCTGACTGTGTCAGCTAGTGATGCACACACCGAATAAATACTTTTGCGAGTATGCTTAAGTTGCAATGAGCCGTATAATGCTGTTTGTCTCGCTGTTAAAGACTTAAAAAAAAATAGGTACAAAGATGGAGACCAAAGGCAACTTGTTTCCTTTAGTCAAGGCTTTAACATACATTTATAGAATTTGCGTATGCTAGCTAAACAGGGTGTGCGTGCGGATTTGAATGTTTTATTATACTCGCAATACGTTCAAGCATTTAGTAAATTCACAATAAAACAACCACACGTACACTTAAAAAAATAAACTAATTTCAAATTCAAAATTAAACTGAAAAATTATTAACCTGCTTATATATAAAATGTAACAAGTTTTAATAATTTTATTGCCTGCAGTTGCAAAAAAAAGTAAATATTTATACCCTTGCAAAGGGTATTATAATTTGGAACAGAAGCTTGTAACGCAGTGAAGGAGACGTCTCCGACCCTATAAAATATATATATATTCTTGATCAGCATCGCCAGCCGAGTCGATCTAGCCATGTCCGTCTGTCGGTTACTATGTAAAAAAGTCTTTCAGTTTTGAAGCTATCGGGCTGAAACTTTGCACCGACCCTTCAAGGTAGTATATAAGTCGGAACGGCCAGAATCGGAACACTACATCACATAGGAAGGATTGGCAAAAAGTTACATAAATTCGCCATTTTCTAAGATAATTATATTTTTTAGGAAACTCTATTTAATGACTATTTCAATATATCCTGATAGTTTCATCAAAATCGGACCACTATATCCTATAACCGCCATAGAAACGATCGGAGAAAATTGGTTATTGAGCATAAATCTGGTGATTTTCAAGACAATTAATTTATTTTTGAGAAATACAGTTTTCATAGACATAAAAGCCGTTTTAGTAAATTAAAAACCATAAATCGGATAACTATATCCTATAGCTGCCATACAAACGATCGGAACGGCTTGAAGGCACCTGGTCTGCAAGGGTATTTTAAGCTTCGGGCAAAGAAGATAGCCTTCCTTTCTTGTTTTTTTTGTAATTCATATGATAATGTGAAGTCTAATCCCAAAACTTTGTAATTATTTTGTATATTACTGAAATGAGTATTTTAAAAATGTTATTCAAATATTTAAAGTGCACCAATAACTTTGAAAAAAGAGCACAAAGAAAAATAAAAGGCAAAGGGCAAAATAAAATCCCACTTGATGTTCTGGCAAGCATGTTAATCTTAAGGGTTTGAGACAAATTTCCAAGTATTGGTTATTATTGAAATAAAATCCCAAAATATGCGTATCAATTTACTACTTTACTGGTACAGAAATCACCGAAGCAGCAGCTGATACATATATAAGCGATCCAGCCTTTGTCAAGGGGCTAACCCAAATAACTTTTCTTTTTTTTTTGGAATTAGAGCGGAATGCTTATGATGGTAGATAATGGATAAGCATCGATTGCAGCACCCTAGAGGCTTAATGTTACGATGACTTTTTGGAGCACGCTAAGTCCTTTAATCCGATCCCAAAATCGATTTAAAACGAATATTTTTAATTCTATTTTCGTAATTGGTAGATGCAATCAAACCCCATTTTGGTTGTAGTATGTAACACTAAATAAGGAATTGGCCTTGCCGAAAAAAACCGCTTAACATGATGTTACTGTTATCTTTCTACAACGAAGTTTGAAACCATCTGACCATTTCGAATAATTTATATTTGGAAAACATTGTAAAGTATAAAAAGCAAAAAAAAAGCAAGAAAGGAAGGTTAGGTTCGGTACCCGAAGCTTAGAATACCCTTGCAGACCAGTTGCACTCAAACCGTAAAAAAGACCGATTTTTGGTTTTGAATTTTATAAAACGGCATTATTTGTCTTTGAAAACTATATTTTCCAAGAACAAATTCATTGTCTTGAAAAACATTCAATGACCCCATTTATCACATCGTTCCTAAGCTATGTGGTCCGATTTTGATGAAACTCTCAGGATATGTTAAAATAGTCATTAAATAGAGTTTTCTAAAAAAGAAATGAATTATCTTAGAAAATGCGAATTTATGGCACTTTTTCCCGAACGTTCCTATGTCAGCTATGTGATGTAGTGTTCCGCTTCCAGCCGCTCCTACTTATATACTACCTGCAACAGATTAAAGGGTCGGTACAAAGGTTTAGCCTGATAGCTTTAGAACTGCGAGACTAGTTTACATAGCACGCTTGTTATATCAATTTGCTAGAGCCAATAAACGGCTCTAATGTAATGTACAATTATAAGTATTTAAAGTAGTGAAGTATGAAAATGAACTGCAACTAAAAAAATCCAATAATATGATTGAACAGAGGAATAGAGCATACAACATCGTAAACATCTTGTCAATGGGATTAATAATGTAATTACAACCCAAATCTATTGACAAGCAAAACAATGTTCGACAATAGGTTACTGGACTTCGACCCTCTAGGGTACCAGCCGTTCCTGAGGCAGAACCATAATTTTTTTGCCTAAAAAAATAGACAGGACAGACAGGGTGGATCGACGAAAACCAAATACAATACCCTGGTTGTTCAGCATTCGCTAAAGAGGCTCATTTCGCATTTTGGAGTGCATTGTGTTTGTTTGTGTTCATTCGACTTCGGCTTTCACTACCAATAATTGTTTCTATTTGTAACTACATGACACGAATTGGTCGACAACCGTTGACAAAGAACATATACTTTAAGACCATAAAAGGTGGAAAATTATTGTATTGATTCATATGCACAACAATAGCCGTTCATAGCCGAGAGTACTTAACAACTTGGCAGGAAAGGGACGGGAATTTTCATTGTGATTGAAAAACTAGATTTAAGGCTACCTGGAAGCCAACCAGCTACTTGTGCTATTGTTCAGCTTGTCAACTTAAAAGTCGACACCGATCACAATTGTCATCATTGATCTCCTCTTGTCATTGCACCACTATAAATGAGTGCATATGGGAAGCCTAAAGTCACTTATTGAAAGAATACCGATTCCATTAGGTAGTATTCTGCCGTTGATGTCGTTGTCCTATTTTCACACCAAATTACCAATTTACCTAGCATTTATTTAATGAAAATCTTTGTGGAAATATTTGTATTTTCTCTATTGCAACTCCGATTAAGGTAGTTCGACCATACAAATTGTAACTTTCAATTTTTAACAACAATTTTCCAACAATACTGTCAAATTTATATATTATTTTTGTAATTCTTATTAGATTTACTTGATTTACGCCTCTGTTTTTAACAGATTAGAGCTCAATAGCTCTTTAGTGAGCATGTTAATTTCAAAGTTGTTCTCAAGATGTCTGGTTCTGTATAACAAATCTAGTGGCTTTTAACTGTTAGGGGTGGTCAACAAAATTGTGTGCTAACTGTATTTCATCAGCACCATCAGCCGGGTCGATACAGTCATGTTCGTCTGTCAGTTTGCTTCGTAAACAATCCACTCAGTATTAAAACTATCAAGCTATAACTTTACCCAAAGCCTTGTTTCTTTTGCAGGTAGTATATAAGTCGAAACTTCCGGAATCCGAATGTATCATCATATAGATTCCAAACGAAGTAACAACTTCAAGCATTTAAATGATAATTGATTAAAAGAAATGGCTTCAATGTCAGAGTCAGAGGTCAAAATTGACCGCTCCTGAAAGTCACATCTAACTCAAAAATATATATTTATAAAGATAGTTTACTTATTATTGGGAAACATTCTTTAAATACGAATTAAAGCCAATTTGGTAAGATAAAAAAACAAACGATAAAAAGCAGTTTGAGAGCAGTTGGTCTGAAGGGTATTTCTATCTCTTATTTTGAAACTGGCTGTGACGGCTTATAATTTGTTAACTTGAAAACTTTCGTAAACACAGAATGACACGTAAAGCTGTTGAATAGATTTTGGATGATGATAAGGAAATGTTTACATTACAGGATTGCAGATAAGTTTTTGTAATCTTTATCTCCTTCGCAAAATTTATGTTGTCGAGTTATTAAAGAAATTAGTCTAGCTAAAGTCAACACAAAAATCTAAACAGTATGAATATTAAAGAGGGACTTGAAATATGAAACGTACATTCGTCATCAGTTAAGTGGTAGTAAGTTGTGGCGAAGTACGATGATGTTGAATGGGGTGACGCTGTGTTCGCATCCACGGCTTCCATCGAAGTATCAGTCGTAGAATGTTTCCCACCAATAGCGCCTAGTCCTCCACCACTAACGGCATTCAAACACGGCAGATTTCTCATAGCGATGACATTGTCTATAAAAAATAGCAAAGCATTGGAAAAATAATCACATCAAAAAGTCACTTTAAGAAATAAATGTGTATTATACTATGGTGAATTTGAGATAAAATATATATAATGGACACTAAATGATACATTATATACATAGTTAAATTAATGGTGAAGGAAAAATATATTCTACTTTGACAAATTAAAAATGTCGCGCTTATATTAATGCTAATATTTTAAAATTTTATTGCAAAACTCAAACATAAAACAATTAATAAATGTTATCTTCTCAGATGTTGTGATAAATATCCCATGAAACAAGGATAAGCATGAAACAATAATAACTAAGATGTATAACAAGTACACACATAAATCAAATGAACCACATCGTATGGAATCGGAGCACCAAACAATAAAGATATTCCTGATCAGAATCAACTGCCGTGTCTATCCATCTATGTCTGCCTGTAAAAGCCGATTTGGAATATAAAAGAGGTGTGAGAGCATCTAACATTTCCAGATAAACCATATTACCAGTGCCGATTTTCCTAATACTGGGACGGATTAAGTAAATTTTTTTTTGTCGGTGCCACGGTGCTTCATCAATTTGTATTTTTTGTATCACAAGCTAGAATCTTGTATATTTATAGACGCAATTGGAGCATGAATTTCTACCTATTAATTTTTTTTTTGTTTGTCTGTGTTTTAACTATGCTTATTCATGAGATATTGTTATATTATTTCTGTATTATTTATTATTTATGAAATGGAGTTGTTCAAATTGACTTTTCGAGAGAGTGGCTGTTGAGATCGCACAAACTTCATATACAGATGTGTTGCCTCCGATATATTTGTACTGTATAAGCTATTTTCTAGAAAGTGTGTTCGGTGGAGCAAGTGTATGGATTTATGGCTCCTATCGGGACGCCTTGGTTCGATCCCAGACTCGGCCTTTCGTGGGTATTTTTAGACCCTGTACCCAAAGGGTAAAGGGTATATTAAGTTTGTGCAAATGTATGTACAGGCAGAATACTTTGTGGCAGACCGCACAAAGTATTTATATTCTTGATCAGCATGACGAGCTGAGTCGATATAGCCATGTCCGTCTGTCCGTCCGTCCGTCCGGATGAACACACGGATCTCAGCAACTGTAAGAGCTAGAGGAACCGTATTACCAGTGTATACTGACGCAATTGAAGTTAATTTTTTTAAGTCGGCGCAACGCCCACCGCCCCCGCAATTTGTATTTATATTTTTACACTGCACAATTTTCAAGCTAAAATTTAAAAATTGAAAAAATACACATGCAATGGAGCATAGATTTCTACCGATCCTGAAATTTTTCATCAAGATTGGATAATTAGAAAGCGCACAATAAATACCTAAAGTTTAAAGGCGCTAAACACAAGTAATTTGTTTATTTGCGCAAACAAAAGGTAAATCGCTTGCGTTCGGTGGTTGATTTTTCTCGGAAGTGCCGCTGCAGCTGCCACTATCTTCATATACATATGTATGAATGTGTGCCTTCAATATATTTATACTGTATTAGCTACTGATTTACAAAGTTGTGTGTGGTCGAATGGTTACGACGTTTGATTGAAAGCGTCAAGATCTTGTGTTCGAATCCCAGACCGGACTCGGAGAAAATATATATTTTTTTTGGTTTTGATTTCATTTGCTTATAATCAAATTTGTACAGGGTCTTTAACAGTCGGGAAACTCGACTGTAACGTTCCTACTTGTTTTTTATTACCCATTATCCCATTCATTACAAACATTAATACAGTTAAAAGATTATTTAAATTGCACTGGATTAGCTGACATACAGATTGAAGCAGCTGAAATATTAATCCACACACTTTTTAGATAAATCTGTTTAAATCGATATGTTTGTTTTATCTCTTACAAAAAAGAAAGGCTTGCTTCGGGGCACAAGCAGAATACCCTTGCAGACTAGTTGTCGTCAAACTCTTCTATAGTTTGTATGACAGCTATAGGATATAGTGCTCTGATTTTTGGTTTTTCTTTTTCTAAATCGGCTGTAATGTATATGAAGCATATTGTCCTAGAATTTACACAAGAGTTGTCTGTCTGGTGATGCTGATCAAGAATATATATAATTTTTGGGGTCGGAGATGTCTCCTTCACTGCGTTGCAAACTTCTGGTCAAAATTATAATTAATATAATAAAATATATAAATTATAATTAATATAAATTATATGCAAGAGTATAAAAAAAAATCCGACATCCATCAGAATGTCTTAATCCTTACAAACTGAAAAAACCTTGCATCAAATCAGAATATTTTGATAAAGTTTATTCGTTTTACAAATTTATATAAATTATAGTCCGGTATAAATATGCGATAAACCCCATCAAAAACAGGCAAAGGAGAAGAGCGGTTTAGTTTGTTTGTTTGAATCAAATCTATGAGCTAGCTTTTTAATTGGTTTTGCCTTTGATCCTCACTTACTGATACATTTTTGGTATAGCAATTTTATGGATGCATAAATCTAATACCTTAAAAACGTAATCTTATATTCGAATTCTCGAGATAGTACAAGACTAATACCGCTTACACTTATTTTACTTTATATATTATACAAATTATATCGTAGTCGAACGATGCTGTTATTTGTTTAAAAGTTAATATTTTGTGTAGCAACATAACAAATACCTAATACTATGGGATGTGCATGAGGATGAATGTACTGTAAACAAATGCAAATTTGAAATGAAATTTTAAAACTTCCATAATGATATTTACCAAACTTAAACAATGAATGAAAGGTATTGAGCTCTATATTAGTTTTGGTCAGTTTTGTAGTTTTAAATGAGGAGGCGGATGTGAACTTTAATGACGACGACTCTAGCTTCCTGCAGGTGGAACGTGTTAAGAAGCGCGCCTGCCTATTTTACGAAAAAATCTGTGATCTAACCGACGAGAGGAAGAGTACCCTTCGTCAGCTGAAGCAAACAATCCTGTTCAAGGGCACCTAGTATCCGCAGTTTAATAGTTTACTGAAAAGTACAATACGACCATTTATAATGTTCTTAATTCAAAGCATTCATACTTATAAATCACAAGGATCAAAATTTTAAGAGAAGTAACTTTAAAACTAAGAGAAACAGTTAGAGAACGACATACGCATAATAAGGCTGATTATGAAATTATGTATATGAATGATAATCTTTTGTTGTAAGTCTGTGTATGTCAAAAAGACCGAAAACATAATAATTTCGTTATCTATAATGAATTGGCAGTTTATCAATTTGTTTGTTTTAAACAAGGTTGATTCTACATTTAAAATAACTTGAATTTATTTTTAAATTTTACAGAAAGCATATTCCTTCTGATTTTGAAACTAAATAATGTGATCAGATTTATCTCATCGTAGTTTTTATAGGATTAAAATAATACAGCTTACTAACCTTTGTGGGACATGTCCTCCAAGGTCGGCAAACGCTCTATTAAGGTTCCCGTTGGCCAAGGTGGCACTACAGAGCCGATGGTCGCCGGATTCGGTTGCAATGTAAACATAATTAAGTCTAGGTTTTTTTATTGATTTTTATATTGATAACGATACGACTGCCCCTTTGTCTTAAGGCTTTACTTGCGCCGGGGAGTGCACCAGGGATTCCTATTGTTGACCGTGGTATGTCGACTGCACGCTGCGCGAAGTCTGCGGGGCGACACCGACTCGGAAACAAAATTGCGCAGATGGCAACGACGGCAATGTGAACCTGGGGGGATCAGTCATCCATTAATGTTGTAGCCTTATCCGAAACAGC
Source organism: Drosophila setifemur (assembly GCA_021224005.1). Lineage (NCBI taxonomy): Eukaryota > Metazoa > Arthropoda > Insecta > Diptera > Drosophilidae > Drosophila > Drosophila setifemur. The sequence continues at coordinate 818,959 of JAJJHY010008221.1, forward strand.
GTTAAGTCTTTGGAAATATAAAATAATGTGAGCAGTCCCTTTTGTTTTAGTTCACTTGTTCATTTGTCGTTTACCGTTTTTGATTATTTGTAATTACATCAGCATATCAGTGAATTAAAGAGTCCTTTTGCCTGTTAGGCCTATTGCTAAACCGATATCAATTTTATTAGCGGAAACTATTCTCGTAAATTGTATCACGTCGGCAAAACTGCAGTTACCTTAAGAACGCGAATCACAATAATAATGCCCCGGCTTGCCTGCTACGGACCCGTATTCAAACCCGACTAGGCCGACCCTCAAACCGGCCTGCAAGCGTCCCTTGTGCGCGCTGCTGTGATTGTGTTGAAAACGTCGTTCGTGATTGGTTACTGAAACACAAACTGGCTTAAACACCACCGGAATCCGAATGAATCGCTTTGGTTGGCTGGTAGCTACAGCAAAACTGTTATCTCACTCGACTGGTGTATGCAAGTGCGAACGAGACAGTTAAGAGTAGAAAATGCGTGTGCTTATGACATGGGGTTGCAACTCTACAACTGCGATTTAATAAATGTGTGTATGCATATAGGGCTATAGTCAACGATATCTCTTAAGTAAAGCGCTCAAATTCAAGCACACCAAGAACAATTTACATACGTGAATTATTGCGCTTTCGTTATGAAGTTACATTTATTGCAGATTGTACATTTAATGGAACAAACATTTTTGCAGCCCAACGGTATTAGCTTTAAGTTGCACGCGTAAACACACATTCGCACACATGTTGCATATAATTTGAATTCGAATTATCCCAGTAAACAAGTAAATCGCACGGGAGCGGCAGTCGTCCAATAGAATTGTTTCAATCCGATACAATAACCGCTCACTTTTCCGTTAGCTACCCACATATTTCCGCTACATCAACGGGCTTGTACATTCACAAGGAATGGGCGTGTGTGCAAGTGGATGTGTGCGTTTATTTAGTAAAATGTCGACAAGCCTAAACACGGTCACACCCACAAGCTGGCCTCAGCCTCACATGTGAAGCCAGGCATTTCAAAAACGTTGGTCCTGCTTTCGCGTTTGCCCAGTCATCTTTTTCGCTTCCTTGCCCGAAAAGGACGGCAAATGTGATCAGTACCGAAACTTTGCATATTTGAAAATGATTAACAGAAGTATTAAAGAAATACTTTCACACCTGAGCAAACCCAAACGCAGAGGGTGGATGTTTATTTGCATAAATACATAGTGCACCCAATATTAGTTATCTATCGTTCAGTTATCAATAAGATTTGGGATCCATTATATAAGACAAGAATATAGGCTTGTTTATAAAAACTCATAATGGTACATACATATGTATGTTGAATGCCATATTAATAACATTAACACACAAATATCTAACATTATTATTTTTTCTCTGTAATGATTAATATAATACGGAAAAAGAATAACACTAGATGAACTTGAATGCAAATCGTAATACCGTCATATATATGTATGTACCTAATCCGTAAATTAAATATGTACATGCATATTTCTGCTTCAAGTATCGCTTTTTTATCAATTTTATTTAACGATAGGGACTGTGTTCATTGTATCTGACAACAAAATTTCCGATGTTATATTACTTTTAATAATAACCAGGATTTAATATGCACAGATTATATCAAAAATTCCTAAAGGTGGAGGGTTCCAATATTTTTTTCGGGTACATGGTAGCACATGAAAGCCAGTCCCCCATGCAGGAAGTTGAAACAGCCTTGCAATCATCCCATTAAGTTCGCACTATTGCTGATGCTGGAACGTAGCTCAGGCAATCGCCAAGGGCCACGTGCCGACGACACGGTACAAGCTCTTTCATTGAAAAGTTTTTCCGCTCTGCATTAGTCTGTATCAGCTGCAAACAGAAAACTTGCGAGATCGGATACAATTTATAAGTATTTAACTTAAAAATCGCATATTGTAGTGTCATTCAGAGATTCATTTTCTGAGAGATATTTAGTTTTCACACATTTGTATCGGAAAAGGTACCACTTTGACCTAGATAAGGGAAAAAAAAATTTTTGAATTTGTGCAACAGGAGAAGGAGACTTTTCGTCTTCTTAAGGTATACGAGAAAGTAGTGAACTAATTTCACAGTCTTTACATACACCTTTATTTAATTTTAAATTCCACATTTATTTAATTAATCATTGATATTTTTAAAAGTTCTTTTTCAAAAGAGAAATTATCTCCCAATTAAAACCAGCTTTTTGCTTATAATACTTATAATATATATAAACATTATTCTTTGATCTTAATTTTAAAGACTGGTATTACATTTTGATGCTGGAAACGTCTACAAAAGGGTATTAAGGATAGACAGTGTACACATAAAGAGGCTCCGTGCAGCTCAACCGCACATACTACAAACGGCAGAACTGTCAGTCTACAGTCAGTAAATGCTAATAACTGCCCTTTGGTTTTAACTCTAAAATATCATCCCGTTTTAATTCTAATATGCATTCTTACGATTCCTGATTTATTTTCTAAAAAAGTATTAATACATACCTAACTTATATGTTAGAAGACTAATTGATTTACTCAATTAAGTGGCCTAAAATAATTAAAATCTTTCCCCAATGTGATTATTATGCTATACCGTCTTCCGTCGTTCCTACATCTCCTTTCGTTAAAAAAAATTGCAGATTGCGCTTTGGCGATATAACAACTTTACTCCATTTATAACCTTTCACCCCCACAAAACATTTAATTTCTTTGCCGTGTGAAGTCTTGCGGACAGGCGATAGGAAGAAGCTGTTTTTTCATGCCAGCACAAGAGCAACTGTTGCTGCGTATAATAGCCATCTGGAAACACATACATTGCTCATTTTTTTCATCTTAGATCTAAAGAGGTGGAAAGGAGGTTTGTGCTTCGGTTACAATTGTTTAATATAAACAACACTTTTATTTATATTGGATGCCCCAAAAAATGTCCAAAGACAGTTAATAACAGTTCATTATAATATAATAATATTAAAAAAAAAAAACGTAATAATAAGCATAATATATAAAAAGGAAAACTAACAACAGCAAAATAAAAAAGTTTTACAATGTGTCGCAGGGAGCCGAACTTCCAGCGGCATGCGGGATTTATTTGAACAAATAAACAGATAGCTTGTTTTTATCGGCAATTAACTTTGCATATTAATAATGCTCATTCTAATTAACCAAACTTTATGAGATTTTCAGGATCGGTAGAAATTCATGCATCAATTGCGTGTGAAAGAGCCCAAGACTCTATCATGGTCTGCACTGCACTGCACAATTTGTACACTAGATTCCTTGTGTTTTTCCACACGCTTAAACCAAAATGGTGCAGGGTATTTAATAGTAGGGAAACTCGACTGTAAAGTTCTAACTTGTTATAACAGTCCAGTTGTGATACTAGATATAGTGGACAATTTTTTTTTTAAGTATTTAAATCGTCGATAATTAAATAAAAACAAGAAAGCAAGGCTAGGTCGGAGTTCGAAGTTTAGAATACCCTTGCAGACCAGTTGCATTCAAACCCTTCTATTGTTTGTGTGGCAGCTATAGGATATAGATGTCCGATTTTCGGTTTTTCATTTTCTATATTGGTTTTAATTTATATGAAGTATGTTATCCAAGAATGAATTAATTATATTAATAAATACCAGAGTTATGGTCAATGACCATATGACTAAACGATATAGTGGTCCAATTTTTCAGGACAGGTTAATATAGTTATTTAAAAGTGATTTATAAAAAATCAATCAATCGTTCTTATGGTAGCTATCCGGCGGTTCTGACTGCATCATATCATATAGCTGTCTATAGAAACGATTGGAGAAACTAGTTAATTGAGTATCTGGTGTTTTGCAAAACAATGGACATTAAAGGCGATTTATAAAATTAAAAAATCGGTCCACTATATCCCATAGAACGATTTGAAGGCAATTGGTGTGCAATGGTATTCTAAGCTTTGGGCTCCAAAGTTAGCCTTCCTTCCTTGTTTATGGATATTATTATTTCTAGGAAATCAACCATTTATTGCCATTGTTCCTATGGCAACGCTAGTGTAGTGTTTCGATTTTGGACTTAAGATTTTAATACCCTCGGCTAGGGTATGAAACGAAAACATAACAATCGGTATAAAATAACAAAGCAAAATCTAAAAAAATTTCACGAAATTATGTTGTTGGTCATTGGTACATCCGCGAAACTGCAATGAATACAGTTATTTTTGAGACTGACTTAATGAATCTAGAAGTCAAAACAAGTCAGAACATTACAGTCGAGTTTCAGGACTGTTAAACACCCTGTACCAATTAGGTTATAAGAAAATCATTCAAGAACGAAAACAAAAAATTAAAAGCGCGTCAGGTCTGGCGTTCGAACCTAAGACCTCCGTGTTATCAGTCAGACGTCCTATCCATTGCACCACCATATACATTTCGAATCAAGTAGCCAATAGAGTATTAATATTTTGAAGGCACACCTTAATACATATGATAGATAGTAGTGCGTTCGCAGCGGAAAAATCAACTCCCGACTGCAAGCGATCTACCGTTTATTTGATCAAATAAATATATAGCTTATTGTTAGCGGCTGTAAACTTTGCATATTTTTTGTGCGCTTTCTAATTAACCAAACTTGATGATATTTTCAGGATCGGTAGAAGAGTATGCCCAATTTCGTAATTAAACAAGAAAGGAAGGCTAGCTTCGGTGCCCGAATAACCTTGCAGACCAGTTGCCTTAAAACTGTGCGATTAATTGTATGACAGCTATATTAGGATATAGTGATCCGATTTTTGGTTTTTATACCATTGCAGAGGGTATTATAATTTTGACCAGAAGTTTGCAACGCAGTGAAGGAGACATTTCCGACCCTATAAAGTATATATATTCTTGATCAGCATCACCAGCCGAGTCGATCTAGCCATGTCCGTCTGTCTGTCTGTCTGTCTGTCTGTCTGTCCGTCTGTCTGTCTGTCCGTCTGTCGGTTGCTATGTAAACTAGTCTCTCAGTTTTTTAGCTATCGGGCTGAAACTTTGCACCGACCCTTCAATCTGTTGCAGGTAGTATATAAGTCGGAACGGCCGGAATCAGAACACTACATCACATAGCTGCCATAGGAACGATTGGGAAAAAGTGACAAAATTTCGCCATTTTTAAAGATAATTTATTTATATTTTAGGAAACTCGTTTAAATGACTAATTTAACTTATTCTGAAAGTTTCATCAAAATCGGACCACTACATCCTATAGCTGCCATAGGAACGATGTGAGAAAATGGGTCATTGAGCATAACTCTGGTGTTTTTCAAGACAATTAATTCATTCTTGAGAAATACAGTTTTCATAGGCATTAATGCCGTTTTAGAAAATTAAAAACCAAAAATCGGATCACTATATCCTATAGCTGCCGTACAAACGATTAAACGGTTTGAAAGCAACTAGTCTGCAAGGGTATTCTAAGCTTCGGGTACCGAAGCTAGCTTTCCATTCTTGTTAATTTTCTAAAACGGCTTTAATGTCTATGAAAACTGTATTTCTCAAGAATAAATTCATTGTCTTGAAAAACTCCAGAATTATGCTCAATGACCCATTTTCTCCCATCGTTCCTTTGGCAGCCATAGGATATAGTGGTCCGATTTTAATGAAACTGTCAGGATACTTTAAAATAGTCATTAAAAATGGATTTCTAAATAATGAATTGGTTATCCTAAAAAATGGCCAATTTATGGCCCTTTTTCCCAATCGTTCCTATGGCAGCTATGTGATGTAATGTTCCGATTCCGGCCGTTCCGACTTATATACTACCTGCAACAAAGTTTCAGTTCGATAGCTTTAAAACTGAGAGACTAGTTTACATAACAACAGACAGACGGACAGACAGACAGACAGACAGACAGACAGACGGACAGAAAGACAGACGGACAGACAGACGGACATGGCTAGATAGACTCGGCTGGTGATGCTGATCAAGAATATATATACTTTATAGGGTCGGCGACGTCTCCATCACTGCGTTACAAACTTCTGGTCAAAATTATAATACCCTCTGCAAGGGTATAACAAGAAAGGAAGGCTAGCTTCGGTACCCGAAGCTTAGAATACCCTTACAGACCAGTTGCCTTAAAACTGTGCGATTAATTGTATGACAGCTATATTAGGATATAGTGATCCAATTTTTGGTTTTTAATTTTCTAAAACGGCTTTAATGTCTATGAAAACTGTATTTCTCAAGAATAAATTCATTGTCTTGAAAAATTCCAGAATTATGCTCAATTTTCCATTTTCTCCCATCGTTCAAATGGCAGCCATAGGATATAGTGGTCCGATTTTAATGAAACTGTCAGGATACTTTAAAATACTCATTAAAAATGGAATTCTAAATAATGAATTGGTTATCCTAAAAAATGGCCAATTTATGGCACTTTTTCCCAATCGTTCCTATGGCAGCTATGTGACGTAGAGTTCCGATTCCGGCCGTTCCGACTTATATACTACCTGCAACAGATTGAAGGGTTGGTGCAAAGTTTCAGCCCGATAGCTTTAAAACTGAGGGACTAGTTTACATAGCAACCGACAGACGGACAGACGGACAGACAGACGGACAGACGGACATGTCTAGATCGACTCGGCTGGTGGTGCTGATCAAGAATATATATACTTTATAGGGTCGGAAATGTCTCCTTCACTGCGTTGCAAACTTCTGGTCAAAATTAAAATACCCTCTGCAAGGGTATAATAAACTTCGGCTGCGTCAGTATAAGGAGAATCTACACTGGTAATATTGTTACTCTAGCTCTTACAGCTGCTGAGATGCGTGTGTTCATCCGGACGGACGGACGGACAAATGGACATAGGTAAAACGACTAAGCTCGTCATGCTAATCAAGAATATATATATACTTTTTGTGGTCTCCCGCGCCTTCTTTTTCCTGTTACATACATTTGCACAAACTTAATATACCCTTAACCTTTTGAGTACAGGGTCTAAAAGGTTTTTTTAGTACCTCTACGCCCAATGACGCCTTCGTCACAAAATCTGGAAACAATTTTAGTATCCTTGCAGAGAAATATTATTATTTTGACCAGTGAAGGTCAGCGCAGAGAAGGAGATATCTACGACCCCATAAAGCACATGTATATGTATATGTCCGTCTGTCCATATGTCTGTCTGTCTGTCGAATGTCTGTCTGTCCGTCTGTCTGTTTCTACGCAAACTAGCCTCTCAGTTTTAAGGCTACCGGTCTTCTTTCTGTTTCAGGTAGGATATAAATCAGAACGGATATAATCGGGACACTACATCACATAGCTGCTATAGGAATGATTGGGAAAAAGTGTCCTAAATTCTATATGTTTAAAGATAATTTATTGATTCATTATAAACCTACCCTGAAAGTCTTATCAAAATCCTTTCTAGTTTATGACGATTTAGACCAAGAACGCTTTTAATGAACCGAAGTGAATGAGATGTCTCCAACCCTATAAAGTATGTACATACATTCTTGATCAGTATCACCATCTGCCGTCCGGACTTTTATATCCGATAGCTGTCATAGGAACGATGGATGAAAATTGTATTTATTTTTATAATTAATTCATTCTTAGACAATATACTTCATATATATTCATATATATTAAAGCCAATTTAGAAAATGAAAAACCCAAAAATAGCTGTCATACAAACTATAGAAGGCTTTGAAAGTAACTAGTCCGCAAGGTTATTCTAAGCTTCGGGCCCCGAAGCTAGTCTTTCTTTCTTGGTTTTTTTTTTTTTAATTAAAAGATTTTACTACGATTTGTTTAGTCACATAGTCAATTCAACTTTGCACCTAAGTTTTTAACGCAGTGATATATGTACATATATTCTTTATCAACATCAAAAGCCGAGTCATTCTAGTAATGTCTGTCTTCCCGTAAGTCAGTCGGTCCTATGAAAAATAGTCTCTCAATTTTAAATTAATTTAACCATATCTTTGGATATTGTCTTCTAATAGGGTTGAAACCCGATCTGAAAAGTTTGAAGAAAATCATAGGAACGAGATGGTTAAAAAGAAATCGGTCTTCCAGGGCTCACGAGAAATACGAATATATAAGGTCAAAAATGTCACTTACTATGTTGCAAATTCAATGCGCAAAATTATAACACTCTCTGCAAGGGTATTCAAAGTATACAAGTTTCTTTTCTGTATCATTACAATTCCCAACTCTTGTGCGGCATATTCGCAATTCATAGAAAATTTGCTTAATCTATAATAAAACGCTACAATTATCGCACTTGAGAATCCCAGTTTACACAGTCGCTTCATTCGTCCCCCACTGGGAATACAAGTAACGAGCCATTAAACAATTAAAGCGTCGCCACTCAACTCAACCAAAACCGGAACCCATACCGATTGACCAACCAAGCATTTGGCCATCCAACCAAATATAAACAAGGACAAGCGGGGGAGTCCGGTAAAAGCATGTGGGTGAGGGCTTACGTGTGAGTCCACGGGGTTTTTCAACACGCCCATTTTTGGAAGAGGTAACCCCTGTGAATATGCTTCAATTATTATGAACATCCCGTTGCCGCACCTCTCACTTCGCAAGCTGCCTAATATATATCACGCAATGGAAGGCCAAAAGCAATATGCAGCACTCCATACGTCGACACCCTACTGTTGTTTCAGCTAAGGATGACAAGATAGGACGCGTAGGGTCGCAGCACTTAAAAGCTAGCGCCTGTCGAGGACTCAAACGTAATTAAACGGAACCATACTGAGTTCAAAGGATTAAAACCATATTTAAAAAAAAATAGCAATAAACACTTGAATGTTTTATTCGTGCCTCAAAATCGAGAGACTTGTTTGCGTAGCAACCTTCAGACAGACGGACATGACTAGATCGAGTCGGCTGGGGATGATGATCAAGAATAAAATACTTCATTGCGTCAGAGTGGTCTCCTTTAATGCCTTACAAAAATCTGGGGAAAGGATATACAAATAAGCCGGCACTTACAAAAATCACCCGCTTTACTTAATTCGACATATCAGAATAAAGAATTTACAATTGCCCGATTAATGCAAAGGTTTTTAAGAAATTAAGAATTATAATATTAAAAAAAGACCGACATTGTTCTGCACATTCTTGGAATTAAGTAATTAACTAAATTTACAATGTGCCACACTTTTCTTCTTCACGCACAGTTTACATATACTCTTAGTATAAGCATGATTATATCGTATTAAATTCAAGAAGGCAAAAGAGAAAGTCTGGAAATATTATCAGCGGATTAGAATCAAATTTAAAAAAATAAAAGTGGTGGCAAGTGGTTGCTAGTGTTGTTCCCTTACTCAACCCTCCAGCAGTGATTACGATTTATAAAGGGATAAAATATATACACTAAAAAAAAAAATAACAATAAAATGTATCTTATTGCTAAATTGAGTTATCTCTTATTATGTTCCGAAGATGCTCATTTTGTCTCACAAATATTGCGAAAAGTTTAAATGATATGTACCCTAAATATACGCAAAATCATAAAAGCCTAACGCTATTCGTGTTCAAACATAATTTGTAAATACTTTCCATATAGTAATATCATATTATTATTCGCATTACCGCCTGGAAAAAATTTTTATTAATTTACGAAATGAAATACTTAATTTAAAACAACTAAGACCATTACAGTCGAGTTTCCCGACTGTTAAATACCCTGTACCAATTTTTAGACCCTGTCCCAAAGGGTAAAGGGTATATATTTAGTTTGTGCAAATGTATGTAACAGGCAGAAGGAGGCGTGGCAGACCCCACAAAGTATATATATTCTTGATCAGCATGACAAGCTGAGTCGATATAGCCATGTCCATGTCACTCAAAAGGCCATTTGAACAACTCCATTTAATAAATAATAAATAATACAGAAATAAATAGCAAGACTTTAGCCTACAAATTAGGGGGCGGTGGTCGTGGCACCGACATAAAAAAACAAGTAAGAACGTTACAGTCGAGTTTCCCGACTGTTACAGACTGTACAATTTTGGTTATAAGCAAAATAAATCAAAACCAAAAGAATATATATATATATATATATATATATATATATATATTTACCCCGAGTCCGGTCTGGGACTCGAACCCAAGATCTTCATGCTTTTAGTTAAACGTCGTTACCATTCGACCACCCCATACTTTTTGAACCAGCAGCTACTACTGTATACTCGTAAATATATTGAAGGCGCACATTCATACATATGTATATGAAGATGTGCGTTCTCAGCGGCACTTCCGAGAGAAATCAACCACCGAACGCAAGCGATTTACCGTTTGTTTAAGAAAATAAACAGATTGCTTGAGGTAAGCGCCTGTAAACTTTGGGTATTTATTGTGCGCTTTCTTAATAATCAATCTTGATGAATTGGTAGAAATCTATGCTCCAGTTGCATGTGTATTTTTTCAAAAAAAATTTCTTGAAAATTGTGCAGTGCAGGGCAGTACAAACATTAAAATACAAAAAAAAATAAACTGTACCCTTTGGGTACAGGGTCTAAAAACAAGAAAGGAAGACCAAATGCCTGATGCTGATCAATAATACATATACTTTGTGTATACCTTTATATTATTTATATTATTAATCTTTTCTAAATTGTATACTATACTATTTTTTGTTTTTATAGGACAAATTGATAAACATTTAATAATGAATATGGATTTAATTTAAAAAATTTTAATCAATATGAATTACTCGTCCTCGTTTCATTAAAATACAAACATTGGCTTCCGAATACACTCGCAAAACAATTTATTACTTTTGTAAATGCCAACAACAACAAAAATGCAGCTGGACATGGCGAATCATCAACTGAGTAATGAAATGAAATTTATATTTAATTAAAAACATTCCAAAATAATTGTATATAATTTAAATAATGTAATTGTTATTTCTCTGAAAGCTATTATTAAATTAAGTGATTCAGTTTTTTAAGTGATGCAAGCAAATAAATATTTATTCGTGCCGCCTAGTCTGCGAATTGAATGGATTTTTACACTTACCTACATATATATATATATGTGGACACATTCTTAACCCCTCTTCCTTGGGCCTTCACGAAGCATTATTTCACATGATCGCATGCATCGAAATAGCCATGAACGAGGCCAGCTCTAAAGATTCAAAAAACAAAACAAAATACTTGTGAATTCAAACTCAGAATACTACAAATAAAACCGTAATTGCATGTTTTCACACGAGAATCAATAGCAAGCCCACAAACCCACTCCACAACTTGAGTATTAAGGGTTGCGCCGCTATTATGGTGATCGGATTTTAAAATGTCTTCCGGAGGTGGCATGCTGACTTGAGCGCACGCTGTGTGTAACAACCAGAAAGATCAAAGTGTTCGATCTGCTCAAACAATGAGTAACAAAGAGTAGAAGCAGAAAGACTATATTGGCCGAACATGCAAGTTCTGACGGCAGTTTTCGATAAGTAATATATATTGGTATGAGTGTACATTATTGGTTTTGTCGAACTTTAATTATAAACAAGTGAGAACATTACTGTCTAATTTCCTGACTGTTGACCAATTTTGTTATAAGCAAAATAAATTAAGAATAAAACAAGAAAGGAAGGCTAGCTTCGGACCCCGAAGCTTAGAATACCCTTGCAGACCAGTTGCCTTAGAACTGTGCGATCATTTGTATGGCAGCTATATTGGGATATAGTGATCCGATTTTTGGTTTTTAATTTTCTAACGGCTTAAACGGCTTTAATGTCTATGAAAACTGTATTTCTTAAGAATGAATTAATTAACTCGAAAAACACCAGAGCTATGCTCAATGACCCATTTTCTCCCATCGTTCCTATGGCAGCTATAGGATATAGTGGTCCGATTTTGACGAAACTGTCAGGATACGTTAAAATAGTCATTAAAAATGGATTTCTAAATAATGAATTGGTTATCCTTAAAATTAGCGAATTTATGGCAATTTTTCCCAATCGTTCCTATGGCAGCTATATGATGTAGAGTTCCGATTCCGGCCGTTTCGTCTTATATACTACCTGCAACAGATTGAAGGGTTGGTGCAAAGTTTCAGCCCGATAGCTTTAAAACTGAGGGACAAGTTTACATAGCAACCGACAGACGGACAGACGGACATGGCTAGATCGACTCGGCTGGTGATGCTGATCAAGAATATATATACTATATATATATATAGGGTCGGAAATGTCTCCTTCACTGCGATACAAACTTCTGGTAAAAATTATAATACCCTCTGCAAGGGTATAAAAAGTAATAACAAGAAAAAGGAAGGCTAGCTTCGATACCCGAGGCTTAGAACACCCTTGCAGACTAGTTGCTTTCAAACCGTTCAACCGTTTGTATGGCAGCTATAGGATATAGTAATCCGATTTTTGGGTTTTAAATTTTTATAAATCATCTGTAATGTCTATGGAAACTGTTCATTCTCAAGAATGAATTAATTGTCTTGAAAACAGCAGAGTTATGCTCAATGACCCATTTTCTCCCATCGTTCCTATGGCAGCTATAGGATATAGTTGTTCGATTTTGATGAAACTTTCAGGATATATTAAAATAGTCATTAATAAAAGTTTTCTAAGAAATAAACAAATTATCTTCAAAAATTGCGGATTTATGACACTTTTTCCCAATCGTTCCTATGGCAGCTATGTGATGTAGTTTTCTGATTCCGACCGTTCCGACTTATATACTACCTGCAAGAGATTGAAGGGTTGGTGTAAATTTTACATAGCAACCCACAGACGGACAGACAGACGGACTCGTACACTCGTATAGGGACGGAGACGTCTTCTTCACTGCGTTACAAACTTCTGGTTAAAATTATAATACTGATTATTTTATAAATAATCATTCAATTATCTTTAAAAAACAAATAAGATCGTTACAGTCGAGTTTCCCGAATGTTACAGACCCTGTACCAATTTGGTTATAAGCAAAATAAATCAAAACCCAAAAAAAAACAAGTAAGAACGTTACAGTCGAGTTTCCCGACTGTTACAGACCCTGTACAAAAAAAAAAAATATATATATATATATAAATATTCACACCGAGAGTCCGTTCTAGGATTCGAACCCAAGATCTTCGCGTTTTAAGTCGAACGTCGTAACCATTCGACAAACCAAAACTTTTTGAACCGGCAGCTAATACAGTATAAATATATTGAAGACGCACATTCATACATACATACACATTCGTATGTATGTATATGAAGGTAGTGGCAGCGCAGCTGCAGCGGCACTTCCGAGAAAAATCAACCACCGATTTACCGTTTGTTTGAGCAAATAAACAGATTTTTTGTGTTTATCGCCTGTAAATTTTAGGTATTTATTGTGCGCTTGAAATTTTCAGGATCGGTAGAAATCTATGCTCCAATTGCATGAGTATTTTTAAAAAAATTTTAGCTTGAAAATTGTGCAGTGCAGGGCAGTGCAAAAATTCAAATACAAATTGCGGGGGCGGTGGGCGTGGCACCGACTTAAAAAGATAAACTTTAATTTACTCAGTATTAGAAGAATCTACACTGGTAATACGGTTCTTCTAGCTCTTACAGTTGCTGAGATCCGTGTGTTCATCCGGAAGGACGGACGGACGGACGGACGGACGGACGGACGGACAGACGGACAGACGGACATGGCTATATCGACTCAGCTCGTCATGCTGATCAAGAACATATATACTTTGTGGGGTCTGCCACGCCTCCTTCTGCCTGTTACATACATTTGCACAAACTTAATATACCCTTTACCCTTTGGGTACAGGGTCTAAATATACATAAATATGTTTACACCGAGTCCGGGGTCTGGGATTCGAACCCAAGATATTCGCGCTTTCAGTCGAACGTCGTAACCATTCCACCAAACAATATTACAATATATACAAACCAAACAATATTGTTTGGTGGAATGGTTACGACAATATAAACAATATTGTTTGGTGGAATGGTTACGACAATATAAACAATATTGTTTGGTGGAATGGTTACGACGTTCGACAGGGTCTAAAAATTGTGATTTTATGAAATTTTTAACCAATCCCAGAATATATAGCCTTTATGGAGTGGTAGATGTCTCCGTTATTGCTGGTCAAAATAATAATATAATAATACTTATAATACCTTTTGCAAAGTCATAAAAATGGAACGAACCATTGGATACTCCACCACTTAAAATTGTTTTGTCTTGGAAAACATTTGCTGCTGATAGAGGAAGTTATAAATATGTATTTATTAATCGATTGCATACTTTTGGGACAGTTTAAAATATTCAGGAAAAATAAGTTGCTTACTTTTATAAGTAACTTATTTTTCCGGCATATTAGCAAAATTTCATAAATGATTTATCAATAGATTTTAGGTGGCGGGAGTTGGATTGGCGGTGTTCCTACAAGTATGTATGATCAATAAAGGCTAGCTTCGAAAACTGAAGCTTGGTTTACCCGTTGCTCTCAAACCGCTTAATTTTGTTGCCTACCGGTCCCTTAAGCTCAAATTTTAAAAATCGCGTTTTCTGCATATCTTTTATGCCTTTGCAGATTTTCAATTCTTTTAGACCATATTCAAACATAGTAGCCTTCTACACTCTTCTGACAGTCCACCAAGTAATATAATATATACACCATCAAATATAATTTTACTCAAGTTCCACACGTTTTTGATAGGTGGCGCCAAAGATGTACCAAAAATGGAATTTGAATGTGCAATGATTTAGCACCAGATGGTGCTATCCACTCTATGCACATATCTGTAAAAAAAAATAGGTTCTTAAAAACGAAGTATTTTTATTTAAGTTGGTCTCTTACAATTTATGTATGCTTATTTTTAAAAACATAATCTAATAAGTGGCTGTCATTATAGTAAAAGGACTGAAAAACTCTCATAGAAATCTCTGACGGTAAAGAAATGATTTGATTATATCGTTAATGGTTTACTTTCAAAGTAACCCCACAAAAGAAGTTTGAATGGAATAAATGCGATGATGGGGAGTCATTTTTTTTGTTTCCAGACTGGACTGGTCCCTGACTCTATAAATTATATATGTATGTATATTGATTAGAATCAACAGCTTAATTAATTTAGCTATGACCATAGAGTAACTAACTTATAATATTTACTCTATGCTATGACTGGAAGTTTCTATGTTTCTAGTCTCTTTATTATTAAAGCTATCGGAAAGTATCTACACCAGCTAGTAGGTAAGTAAGAACGGCCGGAATCGGAACTACATCATATACATAGCTCCCATACGAAGTAACATAACTTCGAGCATTTGAATGACAATAGATTAATACAAATGGCTTAAATTCCAACTCTGACCGATCATATAAACTATAGTTTATTTATTATTGGGAAATATTCTTTAAATACGAATTAAAGCCGATTTGGTGGTTTAAAAAACCAATTATCTGCAAGGGTATTTCAGTCTTTTATTTTGAAACTGGCTGTGACGGCTCGTAATTTGTAAACTTGAAAACTTACGTAAACACAGAATGCAAATGAAGCTGTTGAATATGTTTCAGATGCTGATAAAGAATATGGTTACGTTATACGGTTGCAGATAAGATGTTTTTTTTTTTTAACAAATAAGTGTGTTTTTCTGTTCTTTTCTAGATTTTACGCATACTTTTTCTGAATCTGATGATTTTTTTAATAAAAAAATAAGTATAAAATTTAATATAAATTTCCATTGCAATCAAAATAAATAAATATAACAGCAAACCACAAATTAAAAGCCGTAAAACCGCGCTAAAGTCGAAACCTAAGGTATTATAATATTTCCCAGAAGTTTACAACGCCGAGTTGATCTTGTATTTTCTGTCATACTGGGTGTGCGTTTCTAAGCAACCTTGTCCTCAGTTGTTAAGATGCCTTAAATTGGAAGCTGTATTTATACTATATATACCTATATCTATACCTATCTCTCTATACCTAGATCTCTACTCGAGACTCGAGTTGGGCTCACGTAGAACAAGTAGTATATGTAAACTGGAATTTATAAAGCCTTGATTTAGCAACAGAGTAACAGTTAACGGTCGGGACACACTATAAGTGTATGTCTTGTTTTATCTTGAAAAATAACGGCATCCACGTTGCTTCAAAGCAACAAGATGAGTTGTCCATTCACATGTATACATAGCTTTAAGGATGCCAAATAATAAAGTTGGGGAGTTCCAAACATTTGAACAAAGTTTAAGCTCGCTTTTTTGTGTTGCAATTTCGAAGGGTAAGAATTAAACCAATTTAATTTAAAGTCAGTGAATAGTTTACGGACCACTTAATAAAAATTCCTACTAGTCATGCGCGCCAAAAGTAATTTAAAAATTCCATTTCCATACAGTCGAATTGGTGTTTCGCCCGTTCCTATTCCGATCGCTTTTGATCAGATGCTCAGTTCAGCCTCGGCATCGAACCACTCAACCACGAAAATCTCCGTGATATTATTTTTGAATTCTCTATGGGCAAACGGCAATTATTTAGAATTCTTTATACTCAACGCAAAAAGTAACTATGTGTTTCTTGGAGGTGAATTTCTGATTAAACTTTAATAGTATTAAAATCCTTAAGCAGGGAAAAAACTTTAGCCCATCCTTAAACACTAAATAAATACATGTAAATTCATAAAAAAGCTTGGTGTCTTAAATAGAATTCGCGTGCGCATATGTATATAATAAGTATATAAATATAACTATAAATTTATATGTACTTATGTACAATTGGTATGTTTTCTCATAACTGTTTGTTATCGCTAGTATTTTATTAATTTATACTTTACATACACGTATACGACTTAATGCAACCATGCACATATGTATATACATATATATGTCATGTACACACTGTCATAAAAAATCTGAAGTCTGATTTACGTCTCGATGTTTTGGACGCTAAATGCGAATTACTGCAATTTCGCATATGAACTGAAGTTCAAGAGCACAAAAATGTATTATGTTTATAAATGGTTTTAATTGAATACAATAGAGTGTTAATCAAGAGATTCTCATGTGAAACGCTTATGCACATTGTATGTAGGGGTGTATGTATAAACATATATACACATGTGTATATTAGGGTAGTCGTTTTTTCATTGACGCATTTCACTCTCTTTATGTATACAAAGAAAGTCACAACTTGTAGTTATCTGAATTCCGTCGCTTAAAAGATCAAGAGGAGTATGAAAATGCGGGTGTTTTAAAAAGAGCTATGAAGCCCACGGTCAAAGTAAATTAACGCCCAAGAAGCTTACATTTTTAAATTAAAATGTAGATTTGATTTCCTTCCCAGGCAGTGAATATCGGCATCTGGAAAAAAAATACATTTTTGAAAAAGGTATTTAATTTATACAAATTTATTATTTTAAAAATTTTAGGCGAAATAATAATAATTAATGCACTGGATAACTCATTCTATCTGTTTCTTAATATGTACATACATATGTACAATGAAAAGTAATTGCGAAACCTTAAACATTTTTTAACATAACAATTATCCGAGTCAATGATGTACATCAGTTTGTCGGTCTAACATTGTTTATTTGTTGCATTACTTGGGGTTTGGGGTTTGATCGTTTGGGCATGTTTTTATTACCTTGCAGTAATATCTTAGCTTCGTTAATTTTAGAGATAATTCATTTTTATATTCTTGCAGTGGGTATGGAGTCTCCGACCCTATTAAGAATATATATTCTTGATCAACATCACCAGCCGAGTCGATCTAGCCATGTCCGTCTGTCTGTCCGTCTGTCGGTTGCTACGTAAACTAGTCTCTCAGTGTAAAACTTTGAAACTTTGCACCGACCCTTCAATCTGTTGCGGGTAGTATATAAGACGGAACGGCCGCACTCGGAATACTACATCACATAGCTGCCATAGGAACGATTGGGAAAAAGTGTTTAAATTCGAAATTTTTTAAGATAATTAATTTATTTTTTTAGGAAACTCTATTTAATGATTATTTTAACATATCTTTGAAGTATCATCTAAATCAGACCACTATTTCCTATAGTTACCATTGGAACGACGTGAGAAAATGGGTCATTGAGCATAACTCTGGTGTTTTTTAAGACAATTAATTCATTCTTGAGAAATACAGATTTCATAGAAATTAAAGCCGATTTAAGAAACTAAAAACCAAAATCGGTTTACTATATCCTATAGCTGCCATGCAAAAGATCGAACGGTTTGAAGGCAACTGGTCTGCAAGGGTATTCTAAGCTTCGGGTACCGAAGCTAGCCTTCCTTTCTTGTTCTCTTTCAAAATGAAGCTACTATAGCATTTAGCTGCTCAAGAAAAGTTCAGTAAATGGCTCATAAAGAAAGCATAACTATTCATTATTTAAGATAATTGATTATTTCTTAAGAAAAAGATGTGGAATACGTGACCGCTTTGTCAAGTCCATTCATTTGTTCATACGCATAGACATCGGGAACTATATTACATACATATTTAAATTTATTGGGTCTTTGAAATGAGTCGATAATGTATTTGATGTTAACACATTTGTTTGGATATTACGTATATAATTAGAAACCGAAATGACGGAAAATCGATTAACTTACTTTGCCAATAAATAGTTGATGTAACATACCAGTTCAGTGAACCTCCTTAAAAACTGCAACATAAATTCGTGATCGGCCACAAAAGCCGAATCGATCTAGGTATGACCGCCTGTGTTACTGTGTCCGTCTGACTGCCCCTAGTCTCAGTTTAAAAGCTATCGGGCTTTGCACAGACCCTTGTAAGCCGGAATCGATACACTATATTACAAACTAATTGAAAAAGTAACATTACTTCGATATTTTGTATTAAATAATTTATTGATTCTTACGATCATTTTACCTATTCCGATTCTAAAGGTTTATCAGAATCGGAAAGTTGCCTTTAGAACGATTAAGAACGTGTTTTTAAGGCGTGTCAAAATTTTGAATCAAACTTTTTGGGCATGAGTATCGCACGAAGCTTGTAAGGTCTGATAACTATTTTTTTATACGGACGGGCACAGGCGGACATTCGGGCAGATCACAGACGAGTA
This sequence comes from Drosophila setifemur, assembly GCA_021224005.1. Lineage (NCBI taxonomy): Eukaryota > Metazoa > Arthropoda > Insecta > Diptera > Drosophilidae > Drosophila > Drosophila setifemur. The sequence goes on from JAJJHY010008221.1 coordinate 838,006, forward strand.
AGAGCTAAATATTTCTTATTTGGACTTTGTATGTGACAGTAAATTTATTTTTATTTCCCACGATTTTTCTTTTTTAATTGTCAAATTGATTTATCAACAGTTTAAGTCACAGTAAATATATACATAAATACAGTAAATATATACATTCTTGGTCAGCGTCACCAGCCGAGTCGACCTATCCAAATCCGTCTGTCGATTGCTTCGCAAGCTAGTCTCTCAGTATTAAAGTCATCGGGCCCAAATTTTACACAGCGCCTTCTTCATACAAATTGCTTAAAGTGCAATTGATCTGCCTCGGTAATCCAGGATTCGGACACCGAAGTTAACCTTTCCCACTTGTTTATTAAAATATTTTAAAGAATGCTTTTTGGGTGCCAATGAGTGTTGGATTATTCCTAGAAACTTCATTCAATTCTTTTTGAAATTTCAGGCTTTTTTGAGTGATTTAAGATACACATTCCGTTAAATTTATATGTAATTTAAACAACTGTGTTAAATAGATATTCTTTTTTAGTTTTATCCGGACATTCTTACTTTTTTTAATCACATTTTGTTTTTAGCACCTGATAACGGTTTGTTAAAAATCATGCTGGCGAGTTGGTACTGCGGGTGGAAAGGTGAACATTGGAACATTGGAAGTAATGGATTAAACAGGTCACCTAAAGAAAATCTACAAAAACGGCAAATCGCAAGCATACACATTACTTTTACACATTACGCCAATATTATATGTTTTCCAGGTCCTTGTACAAATTTTGACAAAAAGAGAAACAGATCGATATATAAAAGTTTGAAATGTCATTTAGTTTTATCCCAATCTGTGGCTATTGCTCTTTTTTTGATTTTAGCGGCTGAACAAGGTGTATATTGTCAAAAAGAGATTATAAGCTCCAGAAATTCATTAAAAGTCAGTGGGGGACCAGGAAACGATTATCCGAATAATTACGAAAATGTCAGTACAAATGGTCTTCCACAAAACAATGCATTTTCGGCAAAGCCTTTGGAGGTTAAATTTGATGAAGATCCATCCTTAAGCCAAATAAAAGTACAAAGCATACTCAACAGAAAGAGTTCAAGTTCTCCAAAAACCACAATATCAGAAACATATTCCACTGTTCAAAGTGTTTCTATGAACCGCAATGTCTTGCTTAACTTTGATAGTATGTTACAACGTCAATTGCGTGAGAAGGCCAGACTTGACAGCTTAGAGTCGATTAAAATGCATATACTTATGCGATTAAACCTAAAAAAGCTTCCAAATATAACAAAACCAATATCAGTACCGCAAAATATTTTAGACAACTTTTATAAAGATTACAATGTATCTTCTAAAAATACGATATGGCGACGAACGGTGGATTCGGACGAATTTTCTGTATCGACTAAAGAAAAAAACCCAGCAAACTTAACAGAAAATGCCAGCCAAAGCCTTGACACAATGACTGAAATATTTGATGAAAGTTCGTCTTCTCAAATGCAAGGGGATGATGCAAATACTGTAAATGAGTTTCATATAATTTATGGAAAAGAATATAATGAAGATCAGAAAAAGAAAACAGATAATCGTTACAGTGACGAATACGAAAGTATTCTTTCACACGTTAGCAGCATATACATATTTCCTGAACGTAAGTACCATATTAATAAGTATTTATACCGACAATTAGTCCTAAATGGCAATTACAAATTCTTTAAAACATATGTAAAATAAAACAAGAAAGGAATGCTTGTTTCGGGATGGTTGAAAGCGCAGTTTTAAGATAGATTCGGGTCTTAAAATCTCCGAGAAGCGGAGATAATGGCACCTTAATGACCAAATATATTAAAACAGTCGGGTTTCCCGACTGTGTAATCCTAATACCAATTTTTGTATAATTGCCGCTGGAAATATATCAAAACAAGCTTATAATACCCTTTTACCCAATCGTTCCTATGGCAGCTATGTGATGTAGTATTCAGATTTCGGCCGTTCCGAATTATATACTACCTGCAACAGATAGAAGAGTTGGTAAAAAGTTTCAGTCCGATAGCTTTAAAACTGAGACTAGTTTGCGTAGAAACAGACAAACGGATAGACGGACAGACAGACAGACAGACGGACATGGCTAGTACAACTCGGCTGATGATGCTGATCAAGAATATATATACTTTATGGGGTCGTAGATGTCTCTACGGTCTAAAGGCGACCGCTGAGAATACACTGCCTTCATATACGAATACATATGAATGTGTGCCTCCAATTTATTTCTACTATATTAGCTATTTGCTTCAAATTGTTTTTGTTGGTGCAATACCAAGGATACTTAGGACACTGGCTCATAACCAGATGGTCCCTGTTTCGATCCCCAGATTTGCTCGTTAATTGTTTAATAACAAAGTGGGTACTGGGTATTTTACAGTCGGGAAACTAGGCTGTAATGCTCTTACTTGTTTATTATTAGACATGATGCTTAATGGTGTCTTTTGTTTGACATTAACAATTGGCATTAACAACTCTCTATACCCCTTATGAAATTCTGTTAATTTGCATTCGTATGCATCCCGTCTTCTAAAAGATTGCTATACTACTCATTAACATTATTACTTCAAACGAGTTGGTTAGCTACATAGATGTCTTACGCCGAAGCTAGTTTAATATTTTACGTCAAAAATAGTATTTTTTTCAATCTAATTTTTTCTGTGAAATTATAACCGCTTGTTTTAAGTAAGTATAGTTTTGGACATGGGTTTCCAACTCAGTAAAAGAGACATAAGAACGATTGAGCGTTTTGAGAGATATTGGTCTGGAAGGGTATTATTCCTTTTATTTTATACCATGCACTTAGGTAATTAAAGTACCTAGTAAAGTATTAAAGTGGTGAAGACGTATGTAACAGACAATGAGACGGACGAGACCGCCAAAGTTACCTGAAGTCCCAGAGTGTGTCTGTCTATATAAACAAAGTGACCTCAGAGATGGTAAAACCAAGTAGCGCTTATCCTTTTAATTTTGATTCATTATGTTCTTGCAGATTAAGTTTATGAATTTTTTCGGCCTAGCACCCTTCGGTACAATTACCATAAATTTGTTTGTACACACACATATTTCAGAAATAATAAGATCTTGAGTTTCTATTTAACATACATATTTCCATTTTCTTTAATATGTACACAGATAAATTTTTGTTAAAATTTTGGGTCCGGAAATTACGGAAATTAATAGCTACAAACTCTTTATTACACATATTTAGACTCGTATATTAATTACTTGTTTGCATTCAACATTTCATATTACACCAACAGTTTTTCCATAATACACTAACACTTTATATAATGCATAATGAAAAAATACACAGGTATAACAAACGATTTCATTATTATGGGGCTCATTTTAAATGTTGGCCATATCAATAAATATTTAATAATTGCGGAATACACGGCGTGAGAGGGCGTATTTAAAAATTTTAAACCATCTTAATCTGTGGTGTTTTTAGACTTTAGCATCTTTGTTCATACAGACAAACTAGACAGACATATAGACTTGCCTAAATCGATTGGTCTGATCGGTGGTACTTTGAAATACAAGCGTAATTCATTCCGTAATCTTGCTTGTATGTCAAATTGCTCGTATCTCAAAGCAATCTCAACATGCTCCCCGCATGTTGGGGTCGTGGGCAGCGATGTATTGTGCGATTTCTACAATATAAAATCCTGCTCTCATTTTAACGCAAAATATCGCTCGATCAGCGGCTTGTATCTTAATACACTCGTATATTAGGGCACTCGCATTTCGAGATACCACTGGATTACATAAATAATTTAATTAACTTATGCAGATTGAAAACTTATAATATCTAACAATGCTCCTCTTCCTCTTTAATACGTAAAATCACAAAGAGAATCAAAAATTTTCTGGCGTTAACAAACTACAAGACTAATCCAAATCCAATAAAATCTCGTTTAATTTTGAAATTTATAGAATCTATAATCTGCAAAAATTTTAAAATGTCAAACAAAAATGTAAACAGTAAAATAGTTTAATGACAAAAAAGCTTGAAGCTCAATAGCTTCGAGGTCAGTTCACACTTGATTGGCCGGCTTGTTTATATGGAAGCTATAGAGTCGGAATCCAATACAATTTTCTGAAATGGCTTAAATCACATTTAAGCGGCTTTTTCCTACGAATTAATCTATTATCTTTAAAATATAGTTCTTTGGTTTCAAAGTATCGGGCTGTAACTTAGCACAGATAATTTTAGATGTTCCAAGTGGTATACTCTTCGGTTCGGTCGGATCAGTACATCTCATAGCTGTCATATGAACGATTCCAAACAAGAAAGGAGTGCTGGCTTTAAAGTCCGAATCCCCTTGCAGGCCAGCTCTCCAGAAACAGTTCGTTTGTTTGCATATAATCTTTAAGATATAGTTTAATGTGTTAATCCGGTTTTAATGTTTGTAAAAAGTATGCTTTTAAAAAATTAAATGTCTTGAAAAACTCATTTTCTTCCATCCTTGTTATGGCAGCTATAGGACTGGTAGGATAGGTTAAAGTATTTATTAAAATCATCAAAATCTTAAAAAATAACGAATATATGGTCTTTTTCCCAATCTTTTTTTTTTATTTTCTCATATAGAAATTCATCCACACGTGCGGCACAATCGCAAGACAGATGTTCTTCGGTTTAAAATTGACACTGGCACCTCCAAATTATCGTACGCTACTCTTCATATATATATACGTGGTTGGGACTGGATGTGCAGTTATCACCCAGAACTCATTCAAGAAATAAAAAATCAGCGGAGCAAAGATATTGTTGTGACAATTCATCGGGCTGTGCGACGATCAAGTAATGCCAGCTTTACTCATAAGGTCAAAATGTTCGAATTTCACCAAAAAATTCCATTAGGCCTAGGCCAATGGGTTAATGTAGACTTAAAACCTCTTTTTGAGGATGCTGGGACAAATATGACGCAAGAAATTTTCATAAAAGGCGTAAAGCCCTGGATGAAGCCTCTAATAGTGACCACAGACAACGCATCAAAAAATCCATTGGTATGAATTCTTGCAAAGAAAAGTTAAGAACAGAAATCAATTTGCCATTTTCCTTTGATTAATAATTTAACATAATAATTACAAAAGAATAGTTGATTTTCTTTCAAATCTAAAATATAAAATTTATACATATACAAAAAAAAAAAGGAATATTTACATATTTATTTAATTAGCCACAGAATATTTTTAGCACGAAATATTTCATATCAGTATAAGTAATTATATTTATTTTTAAAATTTCGTATTGTACCGGAAGTCCTGTTCAAATAATATTTCTGCAAATTTTATTTGTGACCTAATAAGTACAAAATTAAAACGATTATTAACCATATCCGATTTTCATAGGAATTTTTCAAATAAATTTAATTTTTCCCCGAGTTTAATTTTGTAATTTAGTCAACTAACTACCTTAATTTCAGACAATTCACATAGAAATTGGTGCCCAAAAAAAACATCGGAGAAAGCGTAGCGTATATATGGACTGCACGGAGAATGATCATGATATGCGATGCTGTCGATATCCATTAAAGGTTAACTTTACAAGCTTTGGATGGCATTTTGTGGTTGCGCCAACGTCTTTTGATGCATATTTTTGCAGTGGTGATTGCAGAGTTGGATACCTAGAGCAATATCCACATACACATTTAGCCGCTTTGACGACGTCGGCCACACCGTGTTGTTCGCCAACAAAAATGAGTTCCTTAAGTTTATTATATTTTGACGACAATCATAATCTGGTCTTAAGTGTTATTCCTAATATGTCTGTAGAGGGTTGTAGCTGTTCCTAGCCAACAAGTAGCATATAATTAAAAATTTAAATATATTATATAAATATTATTATGTGAATAATCTGAAGTAGGGGAAGTCATTGAGTTGTACAAAATGCATGCAAGAAGACAAGTCCCTAGACTTTGGGCAAAAAACATTTGCAACAGTTGAACAATGCGGAATTCTATTTAAACTAGTCAACAATCGTAAGTTTTTTTAAAATGCTGTTTTTTTTTATAAATATATCATTTCAATACAAATGCAAGATTTTATCGCACATTAATTCTTTTATAAAATAATATATCTTCTACGAATTACTATATTAAGTAAGATTTTCCGAAAAAAAAATTTTTTAATTGTTCATACATATTTTTTTTTAAAACATTAAAGTTAACAATATTTTTTATAATAAAGTATTATTGATACAACTTATTGGGTCCCTAGACAATAGGAAAATATTTATTGGAAAACATATATAAAACTTTAAATTTCAACAAATAAAATGTTATATGTGGTAATATATCTAGGAAATTTTTCTTCAATGCTTGTGTTCAATGGGTAAAGCCTTCATGAAAAGAGGGTATTTAAACTAAAAATTTAAGTAGTTTTTGCATGACTGCCTCACTTAATCGTTCTCGTTAGAGTATCTACCTAACGAGAAAGGGAATAAGTGCTCAAGGTCTGAATAGGTACTATAAAAAAAAAACAGGCGTACAAATACAGACAATTAAAGAAAACCCCAGACATCACAAATATAATTCTAACGGATCATCAGCCGTATTGTATACAAGACCTTTTCTGTTCGATCTGCATAAATCAAAAAGACGTTACATTATAAGTGTATACTATACCCTGCAACGGTATAAGTCGCTTCTTAAATGATTCGTAAAAATTTTAAAAAGTAATCTATAGAAGCAGCGCCACAGACCATGACTATTAATGTGTTTTAAACTAGTGCAGCAGATGGATTTAAATATACTCTTCCAGAGTGTATTGTTATTTTAGCGAGATGTTTGTAAGTCTATAATGTATGTATGTATATTCTTAATCTTCAACAGCCGAGTCGATCAAGCGTATGTGCATTTGTCACTAGCACTACACCACAAAGCTGGGAAAGGAACAGTTCTAATGTTAAAAACTTCCTTATTTTAAATATAATTAATAGCTTCATTAGAAACTTGAGTTCACCTATCATAAACGACCACTATATTCATTTTCGGCTAGAACCAAAAGTAAGAACGTTACAGTCGATTTTCTCGACTGTTAAAGACCCTGTACCAATTTGGTTATAGGCAAAATAAATCAAAAAGAAAAAAAAAATACCGAGTCTGGTCTGGGGTTCGAGCGTAAGACCGTGTTATCATGCAGACGTCCAGACAGTAAAAATATATTGAAGGCGCACATTCATACACATGTATATGGCGGCACTTCAGGATCGGTAGAAATGTATGTTTCAATTGCGTTAAAAAAGGTTATAAGGTTCTAGGTTGAAAATTGTGCAATACTGCACTGCACTCAAATACGAATTGCGGGGGCGGCGGGCGTGGCACCGACAAAATAAACTTCAGCTGCGTCAGTATTAGGAGAATCTACACTGGTAATACGGTTCCACTAGCTCTTACAGTTGCTGAGATCCGTTCGTTCATCGGGACAGACAGACGAACATGGCTATATCGACTAAGCTCATCATGCTGATTAAAAATATATATACTTTGTGTGGTATGCCATGCCTCCTTCTGCCTGTTACATACATTTGCACAAACTTAATATACCCTTTACGCTTTGGGTACATGGTCTAATTAAATTGTGCAGTGCTGTGCAAACATAAACATATAAAATTAGGGGGTGGTGGGCGTAGCACAGTCAAAAAAAATATACTTGATCTGCGTCAGTATAAAGAGAATCTGCACTGGGCTGAGCGAATCAAATACCTAAATTTCCCCTGATTTCGCACATAAGTCCAATCAAAAACATTTGTTTCTAGGTTTTAAAATTTTCAAAACTTAGTATACCCTTGCACCAAGAACGATATGGACCAGAAAATGTCATCCAGAAAAAAGACTATCCTAAAACCATGTTTTTATCGGCGTCAAAGGTCGATTTGAACCTGCTGTATAACCTTTTTTTAAAGCTATAGGGTGTCATAGCTTTTACCTATATAGCTTTAAAAGCTATGACACCTTATAGCTTTAAAAAATGTTATATTCTGTGCCTTTTGTACAAGAGTATTATTGTAATTGGACTCGTTATGCGTGAGCAAATAAAGTGTAAGTACAGATCAAATTTTGCCACGTCCACCACCCTTCCCCACCACGCCCACTAAATTTGCAAAAGTTTTCCAAATATGGACGACTGTAAGAGCTATAGCCTCATTATTACTTTATTATTAGAACTTATTTAGTACCCATGCAGATCTTACCTCCCGCCACTGATATCTGCACTTATTAAACATCTTATAGATAAAGCGACGGTTTTAATTTGCAACCATTTGTGTGGTTAATATCTGCATACCGACCTTAATGGCACTCGACCATTTTCTTGTTTAATTACTCAAAATATGTCAAGCGGCAACCTGTAATGGCACAGAACAAGACAAGGCTAATTTTAAAATTATCTAAATTATAAATATGTTATATGATAATGCTATCTTATGAATTTTTTGACCTTGGTATATAGCACAATTTACATATTGAGGAATTGTAAAAATTGTAAATTTTAAAATTTATCTGCGAGGCATAGCACGATTCCTACAATTACAGTCTCTGAGAACGTATCTGATTACATAGATGCGCATTTAAAAGATAAACTTTTTACGTTATATGGTCGGGATCGATTGTTATAATACAATATATCTTGTACTCTACGAATAACGGGTATATAAAGCATGTAAACGATTTCATTTTGTGCGAGCTAAAATAAGATATTTCTTTAAAGCTCAAAAAATAGAGTGCCTGTACACCCATCGATAGATGGAAAAGTTTCTCGTAATTTTTTGTGGTATAAGAATAACAACAATTTATAAATAAACATTAAAAAAATGTAATTAACTTATTACCTTCTATTTTTGCTTTTCAAATGGTTAATTTACATATGTCTAGTAAAATATATGTATGTTCAATAAAGCAAATAACATTTCATAATTTTGGTATCCACAAAAACAAAAAAAGAAGGGAATTCTAGCTTCGGTGACCGAAGCAGTGAAGACCAGTGTGTATGGCAGCTATAGGATAAAGGGGTCCATAGGCTTTGAATCGGTTTTAATTAGTTATGCTCAAGACAGACATTACAAAATTAACTCTACGAAATAAATCAATTGTATTAAACAATTCCGAAGCTAGTTAGACAGCAGACGGATATGGATAGATTGACTCTGGTAATAAAGCTAATAAAGATTATACATTATAGGGTCGGAGATGTCTTCTTCAGTACGTTCCAAACTTCTGGGAACTATTACAATACCCTCTGCAAGAATAAAATAACTTGCTATATTATATAAACAAAGACGATTTCCACATATTTGTATGCTGGTTAAAGCCGTATAGTTCTCAGATGACGTAGGATAATAGTTTATTGCAACTGTTGTAGCTGAGTTTGGTGATGTCGGCGTTCTCGGGCACGTTCAATGTGTCGTTTGCGTTCTTCTTTTGTCCAATAACGACCAATTTTGACTTCAGATACTGTATCCTCTTCTGTCGTGGTAAGCTCGTTGCCACGAACATTTTTACGAATGGCAACTTGACCACGATTACGAACCGGCCGTTTTACAATGTATCGAGATCCATCTGGACGGCGCTTAACTTTCCAAACCATTGGTATTTCGTCGACGTTTTCGATGTTAATCAATTCAGTATTCTGCTTTGAACTTGTTGAAATATGGTCTTTGTTTGCAACCTATACAAAATTCAAGAAAATAATAATTATTGAATTTTATTGCATATATATTACTGCAATCATAAACATAACAAAAACATATAATGAAAATGTTTGCCTTATGAATTAACTACCTCCTGATTTTTATACCCTTGCAGAGGGGATTATAATTATTACCAGAAATTGTAACGCAGTGAAGGAGACGACTCCGACCTTATAAGGAATTATAAGGATTTATAAAATTATAAACAAAAAATCGGACCACAGTATCCTATAGCTGCCATAGGAACGATGGGAGAAAATAGTTCATTGACCATAACTCTGTTGTTTATCGATATATATCCTACAGCTGCCATACAAACTATCAAACGGTTTAAAGGCAACTGGTCTGCAAGGGTATTCAAAGCTTCCCCGAAGTTAGCCTTCCCTTCTTCTAATATTTAAATGTAATCATTATAAGAAGTATATCTCATCAGAATGAATTAGTTGTCTTAACAAAAAAATGTGTGTGCCCAATGTCCATATTTAACCTAATTTAAACTTAACCAAATATAGTAGTAAGCTACGACTTTTAGAACAAGGTATTCATTAGGTGGTAATTTCTAATGATCTCAAGTTTAATTATCTCACAAAATACCGAATGAATCTAACTTTTCCCGAACATGACAGCTATGCGGTCGGTAATTAGAAATTGCTTCCAAACTGAGACTGCATAGAACATACCGACGGACTTAGATCACCTCAACTGGTAATGCCATCACAATATATACTTTTAAGGTTTTTAGTTGCATCCCATATCCGCCATATTATCAGTACTAAAAACAATGCACATCATAATTTACACTTACCTCTTGACTACTTACGAAGTGATAGCGACTTAAATTTGGTGCATTGAACTGAGGACAATGGCTATGAGGCTCTTCTAATTGTTTAACTCTCATTAATTTAACGTCTGATTTATGCATAATGTTTTCAGTATCGATGAAGGCTTTACTTTGGCTTTCTGAAATAGTACAGAAACAATGATGAACGGCACCTCTTTAAATTAATACTAAAAAATCTGGCCGCTAAAAATCAATCACCGAACGCAAGCGATTTACCGTTTATTTGAGCAAATAAACAGATTGCTTGTGGTTAGCACCTGTAAACTTTGGGTATTTATTGTCAGCTTTCTATTTAACCAATCTTGATAAAATTTTCAGGATTGGAAGAAATCAATGCTCCAATTACATGTGTATTTTCGAATGTTGCTGTAGATTGGGTAGCTGGTAAAAACTTATCCAAACGTTATTTTAACAAGGAAGGCTAGAATACCCTTGCAGACCAGTTGTATATAGGGTATATAGGGTATAGTTTTCCGATTTTTGGTTTGTATACCCTTGTAGAGGATATTACAATTTTGACCTGAAGTTTGTAACGCAGTGATCTCCGACCCTATAAAGTATAAATATTCGTGATCATCATTACCAGTCGGGTCGATCTAGCCATGTCCGTCTGTCTTTCTGTCAGTTGCTATGTAAACTAGTCTCTCAGTTTTAAAGCTATAGGGCACTTTGCACCGAGCCTTCAATCTGTTGCAGGTAGTATATAAGTGGGAACGGCCGGAATCGGAACATTACGTCACATAGTTGCCATAGTTTGCAACGCTGAGAAAGAGATATCACCGACCCCATAAAATATATATATTCTTGTTTAGCATCAATAACCGAGTTGATCTAGCCATGTCCGTCTGTCTGTTTTTCCTTCTGTTCACCTATATATCTATATAACTATAGAAGGGTTGTGAGCCAACTAGTCTGCAAGGATATCCCGAAGTTAGCCTTCCTTTCTTGTTTAGACTTGCAAAGTTACAGATGGTTAAAAGTTAAAAGAAGTTGGAGCGAAAGTTTGCTACCGTAAAATTCAGGCTTTACTGAAACCATAGTGCATAGAAAAATTAGTCAAAGCTTTATTTTTGAAGGATTTGATTTAAAAAGGATTAAATTTAATCCATCGTTCGATTGATTGATATCCAAAAATGTCATGAAATGTTTAATAAAACGAAAGATCTTATTATTAATAATATTCGTTTCTTACCACAAACATATGCTGATGGCATATTAGAAGTGCAGAGACCGATGCGGCCCGATTTTCCAAATGGTAACAGTATTACACTGCTTATAGGACTTGTAACAAAAGCATTAGTTGGCGAAAGCGTTGAAGAGCCATTAGGCACTGTTCCATGCAGTTTTTGGTTGGTAATGTTTTCATCATCAACATTTGAAATTATTTGACGAGGCGAGGCGCTATTGTTTGAATCTCCAGTGTTGTAAGCACTTGAGGAGTTATCAACTTCTTCTCCAACACCCAGATTTCTGCTAACAATATTATTGAGTCCACACGCACTATAGGCATTTCCGCTACTGCTGGATCGGCTTGTGCTGGTCATTGTGCTATGTAAAGTGAAAATACGACTGCATGTGGGTTGCTGAACTGATTTCGTTGTCAAATTTTGATCAATTAGAGTGTTTAATGTTCTGGGACATTGCGATTTCAAGCCCAGCCACTGGGCGACGCGTTGAGTTTGTTGATGAATTGTTGTTTCTAATGAATCAGCTTCCATTTCAACCGGTGACATTGACGTGATGTAATTTGAACTTTGATAAGGTGAACAGTATAGGGGTTCCGATTCAGAATCTTCGGGAATGGTCTCGTAAATATGTTCATTTTCATCATACTCATAATGCAGATTAGATTGATCTTTATTAAAAGATTGATCAATTGTTTTTTTATTATTTAAGATTTCACCTGAGTGAAATTTTGTTTTGTTACAGGTTTTTCTATATTGCTCGAAGTTTTTTTTTAGTAAAGCTGTAGCTTTAATATTTTGATCAGATTGTTTTTTTTCAGATGGTGCGTATAAACATTTTGTGGAATGGACTACTTCTTCATTTGATATTTCGTTTATGGGATTTATAGATTGAACATGGCTTAATAAGACCTTATCCAATTTATCCACAACATTGGTGTAGTCATCGGTGATGAAACTATTGGCATACTCGAAGTTACTCTCAATGTCTTCATCGTCATCATCCTATGAAATCAGTTTGATATTTAAATAACTTTATATAAAGTCACCAGTGTATATGTTAGGCGTTTAAATTAAATCTGTTACATCACTTTTTTATACCCTTGCAGAGGGTATACTAATTTTAACCAGAAGTTTGTAATGCAGTGAAGGAGACATCTCCGACCCTAAAAAGTATATATATACCAGAGTCACCAGCCGAGTCGATCTCGCCATGTCCGTCTGTCGGTTTCTACGATACGATAGTCTCTCAGTTTATAATCTATCGGTTTAAAACTTTGTACCAACCTTTCTTTCTGTATCTGTATTCTGTACTTTAATATTTACTGACTATCTTAACCTCTCTAAAAGTTTTATAGAAATCGAACCACTATATCTTATAGCTGCCGTAGGAACGATGGGAGAAAATGGGTCATTAAGCATAACTTTGGTGTTTTTTAAGACAATTTACTCATTCTTGGATAATAGACTTTTCATACCCATAAAAATAAAAAATTGGACCATAGTGGTCCTATAGTTGATAAAAAAAAACTATCGAAAGGTTTTAAAGCAACTGGTCTGCAAGGGTATTCAAAGCTTCGGACCCCGAAGCTAGTCTTCCTTTTTTTTAATTTTGTCAGGTCAAATAATATTTTGGTTATACACTGTTGAAAGCAAATATTCTTACTGGGTATAGAAGACGGCTCACTAGCAGAGTCACCGTTGTGCTGCTCTCCGCTATTTGGGTTTCTGCGTCCTCCTTGTTTTTTACATCTATACCATTAATACGCAGTATCTGGTCACCACGACGAAGGCGCCCATCACGATCGGCAATACTCTCCAGTTTAATTCCACTGATGAATACATCCTCGCAAAACTCTGAATTGGTACAAAATATATCCTCTTTGCTTGTTTCCATGTTGGACGATTGGAAACCAGTCGAGCAAACACTCAAACCCATTATATTACTGGTTGCATTTTCACCCTCTGTATTGAGTGTTATTTCCTGTTAAATTGAAAAATAAAAACTTTAAGAAATTATAGTAAATATACTAAGCCTACCGAAATAGACTATTTACAACTGTCTAATTTTATCGGGCTTATTTTGAACACGTCATCTTTTGCACACCATGGAGCTCTTCGTCATAATTAAATTTTGGATGTAGCACTTTTAAAATAAACTTTACAAGCAAGTTGGAATTGAATTTGGCGAAATTTCATAATAGTGTTATCCTGCCATTAAACAGAATGTTTGTTAATGTTAAATTTAAAGACAATAGCCCGAAATTTCATGGGTTAACATTTTATAATGTTTGTGAGCTTATGTTTTTAATGAAATCGGATCATCATATTGTTTGACTACCAAAACAGCGATAAAAACCATATGGCACATAAGTTACTAAATACCGTTTTGGCGTGTTTATTGAAGAAATTAAAGGGGCAATAATATTTTAAATACTTGCTGCGGTGTATTCATAATAATTTAGATATGTTAGTATTCTTCTTTATGTAGCACATACGAATACATGCATAGGTCCGACTATCGGGCTTCCACTTTGCACCAACCCTTCTTTCTGTTGCCAATGTATATAACTCGGAACGGTCACAATCGGAATACTATTTTACTGAGAAACTAGTTTGCATAGCAACCGACGGAAACATATATAGCATTTTAAAAATTTAATCTTTCAACCAATTATTCCTTCCATTTTTTGGTGAATATGTTTCACAGAAATCTTTATCGACTATTGCTTGATACCTGTTTCTTAACATATATAGGGTATCCCATTATGCTATAATTAAATTAATTAATGATTACCTCAATATCAATTTCAGGTTCCAAACATTGTTCGAACAAATGGTGTTCTTGCTCAACAAAATGGTCAGTTACCGTTCGGAGTAAATCCCGGTCTTTCAATGTATCATTATTGACTGAGGTTTGAGTGTCCTTCGATGCAGCAAAAACAGTGGGGCAACTTGATCGTTCCTCATTGCTTAGAGCACGTAAAGTTAAAATGACTTGTTTATTGTTCGATGTGATTGCCGTAGGGTCTGCGGGAACTATAAACGGAACAGAATCCACACTTTCAATAGTTGCATCTTTTGAGGACGCATCTGTTGACTTTTGAATTACAGGCAAAAGTGGAGTCTCACATTTCTTCACGTTAAAACCATTTAAAACGACATCATCCTCATTTTCTACGTTGGCAATTGCTTCATTTTTTAATTTGAAGTCATCATTATTTTGTTTCTGCCGGCGCAATTCAACAACAATTGTTTCTTTAGCTTGAAGGAACATTTGAACCGCTTCACATCTCGGCAAATGACTAATATCATACCCATTAAACTGAAAAAATATAACGCTTTTGTAGACAATTTGTACGTATGATTAGAAGTGGATTTGTTGGTCAGATTTGACGTACCTTTAACACAACATAGTCGTACTCCAAGTCGACAATGTTTTTACTCATATTGGTGACTTAACAATAAATCTCATATTGCATTTTCTTTCAACTGTGTACATATTTTTTCCTTAACTTAAAAGTGTGACCTAATAATATTTCTAAGTTTCAACAAGATATTAACGAATCGCCTATCGTCCAAAGAAAACTATCGTTGAAATATTTTCCGCATTTAATCTACGATTGATCTAATAAAGTTAATACAACAATATTTTATTCGAATTATTTCTTATTAACGATGTACTATGCAAAAAAAACATCATAGAGTGATTAGTTTGAATATTTTTGGGTTTAATATTCCTTACCAATTTGTTAACTACTTGTTAATATGTTAATTACTTTTTCAGGGGGTTTGAAACCTTTAAATTTAATATTTACAAAACTTTTTCTTAATATTTCGATATTATTATATGGCATCATTTTCACAGACTTTGAAAGTATTTTTTAAATGTCATAAGCTTTTCACATCGTACACCTATTTAATAATTGACCGCAAAACGGATTTATTTTTGGTAACTATTATTATTATCACCTAAAACTTGCATACTGGGATCACTTTTTAACTATTATTTTGATTAGCATTTCGTTGTGATATTTGTTTTTTTACCAGTAAATAAACCATATAAACACTTTTATTTTAACCGCTGCATTATTTCCTAAATTCTTTAATTGTTGGGAGCTAAACGACCTTTTTTTAACTTGTTTTTTATTTATACTAAAAAAGCTCAGAAAAATAATATATTATAATAGTTATTTGGCTTCTGCAAGACTAAATAAAAAAAACAATTAGACATGTCCAAGCACCTCTAGATCTATCGATATTTCTGATGCTTATATTGTTATCCGTCTCTAGTGCTAATAGCCGGCAAAGGAAAATTGATGATATTCTGGTGCTCTTAATCAACAATAACAAAGTTTTTTTAATATAACTTGTGGTGGCTAAAGAAAACATTTTTCAGAAATGAACATGTTAAGAAGTTTCCCCATTTTCTAAACATTGAATTTTAACATAGAAGGCCGGAATGTGTATCTGGCCATACATTTTTCTGGTGTAGATACGTAATATTTTAGCTACTCCAATTGATTTCTTACAAATGATAATTCTATTTACAGATGTATTTATATCTTCAAGAACCAGATTCATTGACTAAATAATTCATATGTATTTCATTCAAAATTAACACCGCATAAATTTATTGTTAAACGTAACTTTGCGCATATGTATGTATGGAGTGCATGCGTATTGTGTTAAAGAAAGTGTGGATAGTCTCAGAGAGGGGTTGAAGTAGATAGAAAGTTACAAGGGGTGAGTGACACAAAAGTTGTAAGTTAGGGGTTGGTTATGAGCGCGGTTTTTGGGTATGCTATGGGTTTGTGACATCGCGGCTAAACACAGTAGTAAAGATATAATCAGAATGAGGATTCGTTCGGATTTACTTTAATTTAATACAGTTTATTTAAAATGTAAGTATTTTCAAAACCCCGAGTGCATTAATAAGTATATACATATGAGTAAGGGAAAAGTATAGAGATGTATGGCAACACTCCCATAAATATGTGTGTATACCTCATACACTTTTGAACTTTTTTTTAATAATTTCAGAAATCCACAAACAGAAGGAACATCAAAAATTAAAACATACCAAAATATATATGTAATGAATAAATTGTAAAATTTTATTAGTGGTAACGAAACAAGTTTAATGAATTAGTTTTTTGGTGCAACTATATATATTATGTTCAGTAGTTTGAGTTTGCTTTCGGAGTGCAATTTCATATCATCTTACAATATTTCATGGGCACTTGTATCATCAAATTTCCATCGTGCGAAAGTGGCAGTGCGTCCATAAACAAAACTAGGACCAAAAAATTTAGCTTGACATAAAAACAAGGGAATTATGTTAATGTCGGCTCAAGTCGCATCAAAAATCTTAAATGACATTGACATTAATTCCAACAAGGAGATACTTCACAAAATGAATCCTATACAGCATCATAACCAAACTATTGAACAACCAAAAGTTCATACGTCGCTACCATTATCCGAGGATCCGAGAACATTGCAATTGGCGTTGGAATTATCATTGGTCGGTTTAAACGACAATCAAACATGTTATGCGCAACCTTCTCAACCTTTATCTCTACCCTTAACGACACGAAGTGACTTCGAAATTAACAGTATCAATGTTGTGTCGACATTATCTAAAACGGATAACATGGCTTTACCAGCAGTATCTAGTCTTTTGTTACCCAATGTCGGTACCTCGATGGGCTTGGAAGATCGGTCTAAGAAGTCACAAAACATGACCGAATGTGTTCCAGTTCCCAGTTCTGAACATGTGGCTGAAATTGTGGGTAGACAAGGTAAGTAAAATCGATGTTAAATTCCTGAATTGTATAAAATAAATGCATTACAAGTATTATTATTAGTTTGTGACAGTACGAATTGTAAATAATGCAAAGTATAATGAGGAATATAGGGACAAAAGACCGTTAAAAAAATGTTATCATAATTTGAGAACCGTTGAAATGTATAATGGTTTCACCCGGTCGTTTGCATCGCATTGAGAAGACATGTCCGATCCTATGAAGTATATATGTATTTCAGATCAGTCAGATGTCAGTTGTTCTAGCCATTACCATTTTTTTTGCCGTTTATCTATCTGTCGAATGCAACATTTTAATGATCAATGTTTCGACTGTCATTATTCCCTTGCAGAGGGTATTAAAATTTTGACCAGAAGTTTGTAACGCAGTGAAGGAGACATTTCCGACCCTATAAAGTATATATATTCTTGATCAGCATCACCAGCCGAGACGTTATAGCCATGGCCGTCTGTCTGTCCGTCTGTCGGTTGCTATGTAAGCTAGTCTCTCAGTTTAAAAGTTATCGGGCTAAAACTTTGCACAGACCCGGAATCGGAACCCTTCATCACATAGCTACCATAGGAACGATTGGGAAAAAGTGCCATAAATTCGCCATTTTTCAAGTAATTAATTTATTTTTTAAGAAACTATTTAAAGACTATTTTAACATATCCCAAAAGTATCATTAAAATCGGATCACTATATCCTATAGCTGCCATTGGTACGATGGGAGAAAATGGGTCATTGAGCATAACTCTGGTGTTTTTGAAGACAATTACTTCATTTTTGAGAAATACAGCGTCCATAGACATGAAAGCCGTTTTAAAAAGCAAAAATAGGATTACTATATCCTATATCTGCCATACAAACGATTGAACGGTTTTACGGCAACTGGTCTGTCTTCGGTACCCGAAGCTATATCCTTTATTGTTTTTTATTGAATTTTGAAATTTGTGATCGCATTAACCAGGACTAACCGTGATTGCTTAAAGTGGAAACAATTTAGTCCTCAAACAACAACGTTTCGCACATTCATATCCAAAAACATGTGATATCAAATTTTGTGACAAAATCGAATTACAATAATAAGCTAACTAAAGCAGTTAATAATTAATTTTTTGTTAAAAAAACGTAAAAATTTACGATGTGTTTGCCATATTTTATTAGTAATATTAAAAGTTGTCACTAAATTTGATATTTATTGGCTCAAATTGCTAACACCACTAAAAATAATAAAATTTCTAAAAGTATTAAAATGAATCTTTAAAATACTTTTAAACAAAATCTTCCTTTACACATTTAAATGCAGAAATAATAAATCTTCCTTTACAAATGCAGAAAATGTGAGAAAAAAATCTAGGATAGACTCACTTAATAAATTGCTTTCAATGTTATATAGAAATATTATTGTGTTCAAAAACTAAATCATCATGTATCCATTCCTAGGCTGCAAAATCAAGGCTTTGAGAGCAAAAACCAACACTTACATTAAGACGCCAGTACGGGGTGAAGAACCTGTGTTTGTAGTGACAGGCCGAAAGGAAGATGTTAACAAGGCCAAACGGGAAATACTCTCCGCTGCTGACCATTTTAGCTTAATAAGGGCGTCACGCAAGCCTCTGAGCGACACTCACAACAGCGGGATAGTAGGAAGTGTATGTGGCTCCAGCGGAAGTGCAGTGCCCCGTATGCAATCCGGGCCTCCGTGTATGCCTGGACAGGTAACCATACAGGTACGAGTACCTTACCGGGTAGTAGGACTTGTGGTTGGACCGAAAGGAGCAACTATTAAACACATTCAACAAGAGACGCAAACGTATATTGTGACACCATCGCGCGAAAAGGAACCGATTTTCGAAGTTTCGGGTTTGCCGGACAACGTAGATACTGCACGAAAGCAGATAGAGGCTCATATTGCCCTTCGAACCGGAGCGGGATCTTTAAATGGGGCTGCCAACGTTATACAAGGTAGTAAATCGGTCGAAACTAGTGAGTTCGCAACACTGCCTACAATGAATTCATTAACCCAAATACTTAATGATGATTTGAATACAGAAATATTGTCATCTATATATATAAATGCGGTTCCATCTACAGTAGAATATTCAAATAATTCAATGAAGATTACTGGTAACGAAGTTAATAATATAAAAATTAATCAAGTAAAAAGCATGCAATGCCACCATATTAGCAACTGCTTAAAAAAAAATGAATTCGGTGATGGGGACAAAATGCATTTAATAAATGCACCGAGTAATTCCGAACAACATAGTTCAAACTTTGAAGTTCCCTTACCCTTGGCCAAAGCTAATGTTTTATTCCGTAATACAACATGCAAATCATTATCATTCTGCCCTCCTACTTCTTCGTCTGCATCAATTCATTCTGGGACAAATTTATTAACAAGATCGTGTTCATCTGCATCATCAACTACTTCAACAAAGAGTACGAATAATAGGCCCAACACACCACCGGAAATATTGAATATATGGAAAAACATTAGTGATTCAATTGATGTCGATGAAGGCATTGGAGATTCACCTAGCATTTGGAACCAGCCAACAAATATTGTTTCAACTTCCCATTGCTCACCCTCAGCCTCAATTAGTCCAACAGACTCGCTGCTTGGTCTAGGAGAGCACTCAGAAAATCAAAAAAGTCAGCATCACTTAAGGAAGACTCCTTTTTGCAACAACCAGCAAAAGGTTCAAGCAACTCACCTCCAACCAAGTGTGGAGAAATCGCCTATTCACCGTGATTGTTTTGTATGTAATGAAAATGAAGTAACAACTGCTTTAGTTCCATGTGGTCATAATATGTTCTGCATGGAATGCGCGAATCAGATATGCATTTCAATGGAAGCAGTTTGTCCAATATGCAATTCAATCGTTTATCACGCTATGCGTATTTTAGGGTAATGTTGCAGTTTCTAGGTTTTTGTTTGATTCCATGGGGTCTCAGTCAAATTAAAAAAAGCTCGCTCAGGATTGGTTTCAATGTCGGTTAATGTGCGGGTTATTTTAATTTGGTTACCTATTAAGTAGCTGCCACAGTATTACTACTGTAAGTTAGTAGTAGCTAGGGAGATATAATATATCTATAATATCCTTCCTGGGGTATTTATGTGTTTGTCCAAAAGTTTGAAACGAAGTTAAAGAGACATCAGCATGATCAACCAAATCAATTTAGTCATGTCCGTCCGTCGTTTACTAACAGTAAACTATCAAAATAGTTCCAGCTTAAAATATATTTTGCTAATACACCCATTATTCTGTTATAGGTAGTACATTAATCTGAGCAGCCATACGCGAAACATTACATAAATATCATGATTAAAAAATAACTGTCTTTTTTTTTAAGAAATTGACTACATTTTGATAAATGACCATTAAATCCTTCAAAACGGACATCAACATTATACACTAAAGTTCCACAGGGACAATTGGCAAAGTAAGAGTTTTAC
The DNA here is from genome assembly GCA_021224005.1 of Drosophila setifemur. Lineage (NCBI taxonomy): Eukaryota > Metazoa > Arthropoda > Insecta > Diptera > Drosophilidae > Drosophila > Drosophila setifemur. Next base: position 859,014 of record JAJJHY010008221.1, read on the forward strand.
CCTTTGGGATATTTAAATTAAATGCCCATTTAAATTTTAGCAAATTCGGAGTTCTATATCCTTTTTTTAATATTTTCGATCTTATTTCGTATATTTATGGGTCATTGAGTATTAATCAGTTATACTAAAAATGAATTCCTTTTTGGGGAACTGATATAAAAAATTTAACAAAATTCGGTTTATATCCTGCAGCTGGCATACAAAAAAAAAATTGCAAGACTATTCTAGGTTTCGGTCACCGAAACTAGTCTTCCTTTCCCTCTGACATTTAAAGGTAATTGCCTAATTTTTGTAAAATGACCGTTCATACCATTTTAAAGAAATTAAGTAGTTATGCAATTAAGAAATTTTAAAACCCAAGCTATTCTTTCTTGTTTTTTATAGCGAAAAGAATTGAGCTTAGATTTACGATAATTTAATTTATGATTTTGAATTTATAATTTTGTAGGATAAAATTATGTGTTAGAAATTTTTGTGGGAACTAGTTCTGTTTTCAAATATATTTTATAATTATTTGGTTTAATATAGTTTTTATACCCTGTACTAGTGGTCCAAAAGCTTAATAAAGTAGTGGAAATGTATGTTACACGGAAAATGAGGCGTTGGAGATCCCCCCAAAGTCATCTAAGGTATAGTCAGGGGGACTATACAAATCGAACTAGCCAAGACTGCGTATCTGTATGAAAAATCTGATCTCAGAGAAGGTAAGAGCTAGAAACACCAATATTTTTTATGTTAATTTGTGATGTGTCTGGACAAATTAAGTTCATTAATTGTTTTTGGCAAACTCCCTTCCGCTCCCGCCATTTGCATGGAATTTTTTTTACATTCCCGTATACTCCGAGCCTATAAAGTTGCAGGTAGAAGACCATAAGAGCTGGAACCTTCTTATTACATATTAATACTTATGTAGTATACACGCTGATAAAGTAGGTTTCAAATGTTTTTCCATGCCCTTACAATTTCGATTAATGTACAATCTACCATGCCTCGTAGACTTTAAGAGCTACAACCTACTTATTACATATGATACATTTTTTAAAATTTTTGACAGGCCCCCGCCATCTGCATTTATACAACATTTCATGATAGACCAGTTTGCATTTAATAAGCCTGAATGACCAAGACACTTAAAAGTTTATTTTTATGTTATTTATTTTTCTCAAAATAATTTAGGCGGTAATTTTTTATGGTACAGGGTATATAACAATCGGGCAAGCTCGACTGTAACACTTTTCTTCATGAAACTTCATTTATAAAAAAGAAATTCAAATTATGTTTGTTAAAAATTTTCAAATATTTATTAGATTTCGACGTACAAATTTAAATTACGTTCAAATGTATTTAGAAATTTATATTATACTAGTGGTATTTTTAAAGTTTTTTAAAATGAACATGTATTAATATCCAGAGCACTTCTAAAAATCTGACATGAAGAATTTTTCAAAAAGAAGTTATTATAAATCTAAATCTCAGAACAATTGACTGATAAACTAGCATTAATGTTAAGATGAGCAATTAAAAAAAAAAAAGTCAAATAAATAATTATATTTATTTACAAGTATGATATATGAGCCACACGTGACAACTACCTATAAAAAGCTTACGATTAATGTGAATAAAAAGACTTATACATTTATAGTCAATCATAATTAATATATATACTATACAGGTTATAGTGCGCTAAATGTTATAAAATAAAAGCTAATTTATGATCAAATTTTAGTTGTATGCTTGCCTGTGTTATAAACTTGTTTAACATTAACCAAAATAATTTCAATAAATCTAGTCCTAATACTTGTAATATTTACAATGTATATAATTTTAAAAATCCATTTAAGTCAAAGATACAAAAGAGTGAGACTAAATAAAGTTTACCGATCGCGCAAAATGTATATGACGAATTATTTCCTCACCCAATCTAGTACAATTTAATTTGATAACTAAATGATAAATTAAAGCATTTATTTATATAGATACAATATTATATATAATATATATTTATATGATTGGTCTCACATAGCCTTACAAAAATATTCTTCGAAAGGTAAACAACTATTGTAATCAAACAATAAGCTCTCACATATACGAAGAACCGTATTTTAAAATAAATTAACTAGCATATAGTAGCGTTATATTTCAGTAAACAAATTGGTTTTGAAATACATAATTTAACTGGGACGCTTACGAACCTAAAATCTACTCGTTTGCTTTATTTCAAAGCTTGGAATAACCAGACTCTTATTTTACTTAAGTACAAAACGATTTAAATGTAATTATTTGTGTTGTATTTATTTTTCAAAACCATTCTAAACACAATTTTGAAAAGTTTAGTTATCGTAGAAATATTACAAAGCATTTTCTTATAATTTCTTCAGTTACGATAGCGGCGGAATAGCAATTGTATCATTCTTAGATATTTAAATAGACTCAATTAAAAATAATTTACGAGAATTGTGAAAAGGTTGAACATAAATACATACAAAACTGGAGAAAACTATATTTTTACACAGTTTGTAAGGTTTTATATTTAACTTCTTATAAATGGCGACTAATGTATTTACAACGAATATTTTACAATTGAGAAAGGAAGAGTAATTCAAATATTAACTACAAATCAATAATTATTGCAAAACAGATACATATTATGAGCATATATGAATATTGTATATGTGTATATATAATTAGAAANTATATATTTATTTATTTATCCATTTACTACGCTTAAACAAAGCTATTTAAAAGCATAAATTCAAATAAAAGTAAAAATATCCATATTGTGTTCGAGACAAAGTATATTATCTTAATAAGAAATTTCAAATATTGACTTTAATCGGCATACTCTTTTCACTAATCCGTATTCAATCAAATGCATAAAGGACGAGATCTTCAACTTTATATAACAAAAATATTTATGAAAATATAAATATAAGTATACATAAAATAATGTATCACTAACTGGTTATATAATAAAATTTTCAGAGATAAGAAAGAGTAAGAGTTCCTTTTTTTATAACTTGCGGAGGCTATTACATATTGCCCAGAAGTTTATATCGCAGGAAGGAAAACATGTTCCAGTCTGTGAACAACTTATGCGCATATTTGATGTAGTGATATGAAAACCACATTTTTTTTGGTTGTGATTTCAAAAGATGAGCTTTTTTATACCCTTGCAGAGGGTTTTATAATTTTGACCAGAAGTTTGTAACGCAGTGAAGAAGACGTCTCCGACCCTATAAAGTATATATATTCTTGAACAGCATCACCAGTAAAGTCGATCTAGCCATGTCTAGTCTCTCAGTTTTAAAGCTATTGAGCTGAAACTTTGCACCAACCCCTTTAATCTGTTGCAGGTACGGCCGGAATTGGAACACCACATCACATAGCTGCCATAGGAACGATTGGGAAAAAGTCCCATAAATTTGCCATTTTTAAAGATATTTTATTTATTTCTAAGGAAACTTTTTTTAATGACTATTTTAAAATATCCTAAAAGTTTCATAAAAATCGGACAACTATATTCTATAGCTGCCATAGGAACGATGGGTGAAAATGAGCATAACTCTGGTGTTTTTAAGACAATTAATTCATTCTTGAGAAATACAGTTTTCATAGACATTAAAGCCGTTTTAGAAAATGAAAAACCAAAAATTGGATCATATCCAATAGCTGTCATAACAACGATCAAACAGTTTTACGGCAACTGGTATGCAAGGGTATTCTAAGCTTCGGGCACCGAAGCTAGCCTTCCTTTCTTGTTATCTAGAAGAATTGCCGTTTAGTTTACAGAGATGGTTATTAAAAAGGACGACGAATAATAGTCTTTATTCTGTATGTAAGTTGAGATATATTCGTTCTGATTAATATACCCTTGCAAAAGGTATTAGAAGTATACCCTGTACCCAAAGGGTAAAAAGTATATTAAGTTTGTGCAAATATATGTTACAGGCAGAAGGATGCGTGGCAGACCCTACAAAGTATATATATTCTTGATCAGCATGACGAGCTGGGTCGATATAACCATGTTTCGCCGTCTGTCCGTCCGGATGAACAAACGGATCTCAGAAACTGCAAGAGCTAGAAGAACCATATTACCAGTGCAGATTTTTTTGCCCGGTGCCACGCCCACCGCCCCCGCAATTAGTCTGAATGTTTACACGACACTGCACAATTTCAAAAAAAAAAAAACATACACATAGAACGCACAATACTGAATTAGCTACTGGTTCGAAAAGTATGTGGTGGTCCAATGGTTACAACGTTTGACAAAAAGCACGAAGGTCTTAGTCTCGAAATGGTATAGGGTCTGTAACAGTCGGGAAACTCGACTAACGCTCTTGTTTTTATATGGCGCTGGTAGGTCATTTCTTCTGAGCCTAATTTCGTTGCAGACTTGAGAAAGACTGTGGACTGTGGTATTTGGATGACGTTTATGTTGCTACTGCTTGCATTGCCCCAAAGTACTACAGGTTAAGTAAATGCATAGTGATGTAGCTTGCTTGTGGTTTGTTTCAAGCGGTGGCAGTGGGTAATGCATGATGCGTTTCTTCACTAGAATACCTTTCCACTGTGTGTGCCCTACCAACTGGATGATTTGTGGCGTGGAAAAGGTACCCTGGGATGAAAGTTGTTTTTGTTGGTTAAGTGAGTCTCAGAAGTAAGCATCACAGTAATGTCGTTATGGTGTAGGAACTGCAAAAGTTATTTTTTATGCTTCTAGATGACGTTAGCATTCCAGAAGCATTCTAGAGAAAATCTTTAGTAGCCCGTTTTTTACCTCGTACAAAATTCGTGTCGAAGACATATGCTTCAGGTTTTGTGTGTTTCAAATGCGATTTAAATTTAACTCTTCGAATTACCTACTTACGCATATCTTTTGTGTCTTTGAAGATTTGTGTCACTACGGTTTACCTAAACGTATTTATTGTGGCAGCGCGTTTACTCTTCAAAAAACCCAACAAATGGACGCACCGCAGAAGCAATGGAACCTTGCCGTGTTACTGCATCAACTCTCAGGCAGGATGGACGAGTACGCGTCGTCGATTCTATAACCAGCACAGTAAATTTACGAAGACCAATTAATAAAATAGCACCTCTCCCTGTTGATGTTGAATAGTTTAAAATTCGATACTTTAAAATGGGAGGATTATGATTGAGAACATTATCTATATTTATATATTTGTAAAAAAAAATCGGGTTTCCAGAATTGCAGAATTTTGGAAAAAACTATATATATTTTTAAGAGATTTCGAGATTTAGCTTGAACACTTGTATAAAGGATTTTCCAATCAAATAATATAATTAATTATACCCTTGCAGAAGGTAGTATAATTTTGACCAGATGTTTGTAACGCAGTAAAGAAGACGTCTCCGACCCTATAAAGTATATATATTCTTGATCAGCATCACCAGCCGAGTCAATCTAGCCATGTCCGTCTGTCTGCCGGTCTGTCCGTCTGTCGGTTGCTTTGTAAACTAGTCTCGCAGTTTGAAAAGTTATCGGGCACTTTGCACCGAACCTTCAATCAGTTGCAGGTAGTATATAAGTCGGAACGGCCAGAATCAGAACACTACATCACATAGCTGCCATAGGAACGATTGGGAAAAAGTGCCATAAATTCGCCATTGTGAAAGATATTTTATTTATTTCTTAGGAAACTCTCATTAATAAATATTTTAACATATCCTTAAAGTTTCATCAAAATTGGACAACTATATCCTATAGTTGCCATAGGAACGATGGGAGAAAATGGGTCATTGAGCATAACTCTAGTGTTTTTGAAGACAATTACTTGATTCTTGAGAAATACAGCTTCTGTACACATTAAAGCCATTGTAGAAAATTAAGAACCAAAAGTCGGATCACTATATCCTATAGCTTCCAAACAAACCATCGAACAGTTTTACGGCAACTGGTGTGCAAGGAAGTGTATTCTAAGCTTCGGGTACCGAGTCCAAGCCGTTTCGCCATTCAGTATGTTGGTCAATGGCCTCTATTGACGCAGTCTTTGATAAAGGCTCTTTAATAGCTCGCTAGTCAAAGAAATTAACTTTGGGCAAACAAGTTTTTAGATTCAACGTACTTCTTGATGGCCCGAACTTTTTCAGGGTCGGTTTTGTTTTCATTTGCCCAAAAACTCGACAGTTTCTGTGAAGTATTGTGTTGATTGTTTTTGCATGTTTGTTTTTGCACTTCCCCAAACGGCTCATGTGTTTATGAAATGACTTATTGTTACTCTTTAACTTATATTATAATTAACTATAAAAGCTAACAATTAATGAGAATAAAATAAGTCAGACCATTACAGTCGAGTTTCCCGACTGTAAAAGACCCTGCACCAATTTGGTTATAGGCAAAATGAATCAAGAACGAAAAAAAAAAATAACTACCGAGTCTGGTCTGGGGCTCGGACCTGCCAGTCAGACGTCCTAACCATTGCATACCATAACATTTCCATAACCATATACATCTCGAAGCACAAGTAGCTTCTACAGTAAAAATATAATGAAGGCACACATTTATACACATGTAATGCAGTGGGTTCTTAGCGGCACTTCCTAAAAAAAACAACCCCGACCGCCAGCGATTTACCGTTTGTTTGAGCAAATAAACAGATTAATTGTGGTTAGCGCCTGTAAACTTTGGGATTTATTGTGCGCTTTCTAATTAACCAATCATGATGAAATTTTCAGGATCGGTAGAAACCTATGCTCCAATTGCATGTGTATTTTTCCGAAAATTGTAGCTTGAAAATTGTACAGTGCAGGGCAGTGCAAACAATAAAATACAAATTGCGGGGCCGGTGGGCGTGGCGCCGACTAAAAAAAATAAACTTCCTCTGCGTCAGTATTAGGAGAATCTGCACTGGCAATATGGTTACTCTAGCTCTTACAGTTGCTGAGATCCGATCGATCATCCAGACGGACGGACGGACAGAAGTACATGGCTATATCGACTCAGCTCGTCATGCTGGGGGCCTGCCACGCTTCCTTCTGCCTGTTCTTCCCCTTTATCTATGGCCATACACTGTGGATAACTCCAGAGGAAATAAGAAGATTATTATCATCATTTTTTTTTATGCTTTAATTCAATTAATATTTTTCAACCGTTTTTGGACAAGTGGAACTAGCTGCGAATGCGAAAAGCCAAACTCTTGTACTAATTTGGTAACTAGTATATTGGAATACCAACATGACAACAATATTTGTGTATTCCAGCACATCTCAGAAAAATTTTCAGTTGAGTAGGCAACATTGCTTTTAAACAAGAAATAAAAGCTAGCTTCGGTTCCCGAATCTTAGAATATCCTTCCTTGCATACCAGTTGCCGAAAACTGTTTGATCGTTTGTATGACAGCTATAGGATACAGTTATCCAATTTTTGGTTTTTAGTTTTCTAAAACGGCTTTAATGTCTATTAAAACTGTATTTCGCAATAAAGTATTGAAAATGCTGACCACCAATAATTAGCAGAAAGGTTGATATAGCTTTCATAAAGGGATAGTATGCCTGGTATTCAGTATTTTACAATTTAAATAATCTGGTCACTTTGCACATAGTTGGTATTTGGTTTAATATAATGGCAATAGTGGAATAACATTTAAACAACTAGCCTACGTACTTATAAACGAATAATTGTTATTGTTATTTGGTTCATCAATTTGGGGCTACTACTCTGTACGTGATTGTTAATTATTTGTATACAATCTCTGCTTTGTATTCATGTTTACATATGCATATGCGTTGGAACATATGTATGTATACCCGAATTGACTGACACCCCTATTTGGAAGCACGCCGTCAAAATTTGTCTTTTTAAAGGTCTTGGCCTATGCGAATATAAATACAGTATACAAAATACAAAAGCATTTGATGCGAGGTATGCACTGAGCAAATACATGTTTTTATGATCTTACAGATTGTTTCACATATTCTTGATCAGCATCACCATGAATCTCTCTGCTTATCTGTTTAGAAGATATTAGTTGTACTTTGCACCGACCCTTTGGTTGCATATAGTAGATATGTATGTATACATAAATGTAAGTCGGAAAAGCTAGAATTAGAACACTACATCTTGGCTGCCATATAAACGCCTGAAGATAATTGGTTGGTTCTTTAGAAATTACGGATCGTGAAAATTCCATTAAAATCGGTCCACTAAAGTACACTTTTCATATTGTAGAGTTTCATATGCAAATGATCGATCATGTTGAGGGCAACTGGTTTTCTTGTTTAACAAATTTGTGATGTCGTTTTACTTTAAAGCTTAAGATAAAAAATAACACAATACACATAGTTAATTATTTTTATATATTATAATTTTGACCAAAAGTTTGCAACGCAGTGAAGGGGACATCTCCGACCCCATAAAGTATATATATTCTTGATCAGCATCACCAGCCGTGTCGATTTAGCCATGTCCGTCTGCTGTTTCTACGCAAACGTTTCTCAGTTGCTATCGGGCTGAAACTTTGCACAAACTCTTCTATCTGTTGCAGGTAGTATATAAGCGGGAACGGCCGAAATCGTACCACAACATCACATAGCTCCATAGGAACGATTGGGATAAAAAATCTTAAATTCGACATTTTTGATTTTTAATGAATTCCTTTTAAATAACTTTGTTAACTTATCTTAAAAATTTTGTCAAAGTCGGACCACTATATCCTATAGCTTTCATAGGAACGATGGTGTTTATTTATATAATTAATTCATTCTTGGAAAATACTTCATATTAATTAAAGCCAATTTAGAAAATGGACCACTATATCCTGTAGCTGCCTTACAAACTATAGATGGGTTTGAAGGCAACTTGTCTGCAAGGGTACCTTCCTTTCTTGTTTTCTTACTATACCCTTGCAGAGGGTATAATAATTTTGACCAGAAGTTTGTAACGCAGTGACGGAGACATCTCCGACCCTATGAAGTATATATATTCTTGATCAGCATCACCAGCCGAGTCGATTTAGCCATGTCCGCCTGTCGGTTGCTATGTAAACTAGTCTCTCAGTTTTAAAGCTATCGGGGTCGATCGATATCGATCGGTTTCGTTGCAACTGGTCTGCAAGGGTATCGTAAGCTTCGGGTATTGAAGCTAGCCTTCCTTTCTTCTTTTTTCTTCTTTTTTATTATTATTAATTAATTATTATTATAATTATTCTTTTTTTTAATATTATTTCTTTATTATATATATTTTTAACACATCACTGCAAAATGGGGTTGTTCAAGTTGAATTTTCTAGAGAATGCCGCTGAAAACGCACTACCTCTATATACATATGAATGCGTGCTTTCAATATATTTGTAATACTGTATTATCCATTTGCTTCAAAGTGTATGTGGCACATCACTCGGAGGTCCCTGGTTCAATCCACAGACGGGTGGGCTTCACTACACAATTTTCAAGCTACAGGATTGTGCATGATTTCATCCAATTGGAGCATGAATTTCTACCGATTCTGAACATTTCATTAAGTTTTGTTAATTACAAAGCGCACAAGAAATACGCAAATTTTACAGCCGCTAACAACAAGCTATATGGTTATTATACCCTTGCAGAGGGTATTATAATTTTGACCAGAAGTTTGTAACGCAGTAAAGGAGACATTTCCGACCCTATAAAGTATATATATTCTTGATCAGTATCACCAGCCGAGTCGATCTAGCCATGTCCGTCTGTCCGTCTGTCTGTCTGTCCGTCTGTCGGTTGCTATGTAAACTAGTCCCTCAGTTTTAAAGCTATCGGGCTGAAACTTTGCACCGACCCTTCAATCTGTTGCAGGTAGTATATAAGTCGGAACGGCCGGAATTCGAACACTACATCACATAGCTGCCATAGGAACGATTGGGAAAAGTTCCAAAATTTCGCCATTTGTAAAGATAATTTATTTATTTTTCGGGAAACTCTTTTTAATAGCAATTTTAACATATCCTGAAAGTTTCTTCAAAATCGGACCACTATATCCTATAGCTGCCATAGGAACAATGGGAGAAAATGGGTCATTGAGCATAACTCTGGTGTTTTTCAAGACAATTAATTCATTCTTGAGAAAAACAGTTTTCATAGACAGTAAAGCCTTTTTAGAAATTTAAAACCCCAAAAATCGGATAACTATATCATATAGCTGCCATACAAACGATTGAACAGTTTAAAAGCAACTAGCCTGCAAGGGTATTCAAAGCTTCGGGTACCGAAGCTAGCCTTTCTTTCTTGTTTGCTCTAATATATCGGTCGGAAGTTCGACTCTTCGCATGACCTTGTGTAACTTTTGTATTTATTTTATTTTTTTAGTTTTCGTATTTTTATACCCTTGCAGAGGGTATTATAATTTTGACCAGAAGTTTGCAACGCAGTGAAGGAGACATTTCCGACCCTATAAAGTATATATATTCTTGATCAGCATCACCAGCCGAGTCGATCTAGCCATGTCCGTCTGTCTGTCCGTCTGTCGGTTGCTATGTAAACTAGTCTCTCAGTTTTAAAGCTATCGGGCTGAAACTTTGCACCGACCCTTTGATCTGTTGCAGGTAGTATATAAGTCGGAACGGCCGGAATCGGAACATTACATCACATAGCTGCCATAGGAACGATTAAGAAAAAGTGCCATAAATTCGTCATTTTTTAAGATAACCAATTCATTATTTAGAAATCCATTTTAAATGACTATTTTAACGTATCCTGAAAGTTTCACAAAAATCGGACCACTATATCCTATAGCTGCCATAGGAACGCTGGGAGAATGGAGATGGGAGATGGGTCATTGAGCATAACTCTGGTGTTTTTCGAGTTAATTAATTCATTCTTAAGAAATACAGTTTTCATAGACATTAAAGCCGCTTCAGAAACCAAAAATCGGGTCACTATATCCTAATATAGCTGCCATACAAATGACCGCACGGTTTTAAGGCAACTGGTCTGCAAGGGTATTCTAAGCTTCGGGTACCGAAGCTAGCCTTCCTTTCTTGTTTAATTAGACTTAATATTAATATTTTTATACCCTTGCAGAGGGTTTATGACCAGAAGTTTGCAATGCAGTGAAGGAGGTATCTCCGACTCCATAAAGTGTATATATTCTTGATTTGCATTACCAGCCGAGTCGATCTAGCCATGTCCGTCTGTCTGTTTCTACGTAAACTAGTCTCTCAGTTTTAAAGCTATCGGGCTAAAACTTTGCACCAACTCTTCTATCTGTTGCAGGTAGTATATAAGTCGGAACGGCCGGAATCGGAATACTACATCACATAGATGCCATAGGAATGATTGGGAAAAAATTTAGTAAGTTCGAAATTTTTAAAGATAATTGATTGATGTTAACCTATCATGTAAATCCTATTAAAATCGGAACTCTATATCCTATAGCTGCATAGGTGTGATGAGATAATATGAACATTATGTTTTGCAAAGGCAGTAAAAAAGGAAGCATATATATATGTACGATCATATTAATTAATACAATATTTTACTTTCAGGTACAATATGTCGAGGAATCAAAGAATCCACTCATACTTTTCAAAACTGAATTCCCTGTCAGAAAAGATTGCACGCGATATAAATATTGTGAAATCTACCTTCAGTCTGGATACCTGGAATACATTTACTTTGTCTGATCAGGAAAAGATATTAAATAATCATTTAATAAAATCGGAAATTTTCATGAACTACCTTATGATTGAAGCTCATAAAGAATCTAACAGCAGAAATGTATTTTCAAAAAATGGCTATCAATACGGGCACAATAATAATGAAACTTACTCCTATAACGGTCAAGACTTGCAGACATATATTTACCAAAATGTTGGGATAAAAGTATTACATGATGAAAACACTGGAGATTGTCGGGATGAACATTCATTCCCATTTAGTTATCGAACCCAGTCCCAAATAAACATATCATCGGTCGTTTGTGATACCGCAACTGACTTTCCGATTGAATTAAAAAAATCGAATTCTCTAAAGATCAATACGGAAGAAGTTTGCAATTTGAAAGCATATACGCATTATAATTCACATTATAAAAAGGATGTTAATACAAAAAAAAATGCAACAAATGAATTTGACAAACTTGGTCATAGTGATGTGTCATCTTATAATTCTGATGATAAATCCCCGTCATTGTTCATCTTTGCTCCTGAACACAGTAAACCAAAGGATTTTCCAGATGAAAATGAGTTTAAAGATTTCTACAATGAGGAAAACACTAAACTTTTAACGGCAGAAATGAAAATTCCGAAAGGCTTCGATTTTCTGAGTAATTGGTAGATATATTAGAATTATTATTAGACGTGCATTTGTATTTAGAAAACAGATTCCATTTGTAAAACCATAGAACACAGCAATAAAATAAATTCCAACCGCTTAACAAAAATAACACGATTTCTGACAAATTTATACTTTTTGTATCTTTAAACTTGTAATGAAATTAAAAAAACTCCTGTTATCCAATTTTAAGTTATTGAACAGAGACTAGTTTTGGGAAACTAGGTTCTTTGAGTTTTAATTTACCTATGACTTGGATGCGAATAAAGTGAACATTTTATCAAGAATAATTTATGCTTTCAAAAAAAATTTTAATCTATTATTTTCTCCTAAATCATCACCAACTTTCTAAGCTGCCTCCTTGGTTAACCTCCAATAAAATCAAGAAAGGAAGGCTAGTTTCGCGGCACGAGCTTCGGGCTTTGCAGACTAGCTTGAACGCCAGTTATAGGATATAATGGTCCGATTTTTGTTTTCATTTTCTAATTGTATATATTGTCCAAGAATTGGTTAATTTTATAAATAAACCCTTGAGTTATGGTCAATGGCCCATTTTCTCCCATCGTTCCTATGGCAACTATTGCACGCGGAAATGCCTTATAAGAAGTGCTCTCGGAAAAAAGTCCCAAGGTCAAATAGCGTGGCAGATGTTACTTTTTGCAAAAACACTGATTAATATTATCAATAGGTTAGCACTGAATAAGATTTTATAAACTTACTTACAATTTCTGACTGAGGAGTTTTGACTGGCGACGGCCACTTTAAGCAGCTTATCGCTACCGCCGCAAGTTCAAGCTGGAAGCTTAGCTTTCCCTAGCGCTCCGCCGGGGTATTACCAAATTAAATATCTAGTTTCACCAGCTTAACAGTTGGACGGGTTATCAGTACTTCAGCAATACGTACCAACGCCCTGCGCACTTGATCATCCCTTGCTATCTAGTACCACGTCTTTTGCCTATTGATCACGCCTGAAATTTTCATTTGCGATGAAAAACGTCGTCGACTGCGTTGGGCTCTGGTGGTGGAAACCACTTCGTACTTGACACCGGGGGCAGATACTCACCATATTTCCACTTTCGCTCAGATCGCTTGAGCTGCCAAGTAGATAGTGGTTAGGAGTTAACGCTTTCGTCGCAACTGACTCTAAAGGCACGTATGTGAGCGGCCTCGAGTTGAGTGTAGATTTCACATCCGCCAGGGCTGCTACGTGAATAGTTAAGTGTTCGGGGATAGTCGCTCCACAGGTAAGTCCGTCATTTCTGATGGCTTTGGGCGTGCGCTCCGTATGCGGCATTTCGGACATTTGCAATTGCAAATATAAAAGTCAGCAGCTCATTAGAAGCGTAAAGCTGAATACGACGAGCACGTGTCTATTTGGCTGTATGGGCTTCGACTTTAAATGATATCGCTTTAGAAGCATCTGTGACTCAACGCTCTGGACTGAAAAGTCTAAGTATTGCGAGGTGCGAACGCTCTTTAATACGTATTGATGCGTTGCGTGCCCCGCAGCGGAAATTGTCACGTAACTGCCTAGGCGTTCGGTTCAGTCTAAGCCTTTATAAAAGACTGTAGAAGCATTCGAGCATGTGCTCATTGCAGCAGACATCGACGCCGCATACATCGTCCACAACGCACAGCAAATACTATATTGATCACAAAGTTCCCGGAACAGCCACCGTGTAGCGCATCGATTTTATTCTGTTTTTGTACCCTCGTAGGATGGTATTATAATTTTTTTCAGAAGTTTGCAAAACAGTGAAGGAGACATCAACGACTACATAAAGTATATATATTCTTGATCAGCATCATCAGGTGAGTTAATCTAGCCATGTTCATCTGTCTATTTCTACGCAAACTAGTCTCTTAGTTTTAAAGTTATCGCGCTGAAACCTTGCACCAACTCTTCTATCTGTTGCAGGTAAAATATAAGTCGGAAATATAGGCCGGAATCGGAATACATAGCTGTCATAGGAACAATTGGAAAAAAGGTCACAAATTCGAAATTTTTAAAGAAAATTGATTTGTATTTTATAAATAACTCTTTAATTACTATGTTAACTTATCCTGAAAGTTAATTTATTCTAAAAGTCAAAGTCGGACTACTATATCCTATTGCTGTAATAGGAATGCTGGGATAAAATCGATCATTGACCATAACTCTGGCGTTTATTAATACAATTAATTCATTCTTAATATACATTAAAGCCAATTTAGAAAATGATAAACCGAAAATCGGAGCACTATATTTTATAACAGCCAAACAAACTATCGAAGGGTTTGAAGGCAACTAGTCTGCAATGGGGATTTTATGCTTCGCCCCCCAAAGCCTTCCTTGCTTGATATTTTTTAAGTTGGTAAATCTGTTGTTGACAATTTCTCTAAATCTTAACTTTATAGTTTATCATTTGCAAAAGTTACGGAGGCAGGAGTACATCTATATCTGTGTGTATTGGCAAAGTACATTAAACATTTTTTTAAATATTTAGAATTTTGAATATGGCGCAAATAATCAGATTTAAGGGTGCGCAAAGGTAGAAAAAGTGTTTCTGCAGCGAATTCAAAAAAAGCGGTCGTTTATCAGTAACCGATTGGTTTAAAAGTGATAATGAGAATCGAAGAAGATGGACGCAGAACAGCCCATCGACATCGTAAACCGTCGAAAACATTGATGAAGTAAAAGAAATGTTAGTCAATAGCCGTTATTATCCATCGGAGAGATAGGAACTTGAACATTGTCTAAGGATATAGTATAGATTTGGGTTTTCGTGGGTTTGTCTAAGGATATCGTATGGATTTGGCTTTCCGTGTAGCAGTAACATTGGTGCCAAAAGACTTTAATTTCATGCAATAAATAGACCGTGTTGTCGAAGCTGAATCCATCCAACAGCCGCCGAATTCACCTGTAATTTCTTTCTGTTTAACCCGACATAAGGACAATGGACATACCGAAGCATAAGTGCTGGAATAAGTGAATTTTTAATTGGTAGTGGAATAACATCGAAAAGCTAGTTTAGCTGAAGTTTATTTTTTTCCGGTGCCACACCAACCGCGTGGCATGGTAAATTCACATGCAATTGGAGCATGGATTTCTACCGATCCTGAAAATTTCATCAAGATTGGTTAATTAGAAAGCGCACAATAAATACCCAAAGTTTACAGGCGTTAACAACAAGCAATCTATTTATTTACTCAAACAAACTTTAAATCGCTTGCGTTCGGTGGTTGATTTTTCTCGGAAGTGCCGCTGAGAACGCGCTACTTTCATATACATATGTATAATTGTGTGCCTTCATTATATTTATATTTATTTTGCTTATAACCAAATTGGTGCAGGGTCTTTAACAGTCGGGAAACTCGACTGTAACGTTCTTACTTGTTAAGAAAGACGCATAGCACCACCATTAAACCGAGCGCATATAATTAGCTTGCAGAAGTTCGCCTGTAGAGAGCACATCCTAATGTAAGCCTCCCAATGATGCCCATTCTAAACCAAACAGTCTCTTGGGCCGATCCGATAAAAATGTATTACATTGAATCCACTAACACCAAAAATGAAATGGAACTTTGCAATTCCGCTCTACATCACTCCTGCAAAATATTCAAATGTTCCCACAGCGATGGAAAAGATCAATAATATTAATGGTCCAGAAGCCTGGAAAAGACAAAACATTACCTTCGTCATTCAAGCCAATAAGCCTACAGCCATTTCTGTCAAAGTTATTTTGAGAAACTACTTCTTTGTCGATTTAAACCATTCATCCGCGCGCATAAAATTATACCAGCACATCAATACGGCTTCCGAACAAAACACGGCACAATCGAGCAGGTAAATCGTATCACTTCAGATTCGAACTGCGTGCAAGCATAAGCAACACGGCTTAGCAATATTCGCACAAGCTTTTGAACGAGTATAGGTTACTAAACAAAACGCTACTGCCGCTGAACCCACACAATCTCTTTAAGACATACCAGTTCAACAGATGTTTCACAGTGAGATACAGAAGCTATTATTCGAAAGAGAAAAAAATAAAAGCCTGAGTTCCTTAAGGTAGTTTCCTGGGCCTGACCTTGTATGCGCTATATACTTCAGATATTTCCACATGTCTCTGGCTAACATTCCCAAATTTTGCCGATGATCCTTCCATCCTGAGCCGCTCCCGCTGCCCGTAAATGAACAAAAGGGCATGCATATAACATTGACACTAAATAAAAGCAACTGCCCTACGCTTTTGCTCTAGAATACATCTATCTTTCAGGATGACCACGTTATCAATCTGGCCATACATCTGCGAGCTTTGGGGCAATGCCAGCAAGAAATACTTAACACTTCACTGCGCACCCAAATCAGCTCGGACGATCTCTTGCCAGCCGTAGAAGCCCTTTGAAGGCTATTGGGGTCATACTTAATTTACTAAAGGGTTCAAAATATGCTTTCTCTAAACAAAAATAAGAAAATCAAACAAATAAACATTAATAAATAATTTTTTTTAATTATTCCAGATAGTCTTGAAATGTAATCCTTCATATATGAATACTTGATTATCAAAACCAGCCTTGTCCAGCTAACCGCGTCCTCTCGATGTAAAATTGGAAATTAATATTTGCAACATAGAGATGGAAGTTTCCTAAAATATGGTCAGAGTGCCTAGATAAATTCTCGATATTTCTTATGTTGTTTACGAAACACTCGAATTGTAACGCATAATTATTTGAGTGAGTTATGAACTGGTAGGATATATTACATTCGGGTAGCACGACTAAATAATTGTACCTTGTTAGACCCTGTACCCAACCTATAAAGGGTATATTAAGTTTGTGTAAATGTATATAACAGGCAGAAGGAGGCGTGGCAGATCCCACAAAGAATATATATTCTTGGTCAACATGACGAGCTGAGTCGATATAGCCAAGTCCGTCTGTCCGTCCGGATGAACGAACAGATCTCAGCAACTGTAAGTGCTAGAGTAAACATATTACCAATGTAGATTCTCCTAATACTGACGCAGCTGAAGTTTATTTTTTTTAGTCGGCGCCACGCCCACCGGCCCCGCAATTTGTATTTTTTTGTTTGCCATAGGATCGATTGGAGAGAATGGGTCGTCGACCACAACTCTGGTGTTTATTAATATAATTTATTCATTCTCGGACAATATACTTCATATACAGTAAAGCCAATTTAGAAAATGAAAAAACAAAAATCGGACTATGGTAATTTATTATAATTATTATATTTTTTCAAACCACAAAGAATAGTTTACACTAAAATTTTATTATTTGCAGTAAAAAATGTATTTCATTAAACTTTAATTTTGGTAAAACAAATTATGATTTAAAACTATTACCCTAATTAGTTAAGATAAAGATAAATAAATCGATGTTAAAGCCCATTAATGTTTGACTGGATTTATGAACAGGCGCATTCCACAACTTGCATATCTGTCCATGTTGAAATCTTTAATTTATCGCTATGTTCTTCATCGACATGCAATATTTCTAGCATTGCAAGTTTTGAGGGTGCGCAACAAGGTCGGGGTGCTCGACTGTGGTCTTCCTGCCATATTAGGCTCTGTAGAAGAGCGTGATGATGTGCAGGATTGTGGCGTGGAGGACAGCGTCCGTGGCAATAACCTGCATCAAATACTTTTGGCTGTAATATAAACTCAAACCCTTTAACGTTTTTAAAGACAACATCCAACTGATTTCTGCAGCAACGTTGATGCAGCTTAAAACAATTATTGTTCCATTTTCTTCTACGCCATATGGGGTCATGGTCCGAACTATGGTGGACGTATTCATCGCTTCCATTGTTAGCTAACATTATGTGATGAACTTTGTGGTTACCTTCCCAGTGAGATTGCATAGTTCCGAGTCCGATTATATTTAAAACTGGCATTATATTGAGACGGTCACTGTCAGATGCAGATGTTGTTGATCTTGTTGGGCTGATATCATTAAGTATACGAGCTCCTATGCTATTACATCTATCACATTGAATTTCTATACCCAAATTTTCGTGACTTTTCTTTAACCAACCACGAACAGCTTTTGTTACATCAAATTCAAGCCACTGAGTTCGAGTTTCTTCGAATTCCATTTGATCGAACTCAATTTTTTGAGAGGACAGCAAACTTCGTCTGTTTGATGACATAACCTGATATACTTTAATATTTATTTGACGATTTTGAAAACGCTTCTTGTATTCCTTTTGTTGATTTAAGCTGTTATTTTTACAGTTGTTATGTACTTTTCTCGAATTATAATTTCCATTAGTGTGAGAAAATGTTTCTTTTCCTGGCCCTTGCAATCGACGGACATTAGATGCCAAGGATGAGCTATACAGAAGCATAAGTCTTACATTAGCCTCGTCTATTTTGTCGTGTTGAAAATTAACATTTTCTTTTTTAAAAAGAGGAAAGTACAAAAGTATGTTTGTCTTATCTTTTTTACTTTGAATATCATCTTTAAAAGGTTCTTTTTTATTTAAACTTCGTCGAATCGAATTGTTGTAAGACCTTTTATGACGCCACCTTTTATAACTTACGTCGTTAAAACTATTAGAAACAATGCTTAGTAAGTGTTGCTCTTTTTTGAAAGATGATCCCGAATGGCTTACTCCATTTTCCTGGTTTCTTTTCAAACGAGCTAAATACTCGATGTATTTGCTAGAGTATTCGAATTGGCTAATGTTTACCTGTAAAAAAGTAAAGACAAAACAAAATTGTTTAATTTTTTTTTTAAGTCTCATTATTATACCCTTGACGAGGGCATTATAATTTCGACCAGAAGTTTTCAACGCAGCGACCCCAAAGATATATATTCCTGATCAACATCACCAGCAGAGTCCATCTGGCCATGTCCGTATGTCCGTCGGTCTGTCCTTCTGTCGGTTGCTATGCAAAATAGTCTCTCATTATTAAAGCTTTGCGCAGTCCTTTCTATCTGTTGCAGTTAGTATATAATTCGGATTGGAAAAATTCGAAATTCTTAAAGATTGATTTATATTTTTTAAATCACTTTTTAATAACTTTGTTACCTCATCCTGAAAGTTTTATCAAAATCGGGCCACTATATCTAATAGCTGCCTTAGGAACGATGGGAGAAATTACATAATTTTAAATATATAGATTTATATATATATATATTTTTTAAATCAATATATTTTTAATAGACATTAAAGGCAATTAAGAAAATGAAAATGAAAAAATTTTAACGGTTTGAAGGCAACTGATCTGCAAGGGTATTCAAAGCTTAGGACCCAAAAGCTAGCTTTCTATTCTGGATTTTTAATATTTTTTAAAATTTAATTTCTTACCTTTCTCATATCTGGTATTTTTTTCATTCCGAGACCATTTAATACTAGGCGCTTAAGCCTTGCTTCATCAATCCGTGGCAACCGAGTTTTTTGTATAGTTTTTTTTTTTTTATTTTCATTTTCCAATCGTATATATCTGGGTTGTCTCTTATGGATGTTGTGATTGATATTATAAATTACATTGGATACATTTTTTGACTGGCTTAGATTAATCAGACTGTAATTATAAGCGCTTGCATTATTTGAGACATCATTAAGTTTTTTATGGTGTTTAGATATTCCAATATAGTTGGAACTCTGATTGTAAATTTCTTTGTTGAAGTTTTCAAATTCCGAAGGGTTTAAATACTTTGAATATTCGAATTTTATGCTTATATTTGATGCCGGCATTAGGCTTAAATTTACGGCGCTGAAAAATTCTTGACCATTGACACTCTGAGTTGACAGCATTAAAACAAATATAAGCCATAGTTGTAAGCTCTTTACAGTTAATACTTTCGTAAGCTTTTCTTCACATTTTGTAAAGGTTAATAAATTCGCAATGGATAAAAAAGAAAAGCGAATAAGAATAATTAATAGCCACTTGGACTTCTTATCACAATCTGAGGTAATATATGTTTTTGAAATCCGCCTACTAGACTTGTATTCTAATAGGTAAAATCTTTCTGGGAAATTCTTGTTTTTGGGTCCGAAGTCTGGTTCAATATCTAATATCATTTTTATTCAACATGGTCATCAAGATTAATCGCACGAAAATTCTGCCCGGTTGGAATCGCCTCCATTAACTTGATTTGCACAATTTGGATTTAAGACTCTTTTTAAAATGATGTACGTATGACGTCTTTTTACATGTCTATTTTGATATATACATAGGCTTATATTTATATACATTGCATACTAAATATGTTATGAATATTATTTGTAAAAATGTTAACTAGCACAATTGTAAATATATTGTTTATCAGTTTATCAGATTCCAGAAAAATATATATTTGCTGATTTTAAGATTTCAAAATTAAATACTGATTATTTTTTGTAAAAGTTAATAGATGATCACAGGCCATCGTCAATTTGTACATATTTTCGGCTCGTTCGTAATGTTAATGTTCACATTTATGTATAAACGATTAGCGAGCCGAACCTGTTGGGGCGTCAACGCATTAAATTCGACTAAAATATTCTACACCAAATGGTTTACTTAACAGCAGAAATATAAACAACACACTCAACTGTCGCATACACCCACATAAACTCGTATACATTTTCATACATATGCATCCTCTTACTTAAATACCCTACACCTATTCGGTAGCGCTGATTTCTTACCTGGGAATGCCGATATGTGGACACTTATGTGTACGTGCATATATAGTTCGAGTTATGGATAATTTGTTATTTTTTTCTCTTTCGGATAAAAAACAAAATGTAAATGTAATTAATGTATGTTTTTTTCAATGAAAATATTAATTTTAAATAAGTAAGTAATAAATAATATAATTAAGTATAGTCTTCTGAACAGTTAGTAAACATAAACATATATATGTATGTCATTGGGAACGGCCAAAATCGGAACAGTTTACCGTTTATCTGTTTTAGGAACAATTTTTAATTAACATAAATTCTTCGCCAAGTGATTGCCTAAATTTTACACGAATTCTTCATCGGGTCCAGTTCTAGCCTATGTTTTTCGGCATGTGCATTGTTTTTACGTATACGCTTGCAGAATATATTATACTTTTGAGCAGAAGTTTGCAACGCAGTGAATGAGACATCTACCTCCATAAAGTATATATATTCTTAATCACCAGCCGAGTCGATCTAGTCTAGTCTAGTCGTTTGTCTGTCTGTACGTCTGTCTGTTCTAACGCAAACTAGTCTCACAGTTTTAAAGCTATCGGGCTGAATCTTTGCACCAAGCTTATTTTTGTTGCAGGTAAAATATATTTCGGAACGGTCGAAATAACACTACATCACATAGTTGCCATACGAACGATTGGGAAAAAAGGTCATTAAATAACTTTTGAATGACTGTGATAACCTATCCTAAAAATTTCATAAAAATCCTATATCTGCCAAAGGAACGATTGGAGAACACGGGTCATTGAGCATAACTCTGGTGTTTTGAAGATCATTATACCCTTGCAGAGGGTATTATAAATTTGACCAGAAGTTTGTAACGCAGTGAAGGAGACGTCTCCGACCCTACAAAGTATATATATTCTTGATCAGCATAACCAGCCGAGTCGATATAGCCATGTCTGTCCGTCTGTCTGTCTGTCTGTCTGTCTGTCTGTCTGTCTGTCTGTCTGTCTGTCTGTCTGTCTGTCTGTCTGTCTGTCTGTCTGTCTGTCTGTCTGTCTGTCTGTCTGTCCGTCTGTCTGTCCGTCTGTCGGTTGCTATGTAAATTAGTCTCTCAGTTTTAAAGCTATCGGACTGAAACTTTGCATCAACCCTTCAATCTGTTGCAGGTAGTATATAAGTCGGAACGGCCGGAATCGAAACATTGCATCAAAAAGCTGCCATAGGAACGATTGGGAAAAAGTGTCATAAATTCGTCATTTTTAAAGTTAATTAATTCATTTCGTAGAAAGCTCTATTAAATGATCATTTTAACATATCCGGAAAGTTTCATCAAAATCGGACTACTATATCCTATAGCTGCCATACAAACGATCAAACAGTTTAAAGGCAACTGGTTTGCAAGGGTATTCTAAGCTTCGGGTACCGAAGCTAGCCTTCCTTTCTTGTTTTTTTTAGTTCTTGGTAAATATACGTTTCATTGACATTAAAGACGATTCAAAAAATTAAAAACAAAAAATCGAATCATTATGTCTGTCAAACAAACGATCGAAGGGTTTAAAGGTATCCGGTCTGCAAGTCTATTTTAAGCTTCGGACCCCGAAACTAATAATTCTTTCTTGTTTATCTTACATATTTTAATTTGGTGATAAGTGATGATAAAATATGTATATGATCACGGATTCATGTTTGACTTTGACATTTACCAAGATTTGATTATATATGTCCTTAAAAGATCGGAAATGCTTCCATCTCCATGTTAAATTTGCACAAACATTATTATTATCATTATTCTTTACAGACGATTAAGATGTGACTCAAGTTGGTCAATCTTTTTAAACCCTTGCAGAGGGTATTATAATTTTGACCAGAAGTTTGTAACGCAGTGAAGGAGACATCTCCGACCCTATAAAGTATATATATTCTTGATCAGCATCACCAGTCGAGTCGATAAAGCCATGTCCGTCAAGATAATTAATTTATTTTTATACCCTTGCAGAGGGTATTATAATTTTGACCAGAAGTTTGTTACGCAGTGAAGAAGACATTTCCGACCCTATATATTCTTGATCAGCACCACCAGCCGAGTCGATATAGCCATGTCCGTCTGTCCGATTTGCACCGACCCTTTAATCTGTTGCAGGTAGTATATAAGTCGGAACGGCCGGAATCGGAACCCTACATCACATAGCTGCCATTGAACGATTGGAAAAAAAGTGCCATAAATTCGCCATTTCTTAAGATAACTAATTTATTTTTTACGAAACTCGATTTAATGACTATTTTAACATATCCTGAAAGTGAAATCAAAACGGACAACTATATCTTATAACTGCCATAGGAACGATGTGAGAAAATGGGTCATTGAGCATAACTCTGGTGTTTTTCAATACAATTAATTCATTCTTGGGATATACAGTTTTCATAGACATTAAAGCCGTTTTAGAGAACTAAAAACTTAAAATCGGATAACTATATTCTATAGCTGCCATACAAACGATCGAATGGTTTGAAGACAATTGGTCTGCAAGAGTATTCTAAGCTTCGGTTACCTAAGCTAGCCCTTCTTTCTTGTTTAAAATAATCTAGTCTTTTGCGTTTTAAAGTTATAAGTCTGTAACTTTACACAGACCCTTATATTGCATATTGTACGCAATTCGGTCTTGACAAATTTCGAACTAATGGCACTGAGAGATCACAACATCGGTTGCTTAATATGAAAGTAGCACATATTATTAAAATCTGATAATTTTATTCATTAGCATTGATCAAAGTATATTTGTCATGAATATAAAACCAAACTTAAAAGGATAATTCCAAAGGCTTACAAATAATTTTTTTACACCCCCTAAATTTGGAATTAGACCTTGTACCCAATACCTAAATGGTAAAACATGCAGAAGGAGATATGGTAGCCTGGCAGCTTAATCAGCATGACGAGCTTAGTAGATATAGCCATGTTTCACCATCTGTCCGTCCGGATGAACAAACGGATCTCAGAAACTGTAAGAGCTAGAGGAACCATATTACCATTGTAGATTTAACTAATACTGACACAAATAAAGATTATTTTTCGTTCTTTTTTGCTTTTTATCCTTGGAATTTTTTATAATTTTAATTGTGTTTTTTTTTTCATTCTTGATATATTTTGAGCGCCGCTTAAACCAAAATTGGTACAGGGTATTTAAAAGTCGGGAAACTCTACTATAATGTTCCTACTGTTTGTACGATGCCTCGAATTAAAATCCAAAGACAGTGGCTTTTAAAAATAAGCATATTCTGCCAGAAAGTGAGCATTTTGGATGGCTTAGAAGAATTTTCGAGCCCATTTCGATCTCATCCAAAGTAGAGTACCCTTTGCTTGTGGCGAGTGTGCCTGCTTAACCAAAGATAATCTATATACATAAGCAAATGCATGACCCATCATGGTAAACGAATTTTGGTATTTTGCAACGAAATGTCAAATCCAGTTATATTTAATATCCAAAACTTTGCTGCGTCTCTCCGGGATATCATTGAGATGTGGAATTTAATCCGGCCACTCAGATTTGCTGTGTTAAATACTTAATCCGGTGCATCACAATTTTGAGTCTAGCAATTCTTTAGGTGTGAATCCACGAGGCCGCAGGATTTCAACCCGTTGGCACATTTTGCCGGACATTCCAACTGTGAGAACTTGCAAGAACTTGCGGGTTTCTGTTGGGTACAAATCTGCACTTGCTATGATATTGAACATTTAAACATAGATATGAGTTCAGCTAGTAAAAGCGCTGCTGGAAGCTTGAACATCGGTATTGTAAGCGGTCAATTATTAAGCAGCCTTTCGCAATAAGATTCAGCTCTCCTGCCAGAGCTTCCGGTTCGCTTGAGAACCATTAAGATATTTGAAAATACCCTCTAGCCAACAACTTTTGACGATTGAATGGCAGCTAAAAGGAAGATATTAATTATCTTTATAAATGTCGAATTAACGAAATTTTGTTTTCTAATCGTTTTTATAGCAGCTATGTGATATAGTATTCCGATTCCGTAGAAACAGAAAGACGGACAGACAAGCAGACGGACAGACATGTGGACATGGCTAGATCGACTCAGCTGTTGATGCTGATTAGGTCGTAGATGTCTCCTTTACTACGTTGGAAACTTCAAAATTATAATACCCTCTGCAAGCGTATCAAAAGAAAAATCGGAGCAATGTGACGAATTATTTGGGCTGTATGCTTGCGCCTGCAAAAATTAAATCA
This sequence comes from Drosophila setifemur, assembly GCA_021224005.1. Lineage (NCBI taxonomy): Eukaryota > Metazoa > Arthropoda > Insecta > Diptera > Drosophilidae > Drosophila > Drosophila setifemur. The sequence goes on from JAJJHY010008221.1 coordinate 884,127, forward strand.
TTGAGCGAATATTATATTTTTCTGATCCATCAAAAACACATTTGTAATTTTGAACAAATAGCTTCTTACAGCTCCTCCTTTGAAGCCATAGGAGCTAAGGTGTAATTGTTTTCCACTTATCAAAAGCGTTTAACCAAATCGGTGGGAGCTGTCATCCGTTTGTGCGCTGGGCTGTTTGATGAATACTGCGAGAGATAAGAATTAATTTTTGAGATCGCACAACCTCCAGAAAGAATCCAACCAAATTTGGTTGTTCAAGTCACGAGCTAAATTTCGAATGGTTTCGTAGGCGTAACAAGGATCAGCTCTTCCAGCTAGAGACCATATGTATCACTAACATATTGACTCTATGAGTCATTGTATAGGTTTGTGAAGTGAGAAAACACAAGATAAGCATTTCTGTTAGTATATATATATTATATAATTCAATGTGTTAGTCTTTTATTAGGAAGGCTTAACATTTTGGTCCTTCGAGCCAACATTTGTTGTTTCTCCCCACTAGTGGTAAAAAACACAGATATAAGCCAGCACCTTAAAGTCTGCAAAAGAGACAGCTATACGTTGCTAAAATTGTAATTGATAGCCGAGTATATAAGACAAACATATAAAGTGGTAAAGTAAGGGTCTTTCAAATAGAGCGTGTCGATGTTATTAACATTGTAAACATTGCATATTTATTGTGCGCTTTATAGTTAACTAAACTTAATAAAATTTTTGGGATCGGTAAAAAAAAATGCACCGTAGAAACACAAATTGTTGTTATTTACATCGACCCGCTCTAATTGAAAGACCCATTAGAAAAAATAGGTACACAAAGCGCAACAAGGCACAGGAAATTTTGTTTAAGTATCCGAGGCATACATCGGAAAGGTGAAAAACTTAGCAACAAATATCTAGTGTGAAGTGCGCAGTGGTAGCCGAAGAAACTGCAAAGTACATCACGACGATAGTAGCAAGGATCGGAACCGGGATTTCGAATGCAAGAGGCAGCGAGACTCCAACGGTGAGGGAAAGCAGAGCATCAGCGACGAGACTGCAACGGCGAGGGAGCAGCGCATTAAGGGCAGATCATCAACAGCGACACGTCCACGGCTTCAACTGCGAGGGAGAGCAGATCGAGAGCTACAAATCGGCAGTCAGATCAACATATAAGCTAATTTGCTGATAGAAAAAAAAAATTTACTAGCAGCGGGTAACGCAGGCGAAGATAGTTGCTAAGATAAGGCAACTATCATAAACGAGCAAGTTATAGCCCAAGTAGAGGATTTAAAAGGACAATTTGCAGCTAATCACAGCTATTTAGTTAAAATAGGACCAGTAGACCATGAATATTTTAATAACAGCCTCGCACTGAGATTAGCGGAGTAATTTTCGCGGTTCTTTAATCTAAAAAAAAATGTTTAAAGAAATTCAAGAACGACTACATAAGTCGTTTATGAAGGTATAAAAGGGAGTACATAGAATTAGGTCATACGGTTGAGTCCAATAAGAAGGGAAAATATTATTTACCTCATCAGGCAGTAATAGGGGGTTCTAGCCTAATAAAATAAGGGTTCGAACCTGAGACCTCCGTGTTATTAGCCAGACGTCCTAACCATTGCGCCACCATATACCTTTCAATTCAAGTAGCTAATACAGTATAAATATATTGAAGGCGCATTGTGCCATCGACAAAAAAAATAAACTTCATCTGCGTCAATATTCATCAGTGAGATCCGATCGTTTATCCAGTCGGACGGATAGACGGACGTGGCTATATCGACTTGGCTGGTGATGCTGATCAAGAATACATATACATATACTTTATGGGGTCGTACATGTTTACTTTACTGCCATGCAAACTTCTGGTCAAAATTATAATACCCTCTGTAAAGGTTTAATAAAGCAAAAGTTCTGGTGTGGCGCCGGAGACAGCAACAATGCAATGGTCCGCCACGGACGGAGGGACGGAGACGGCAGCAAAGCTACGGCGGTAGCTGAACTGCAGCAGAATAGTAGCAGCTCATTAGCAGAGCGGTTGTATGCAAAGGATTGCATGAAATAAGCATAGCATAGTACAATAGTTATAAATTAACATTTTATTTAACGTTGCAAATTTTAAGAACATTTAAAATTTAATCTGAAACCTGAAGAAATATAGATCTTGACGAGATTCTAGCTTTAGGTGTGACATTTGCGTACTAAATTAATAGAGCTTGCGCTTGCTTCAGCCGGCTAGAAAGGCGGCCATTACGGCATTCGGGGTGAACGTGGTTCAGAAGGTGAAGTATCTGCAGTCCCTGCTCTAAATTATTCGATTGCAGCGATACCTCAAAATAAGTAAAGATTAACTTTGAAATATGTTGAAGGTAATTGTAATACGTTATTACAATTCTTATGTTGATCAGTGGATACAGGATACAGAAGGAATGCGCGCTCACTATTCAATGGAATGATTTACAAGTTTTTTTTTTATTAAATACCGTTTCTGATCGTTCCGTAGTCAAAGTAATATTCGCGACTGGATAATATAATATTCGTGACGAGCTTAAGGCTAAATTTCGGCATGGTCATGTCATGTTACGTCAACCAACCAGCGGAAAGGCTGAAATAGTTTTTGTGTGCCCTCCTGGATATAGCGAAGTAGATAGTTGTACTTGACAGAAGATTGATTAACTATTGCATAAATCGCATACCAGATTCTAACGTAAATAAAATAATGTTGTATCAAACTATAAACATTAAAGTACTTAAAGTGGGCCATATAAGTCATCAAGCAAGTATGAGTCACATGACAAAAAGATTGTAGAGGGTAAAACTTTAGTTGCGGCAATACGTCACACTTTAGAAAAGACTTTCCGAAAAAAAAGTTTAAGGGGTTTCCGTTTTAACCAAGCAGGTACTGCATATTCACTGCTTTCTGTCTTGAGCCAAAGGAGTGGTGCATAGTGATGTTGACGCGTAGACCTATTTTCCTCAAACTTGACAGTGCCAAGTGAATGCCGAAACAGATTTGACTCACTTGAATAAGTCACAGGCATATGAAGTAAAAAGTCGCATTGGGAGTTATGAGCCAATAAGAAACCCAAATTCACTGAAGCAGTGCGATGATCTCAATGCATGATTTGTGGCTCAGTTGAGAGCCAAGGATACATCAACGTGGGTTGATTAACCAGTGCAGTCCTTTGTACTTAAACTTTATTTGCTTCAGTTTCGTTTTAATGTGTGTTTCTCCAGTAAGTCGCCTGTCCATTTAAGCCTCGACATATGTGAATACATTAGCAGAGGCAAATGAGATAGGATTTAATGAAGGAGCGGGTAGTTTAGCTTATTAAGAGTAAAGGGAGAGAGTTGCTTACAGTAGACATTTGATCGACGTATTATGGCTGTATCATCGGCAAAAGTTGATATCGTTAAACGTTGGTGTGGGGATATCAGCCGTATACAAAAGATAGAGACTGGGACCGAAGCCGCTTCGTTGAGGTACGCCTGCTCCTATTTCAAACTCTGTTTTTAAGAGTTTATGCTTAACAGTAAATACAGTAACGATAAAAAAGTGTTACAAGCTGGTGATGTACATTTTGTGGAAGTAAGAGCTTTATTAGACCCTGTACCCAAAGGGTAAAGGGTATATTAAGTTTGTGCAAATGTATGTAACAGGCAGAAGGAGGCGTGGCAGACCCCACAAAGTATATATATTCTAGATCAGCATGATGAGCTGAGTCGATATAGCCAAACGGAGTTTGGATCTCAGCAACTGTAAGAGCTAGAAGAACCGTATTACCAGTGTAGATTCTCCTAATACTGAGTAAATTAGAGTTTATTTTTATTTAAGTCGGTGCCACGCCCGCGGTGGGCGGTCCCCGCAAATTGTATTTGAATTTTTGCACTGCCCTGCACTGCACAATTTTCAAGCTAAAATTTGTTTAAAAATACACATGCAATTGGAGCATAGATTTCTACCGATCCTGAAAATTTCATCAAGATTGGTTAAATAAAAAGCGCACAATAAATACCTAAAGTTTACAGGCGCTAAACACAAAAAATCTGTCTTCCGATTCTGGCCGTTCCTACTTAGATACTACCTGCAACAGATTGAAGGGTTGGTGCAACGTTTCAGCCCGATAGCTTTTAAATTGACGGGACTAGTTTACATAGCAAGACAGACGGACCGACAGACAGACAGACGGAAAGGCTAGATCGACTCGGCTGGAGATGCTGATCAATAATATATATACTTTATAGGGTTGGAAATGTCTCCTTCACTGCGTTACAAACTTCTGGTCAAAATTATAATACCCTCTGCAGGGTATACAAAACGCACGAAAGGAGCAAACAAAGAAGAAATCAAGAGATCGTTATCTATGAAAATATGCGGAGAATAAAGATGTAAATTTATGAACTTCGTACATTGAACTAATTTAACCTAGGTTAACATAAGCGCGTTTCTGATCGTTCCGTAGTCAAAGTATTATTCGCGACTGGATAATATAATATTCGTGACGAGCTTAAGGCTAAATTTCGGCATGGTCATGTCATGTTACGTCAACCAACCAGCGGAAAGGCTGAAATAGTTTTTGTGTGCCCTCCTGGATATAGCGAAGTAGATAGTTGTACTTGACAGAAGATTGATTAACTATTGCATAAATCGCATACCAGATTCTAACGTAAATAAAATAATGTATCAAACTATAAACATTAAAGTACTTAAAGTGGGCCATATAAGTCATCAAGCAAGTATGAGTCACATGACAAAAAGATTGTAGAGGGTAAAACTTTAGTTGCGGCAATACGTCACACTTTAGAAAAGACTTTCCGAAAAAAAAGTTTAAGGGGTTTCCGTTTTAACCAAGCAGGTACTGCATATTCACTGCTTTCTGTCTTGAGCCAAAGGAGTGGTGCATAGTGATGTTGACGCGTAGACCTATTTTCCTCAAACTTGACAATGCCAAACTGGGTGGCAAGGAGAAATGTCTAACATAGATTGGGGAAAGTCAGGTATTGACTTTGGGATCGGTCATTGTATCGGTTGAATTAGTTGATACCAAAATAGAAATGTAGTTTCTCGAAGTTTCAGATGAGGACATTGGCTTTGAGGTTGCAGGATGCAGTTGACACGAAAGTGACCAAAAGTGGCACTCTGTTTTCAAGCAGAGTCGTAACTGAAGTTTAACAGGCGAAACAATCTCACAAGTCGAACGTGTTTCTTGTGACGAGTTATTGAAGCAATTTCGAAGCACGCATATGATGAACTCTGAACGAGTTGTCGATATAGGTGCCGAAACAGATTTGACTCACTTGAATAAGTCACAGGCATATAAAGTAAAAAGTCGCATTGGGAGCTATGAGCCAATAAGAAACCCAAATTCACTGAAGCAGTGCGATGATCTCAATGCATGATTTGTGGCTCAGTTGAGAGCCAAGGATACATCAACGTGGGTTGATTAACCAGTGCAGTCCTTTGTACTTAAACTTTATTTGCTTCAGTTTCGTTTTAATGTGTGTTTCTCCAGTAAGTCGCCTGTCCATTTAAGCCTCGACATATGTGAATACATTAGCAGAGGCGAATGAGATAGGATTTAATGAAGGAGCGGGTAGTTTAGCTTATTAAGAGTAAAGGGAGAGAGTTGCTTACAGTAGACATTTGATCTACGTATTATGGCTGTATCATCGGCAAAAGTTGATATCGTTAAACGTTGGTCTGGGGATATCAGCCGTATACAAAAGATAGAGACTGGGACCGAAGCCGCTTCGTTGAGGTACGCCTGCTCCTATTTCAAACTCTGTTATTAAGAGTTTATGCTTAACAGTAAATACAGTAACGATAAAAAAGTGTTACAAGCTGGTGATGTACATTTTGTGGAAGTAAGAGCTTTATTAGACCCTGTACCCAAAGGGTAAAGGGTATATTAAGTTTGTGCAAATGTATGTAACAGGCAGAAGGAGGCGTGGCAGACCCCACAAAGTATATATATTCTAGATCAGCATGATGAGCTGAGTCGATATAGCCAT
>JAJJHY010008221.1:890753-917516 GCA_021224005.1 Drosophila setifemur
GTCTGTCCGTCTGTCGGTTGCTATGTAAACTAGTCCCTCAGTTTTAAAGCTATCGGGCTGAAACTTTGCACCGACCCTTCAATCTGTTGCAGGTAGTATATAAGTCGGAACGGCCGGAATCGGAACACTACATCACATAGCTGCCATAGGAACGATTGGGAAAAAGTTCCAAAATTTCGCCATTTTTACAGATAATTTATTTATTTCTTGGAAAACTCTATTTAATAGTTATTTCAAAATATCCTGAAAGTTTCATCAAAATCGGACCACTATATCCTATAGCTGCCATATGAACGATGGGAGAAAATGGGTCATTGAGCATAACTCTGGTGTTTTTCAAGACAATTATTTCATTCTTGAGAAAAACAGTTTTCATAGACAGTAAAGCCTTTTTAGAAATTTAAAAACCCAAACATCGGATAACTATATCCTATAGCTGCCATACAAACGATTGAACGGGTTGAAAGCAACTAGCCTGCAAGGGTATTCTAAGCTTCGGGTACCGAAGCTAGCCTTCCTTTCTTGTTTTGCTTATAACCAAATGTGTACAGGGTCTGTAACAGTCGGGAAACTCGACTGTAACGTTCTTACTTGTTTTGAAGATAAGTCATTGCAGACATACTCGGTCGAATGCCGGGGAAATATCCAGAAATTCACGGTGTTCATAAGTACGAGTTTCTGAAGATCATAGCCTGGAAATTTATTTATATTAAGATGCTCCTTGATGACCATAGATATTTCGTTTGTTCTGAATTTTATAGGTGTAGCTTCTCAGCAATTGTTCTGGGAGAATGAATTGAGAGGCCGCTGGATTCGGAATCAAAACATTACTCAGGTAGCAAGCACACTCGTTTGCTGTTTCTTCATCGTTGCGTCTCCAGGATCCGTCTGGTTTTCGATCATCAGCTTACTTGTTCAGCATTGTCTTACTTGTTCAGCGTGGGTTTGTTGCGAATAATGACTCTGACCTGCAACAAGTTCTGCGGTTCTAGCAAAGCAAATGCTTGATGGTAATTTGTGGTGTCTTGTTTGATACCATTACATCAATCTGCGATTATATTTGAATGAAGTGAAAATCTGGTTGTCCTTTGCTGAAGGCCTAACGCCGACACGCGCATTTGATTCTTGCGTTAGTGAATTAGCTGCGTGTGTTTGTGAGCCTGATTCGTGCATATTGGTATGGTATCAAGAGATCGTTATCTATGAAAATATGCGGAGAATAAAGATGTGTATTTATGAACTTCGTACATTGAACTAATTTAACCTAGGTTAACATAACGCGTGAGAGCGCGGTTAAGACTTCAAGGGCGGGGAGAGCGCATGGAAGATGGTAGCCATACCAATAGTGGAAGGAGAGGAAGAGGCTGGAAAGCCTGTAATCAGGCAATACCGGGTGCTTTTGCTCGAGATCGGAACAGTCGGTACCTACAAACGAAATTGTTAAAGCTCTTTTAGGCGTAAATGATATAACTGTAATTAACATCGATAATTTGAAAAAAGTACGGTAGCCAATAGTTAAATTCAAATTGCAACCTAGGTCGAAAACAAAACTACTCCAAGAAACAACTAAAATATGTTCTGCATTGAAAAATTATAGTAAATTAACCACATAAATGTAACAAACCAATGCAGTGTTGAAATTGCCAGGAATATGAACCTTCTAAAACCTACTGCAGTTTGCGCACCGTTTCTGTAGGTGGTGGCGGCCTGTACGACACTGCAACCATTACCATTAATAAAACCAACCCTAACTTAAAGAAATGTGGTCGAAACATGAACTCAAACCCCAACCAATTGCAATCCTCACCAGAAGTCTCATTCGCTAGTGTTCTGAGATAGCCAGGAGTATCAAATAGTGCACAAAAGGAACCCGAAAAATTTATAGCACAGCCATCCCCGCCCACGATACCCACAAACGCTAAAGCGAACCAAAAAACAGCAAACCACGACAAAAGGGAATTTTAGGAATTCTGTCTACTTTTATAAATAAATAAATAATATGTAAGATCTCATGCGAAATCAAGATCGCCTAATGGAACTATTAATCAATAAACAAGAAAGAAGGGCTAGCTTCGGTACCCGAAGCTTAGAATACCCTTGCAGACCAGTTGCACTCAAACCGTTCGATCGGTCGTATGGCAGCTGTAGGATATAGAGATCCGATTTTTGGTTTTAAATTTTATAAAACGGCATTAATATCTTTGAAAACTATATTTTTTCAAGAACAAATTCATTGTCTTGAAAAACACCTAGTGTTATGCTCAATGACCCCATTTCTCACATCGTTCCTATAGCAGCTATAGGATATAGTGGCCCGTTTTATATAAAACTTTCAGGATATGTTAAAATAGTCATTAAATCGAGTTTTCTAAATAAAAATTTTGTTATATCAGAAAATGGCGAATTAATTATGGAATTTAAGCCTGAGAGACTTGTTTGCGTAGAAACAGACAGACGGACAGACGTCCGTCTACAGGGTCTAAAAAGACTTTAGTAGCGGGTAAATGCACATCCGAACGCAATCGATACTAGATGACGACTGAAGAAGATCCAATAAACACAATAAATGGTTTCAAAAAAAAAATTATTTCGGCATCACCGAAATCTTGAAAATTAAGATGGCGGTCAAGAGGAGTCCGCGATCAGTTATTTGTTGTTTTATTAGATAAATGAGTTTATACCTTTTTTCGGCATCACAACATAACTGTTTCAACCACGCTCAAAATAATAGCGTTGGATGCGTACTTCAGCGATCAGTGGCAGATAGGACAGGTTTGCCACTTCTTAAAAAGCTCCAGCAGCTCATCCCAACCAATTTTTTTACGCCAGATGCATTTAAGAAGGATCTTAAGCGGCATCGTGAGGCACGAAACGAAACAGTCAAAAACAGTAATAATTATTTGAGGACTTCTCTTTTGGTTGGCACTATGTTTTCCGACATGATGTTGCGCTTGAGTCGCAAAAATTTTAGCATATATGTTATTGCGTCTTGGTTGGGGTTCCGAAATGGATTTTCTGTTTTTGGTTATATTTTTCCATCTGACAGTTCTGTTTAGCCCTGCCAAGATATCTTTTGAATTGGAACACCATTTTCGCATATGAAAACCGTCGCGTGCATGAAGTTCTCTAACGTCTGCAGCTAAAGCTATAGCTTGCGCTGGCGTATCATACGAGCCTATATTGTCGTCCACATATTGACGTTTTGTGATAGCTTGCGATGCAGCATCAATCTCTCTTCCTTATTTGGACGTGATCAGATCACGCACATAGTGGGCGATACAAGGTGAGCATGAAACTCCAAGAGTTAGGAGGTTGAGCTGGTAAGCATCGACCTCTTCTGTCGCAACAGGAATATTTGTGCTCGAGCGTTGTCTTATTGTACAACTATGCCGTGAAATATTTAGTCAATGGGTCCGCTTATGCCGATTGCGCGCATTCTAAAGTTTTACATTATGCGCGACAGTGGAATAAGCAATTTTGGACCCTTAATTAAGTAGTCATTGATGATTTGACGGCTGCCCATACTAACCGAACTCTACCCGGCTTTTGCGGATTCCGCACTGTAAATATGGGCAGGTACCAGGTGCGCCAACATATAGGCACAGCTTAACTCGGCAGCGAGCTCTGGATCACCAGCCATTTTACGTTGTAGACATAGTCTTTTTCTTGCTGTCGGCTTACTGTCTGGGAACCGACGCTGGTAATCTTACCATAAAAGACCAAGTGGCTGTTTTCCAGAATTTGCAAGGCTTCCGGTGTAGCTGCTGTTACTGCAGATACCGACTTTGTAAGCTTGGACATCGTACTTCCAGGTAGCAAATCGTAGGCCGCTACAGCGTTGTTGAAGAGATGCTAGCTCAAGAAACTCTCTATGTTAAAACTGTTTATGGTTAACTATGTTTAATTTTTATACCCTTGCAGAGGGTATTATAATTTTGACCAGAAGTTTGCAACGCAGTGAAGGAGACATTTCCGACCCTATAAAGTATATATATTCTTGATCAGCACCACCAGCCGAGTCGATCTAGCCATGTCCGTCTGTCTGTCCGTCTGTCGGTTGCTATGTTAACTAGTCCCTCAGTTTTAAAGCTATCGAGCTGAAACTTTGCACCAACCCTTCAATCTGTTGCAGGTAGTATATAAGTCGGAACGGCCGGAATCGGAACACTACATCACATAGCTGTCATAGGAACGATTGGGAAAAAGTGCCATAATTTCGTCATTTTTCAAGATAATTTATTTATTTTTTGGTAAACTTTATTTAATATCTATTTTTGACATATCCTAAAAGTTTCATTAAAATCGGACCACTATATCCTATAGCTGCCATAGGAACCATAGGAGAAAATGGGTCATTGAGCATAACTATGGTATTTCTTAAGACAATTAATTCATTCTTGAGAAAAACAGTTTTCATAGACATTAAAGCCTTTTTAGAAATTTTAAAACCAAAGATCGGATCACTATATTCTAAAGCTGCCATACAATCGATGGAACAGTTTAAAGGCAACTGGTCTGCAAGGGTATTCTAAGCTTCGGGTACCGAAGCTAGCCTTCCTTTCTAGTTTTCTAATCAAATATTAAATGAATATTGATTAAAATTCGTTTGTATTGACGGACGCTTTTTTTAATTAGATTGGATGGTCATCAAAAACATGTATGTCGATCTTTTCGCTTTTTATTTAGATTTTGATTATAATAAATTTAATAGATATAATCATATATAAATAAAATCACTCAATCGATGAGATTTTCGCTCTTTGCAGTACACATATAAGCACGCAGTGAACCTTAAATAAATCAGCGGTGTAAAGTTGGAATGTATTTATTTAACATGACAAGCAACATTTAGATATTTTAAACGTAAATTATTGGGCAATGCCGTAGACTATGCATTAAGGATATACATATATAAAGGTAAATTCAAACTTATCTTACATAAAAGTGTTTTCATCCTGTGGTCCTTATTGCTTTATAGCTAAATATTCTCTAATTTGTAATAATAATTAAAAAATACATTAATCATATTACAAAGTCCATTTATGTTGACACAAGTTAGTTCATTATTTCTGCGTATATAAATGATAATTTAAAGTTTGTGGTTCATTTACAAAACTCTACTAAAATGACTTTATCACTTGATTTTTTTTTAGTTTAAATTATTTTGAAATTACCAAATCAAGTAAACTAAGGATAAGAACAGGACTTTTGCTTGCCAACAAACAGTCAATTTAGTTTTAACATTATCCACTATACTCATGTAGAAACATTTGATTAAGCAACACAAAGTCAGCATACAATTTGATCACTTCAGTTAGTTTCAACTGTCTACTTCTGAGTAAGTACCTTATAAAACATTCCAAAGGTCATTATAAAATCAAAATTCTTGCAATACACAATTATATAAATTAGTTTTAAAATAACAAGAAATGGAATATGTAAAAATAAACTTAATAACATTGTAAGACCAATACAGGAGAGAAGTCTATTTTTTTTAGTTGTGTAACATATAAATGATTTAAAAAATCTGTTAAATTAATTGAAATCATGCTTAAATGGGTCAACAAATAATGCCTTAATACTTTATGAGATAACAGATACAAAATAAATTCTATATAGAATTAAATTGGATCTCTTTAGCATAAGCTTCTCTTTGCATTTTCTCACGTAACAGGGAAACATCCTCGTCTATCCGGACTATCGCTCGAATTTTCTAATAAAAAATTTAATGTAATGTTTTTTATAATTTGTTCGCAAAGCTGTTTAAGTATACTAATGTATTTTATTCAAAACAACAATGTTTACCTGACACAAGTCACCAGGAGTTCGTTTCCACAGCCAGAACATATATGCCGGTATATAAAGCATAGATGACAATGCTGTAAACCAACCAAAAGCATGCGCCCACCAAGGGTAGCTATAGTCCAGATATTTTACGGGAGTCCACTGAACAATGTTAAAGAAGAAGACGCCCTATGCATAGAAATATAAAATAAATATATATATAAATATATAGAAAAACATTTTTTTATTAAACACTAACCACACATATAGCAGGTGTGGTTACACACCAACAGAATTTCCACCAAACTGTTGGGTAATATCCAATCATGTCCTTAATTCCATCGTAAAACCGATCGACTCCATAGCACCAAGATATTGATACGCACTCAAAGAATATAAGCCACAGCAAGCAGAATCCGCTAACTGCATACGAATCCAATATTTGAAATATGTACATTCCGCCCTAAGCAGAAATTATGCCATACAATTAAATAATGTTTAACATTTGAGTGATGTTAAAACTTACTTGTGATATGCATGTTAAGCCCACTAAGTAGCTTAGTGCGCATACAATAGCGATAAAGATTTCTTTACGTTTACGCAGTAACTGAGGCCACTCATCAATAATCGCTGTAATAAATCCCTCCATTGTACAAAACTGTGAATCCAAACCTATAAGCAATAGCATAAAAAAAAAGAGGCAAGACCACATTGGGGATCCCGGTAGCTGCAATACTGCCGATGGATACACAAGGAAAGCTAGACCAGGTCCTATAAAATTAAATTCGTATAATATTTTAATATAATATTCTTTCTATGTAATTTATCCAAACCTGATGCAGCCACCTCGGCCACTGGTCGCTGTTGCTCGTGAGCCATAAATCCTATAACTGAAAATATTACAAATCCGGCAAACATACTAGTGCTAGAATTAACTGTGCACACAATTAGAGCGTCCCTGCAAATACATTTTACTCGTACACTAAGGATAAGAAATGGTTTAGTTCACTAAAGAAACGTACTTGTAAACGTTATTTGTAAATTTATTGTAACTTCCCAAGGCTACAAGGGTCCCCAGCCCCAGTCCATATGAGAAAAATATCTGCGTCACGGCATCGATCCACACCTTATGACAGAACATAAATTCTATTGTTACTCATCCTTGCACAATATTCAACAAACCCACCTCGGAATGTGTTAACTTAGAAAAGTTTGGAATAATATAAAATTTGATGCCTTCCATAGCACCCGGTAATGTTATGCCACGAATTAATAGAACAGTAAGTAGCACATAAGGAAAAAGAGCCGTAAAATATACTACTTTTCCTGTCCACTTGACTCCTTTCCAAATGCAAAAGTAGCAGAGAATCCAGACTAGCAACAAAGTACCGGCCAGCTCCCAACGAATATTTCCAATCTCCTCAATTCCATGAGATATCTGAAGTGTGCGACGCCTTAAACAAAACGGGTTTGTTTTAGTATTACCGAAAAATTAAATAAACTATATAACATATACATACTCCCAAAATTCTTTGACAGGATCGGTTAGATCTGATGAGGTAATATTTACGGCTGCAACAGAGCAAACCTTTTTTGCAGTGCCATTTAATACTTTTTCCCAGCAGAGCAAGTTTTTTCTTTCGTATTGATTCACACAATTTACGGTGTTCCACCAATTGTTGCAAGTCCTCCAAGGCACATCTGGATAATTGTGTAAAATGTTGATGGAAAACCTTTGGTTAAAAGCAATCATATTTAACAAATAAGAAGAAAGGAAAAATTCCTTTGTGAACCAATTTACGCTAGGTTCCGGAATCGACTTAGAAACTGAAGCCTAAACTTTCGGCGGCCTAATAATAAAATATTCTGGCAGACCTATTTACTTTTTTTCCGCAGGATCTTTATAAATGCAGATCTAGGATATAGTGCTCAGATACTACTATTATACTCAGACAATACTTTTCCATATCGATTTAAATTCTTATTAAGAACATTTAAATTTCAAATCAATTATCTTAAAACAAGAAAAGAAGGGGTTCGAAGATTGCTTTCAAGCCAATCGATAGTTTGTATGGCAGCTAAAGGATACAGAAGTCTGGTTTTTGGTTTTATATTTTGGCTTTAATGTCTATGAATTAATTAATTATTGTAAATTGTTAATTGTATTGACAAACACAACAGTTATGGTCAATGACCCATTTTCTCCCATCATTCCTAGGACAGCTATAGGAAATAGAGGTCCAATTTCGGACTTTCAGGATAAATTAACATAGGTATTCAAAAGTGATTTGTAAAGAATCAATCAATTATCTTTAAACATTTCCAATTAACGACCTTTTTCCGAATTGTTCCTATGGTAGATAAGTGATGTAGTGTTCCGATTCCGGCCGTTCCAACGTATATACTACCTTTAACAAATAGAAGGGTTGGCGCAAAGTTTCAGCCCGATAGCTTTAAAACTGAGTGACAAACAGACGGACATGACTAGATCGACTCTACTGCGATGCAAACTTCTGGTCAAATTATTATAAAAATAATAATATGTTCCATTTTCCCAAACAGGTCATATGTCAACTATCAGAGTCAGTCAATTATTTTATATAACGGTCATAATTGTCAATTCATTATCTTTAGCAATAACAAAAGGATGTACTTTTTCCAAATGTTCCAAATGTATTTATAATATAGGACAGTTCCGATTTATACTACCTGCAACAGAAGGGAATGACTTTAATACTCTGTGACTAGATACAAACAGAGAAATAGACGGACATGCGTTAAACTAAACGAGTATAAAACAAGAAAGGAAGGCTTGCTTCGGGGCCCGAAGCTTAGAATACCCTTGCAAACAGAGAGACCAGCAACAGACAGACGAACAGACGGATATGGCTAGATTGACTCGGCTGGTGATGAAAAAATACATGCTTTATAAGAAAAATAGATACTTTATAGGGTCGGAGATGTCTCCTTCACTGCGTTACAAACTTCTGGTCAAAATTATAATATCCTCTGCAAGGCTATAATTAGCTGCGATCATAATAATAAACATAATACTTCCCGAAAAGAAAAAAAATATAAATAATATAGAAAACGTAAAAATAAACTCTTACCCGTTCTCATCGACATAAAGAAATAAAACACCGCCCAAGCCAGAATAACAATATAATAAACATTCATCCAACATGACATTACTGCAGCAGCATAACCAATGCCTTCAAAAATAAAAAAAAATACATATAAGTGATTAACAAGAAAGGAAAGCTAGCTTCGGTACCCGAAGCTTAGGATACCCTTGCAGACTAGTTTCTTTCAAGCCGTTCAATCGTTTGTATGGCAGCTATAGGATATAGTGATCCGATTTTTTGTTTTTAATTTTCTAAAACGGCATTAATGTATATGAAAAGTGTATTTCTCAAGAATGAATTAATTGTCTGAAAAACTCCAGAATTATGCTCAATGACCCATTTTCTCCCATAGTTCCTATGACAGCTAAAGGATATAGTAGTCCGATTTTGATGAAGCTTTCAGGATAAGTTAAAATAGTCATTAAATTATCTTTAAAAATAGCGAGCTTATGGCACTTTTTCCCAATCGTTCCTATGGCAGCTATGTGATGTAGTGTTCCGATTCCGACCGTTCCGACTTATATACTACCTGCAACAGATTGAAGGGTCAGTGAAAAGTTTCAGTTTTAGCTGAGAGACTAGTTTACATAGCAACAGACGGACAGACAGACAGACGGACAGACAGACGTCATGGCTAGATCGACTCGGCTGGTGATGCTGATCAAGAATATATATACTTTATAGGGTCGAAAATGTCTCCTTCACTGCGTTACAAACTTCTGGTCAAAATTATAATACCCTCTGCAAGGGTATAACAATAACGGAAGGCTAGCTTTGGTACCCGAAGCAAGGAATACCCTTGCAGACTAGTTTCTTTCAAGCCGTTCAATCGTTTGTATGGCAGCTATAGGATATAGTAATCCGATTTTTGAGTTTTTAATTCTCTAAATCGGCTTTACTGGCTATGGAAACTGTATTTCTCAAGAATGAATTAATTGTCTTGAAAAATACCAGAGTTATGCTCAATGACCCATTTTCTCCCATCGTTCCTATGGCAGCTACAGGATATAGTTTTTCGATTTTGATGAAACTATCAGAAAAGTTTTAACCCGATAGCTCTAAATCTGAGATATTAGATGGCGTAGAAACAGATAGACGGACATATAGGTAGATGGACAGACGGACATGGCTAGATCGACTCGACAGGTGATGCTAATCAAGATTATTAGGTCGGTGATGTCTTCTTCACTGCGTTGCTGACTTTTGGTCAAAATTATACGACCCTCTGCAAGGGTATAAAAATGACTCTCGCTTACCTTTAAATATAGGTGCTATTTTGAAAACACCAAGTCCACCAATTGTCAACATTTGACCTAAAGCCAGTTCCATAAAAAACATAGGTATTCCAGCTAAAAACAAAGTCAAGATATATGGCAATATGAATGCTCCTCCTCCATTTTTATAACATAAGTAAGGGAAACGCCAAACGTTTCCTAATCCAATTGCTAGGCCCACTACTGAAAGAATAAAGTCCAGCTTTGAAGACCATGACCCGCGTTCAGGGAGCAGAATTTGAACCAGCTGGAAAATATACAGATTGTAAAAAAAGATTATGTAAAGAGAAGCATAACTAGCTAAGTACAATTAACTTAATAATTTAATTACAACAAAAACAAAAATACGCGATGTGGTAGTGCCCCGACCGCCCCGATCTAGCAAATCGTGGCCTTTTTATCAAAACAAAACAAGTAAGAACGTTACAGTCGAGTTTCCCGACTGTTACAGACCCTGTACAAATTTGGTTATAAGCAAAATAAATCAAAACCAAACCAACCAGCGGCACTTCCGAGAAAAATCAAGCACCGAACGCAAGCGATTTACCGTTTGTTGGAGCAAATAAGCAGATTTTTTGTGTTTAGCGCCTGTAAACTTTGGGTATTTTTTTGTGCGCTTTCTGATCAACCAATCTTGATGAAATTTTCAGGATCAGTAGAAATCTATGCTCCAATTGCATGTGTATTTATTCAAATTTTAGCTTGAAAATTGTGCAGTGCAAACATTAAAATACACATGAAAAAAAATTAACTTCATCTGCGTAATAATTACGAGAATCTGCACTGTTAATAAAGTTCTTCTAGCTCTTACAGTTTCTGAGATCCGGTCGTTTACCCAGACGGACAGACGGACGGACGAACAGACGGACATGGCTATATCAACTCAGTTTGTCATGCTGATCAAGAATATGTATACTTTGTGGGGTCTGTCACGCCTCCTTCTGCCTGTTACATACATTTGCACAAACTTGATATACCCTTTACCCTTTGGGTACAGG
Organism: Drosophila setifemur; assembly: GCA_021224005.1. NCBI lineage: Eukaryota > Metazoa > Arthropoda > Insecta > Diptera > Drosophilidae > Drosophila > Drosophila setifemur. Next base: position 901,935 of record JAJJHY010008221.1, read on the forward strand.
GTCTAAAAATTAATTCATATTAAGGGGTTTGCTTACGCTGGCATCTTAACTTCTTAGTTTTTAGACCCTGCACCCAAAGGGTAAAAAAGGAATATTAAGTTCTTTGCACTGTATGTATTTGGCAGAAGAATGCGTGGCAGACAAAGTATGTATATTCTTGATCAATAAGACAAGCCGAGTCGATATAGCTATGTCCGTCTGACCGTGCCTCCGTTGGTCCGTCTGGATGATCGAAAAAATCTGAGATTCTGTAAGAGCTAGATCAAGTTTATTTTGTTTGTCGGGTCACGCTCACTGCCCACTCAAATTTGTATTTATACGTTGTTTTATTTTTACTTTCAATTTTCAGAGTCTTTTAACTTTACACACGGAACTAAAGCAACAATATCTACCGATTTTTATGTTTGGTTAATTAAGACGCGCAATAGCAATATGCAAAATCTACACCCGCTAACAACAAGTTATCTGTTTATTTGCTCAAACCAGAAAGAAAGGCTTTAAGGCCTGATGCTTAGAATGCCCTTGCGACCACATGCCTTCAAACCGATTGATAGTTTGTATGGCAGCTGTAGGATATAGTGGTCCGATTCTTGGTTTTTAATTTTCTGAACTGGCTTTAATGTCTTTGAAAAGTATATTGTCCAAGTATAAATTAATTATATTGATAAACAACAGTTAGGTTAATGACCAACGTCCTGTCATCGTGTAGCTATGTGATGTTGGCGCAAAGTTTCTGCTGTAAATGAGAGACTAGTTTGCGTAACTTTTCCTACGCTAGGGACAATGCATCTTTCAAAATAAGTTTTCCAATGGAGTTATTCGAAACTACTTGCTCTCCCGGTTTCTGGCCAGAGCATATTATAGTCCAAGAACACCAAGCTAGGAAAAGAAATAAAAATCTTCCCCAACCAAATGCATCTGCTGTGCAACCAAAAAACTATATCCTATCAGAATACAAGAGGCCTACGAAGTAAGCTTACTAAAATGTACTCTGATAGTTTTTCATTTGGTTCACAGGTGATTGTGTTTACTGAAACCTGGTTAAACCCCGACATTCTTAGTTCCGAGGTTTTCCCAGGCAAATACACAATCTTTAGAATTGATCGTCCTTCCCGGCGGGGTGGTGGAGTATTACTTGCGGTTGACTCCAAACTCCCAGCGGAAGAGATATGCCTTCAAGAATTCGGTGATATCGAATTCATTTGCGTTAAAGTAACTTTCTCAGGTGTATTGTATCAGACCCGGACAGCGTGATTCTGTCAAGAACCTCCCCTCTAACACAACCTGAAGATCACTATCATCCCACTTTCGAGATGACGGTCGACATTGTGGAAATCGAGGTTTTCGAACCAGATGCTTTCGCCATACTGATTTCCTTAAATTAAACTATTCTATTCATGCACCGACATTGTGAAGGGTGCTGAGTTATTTTATAAAAAATTAAATATGTTTTTTGACTCGTGTATTCCGCTGCGGTATCCACCTAATTCAGAATCTCCTCCGTGGCTTACCAAACATTTAACAAATTTAAAAATGATGAAAATTAGACTTTACTCTAAATTTAAAGATACCTGGTCGATCAGTACTTAACTGCTCGGTCTAATTTCACCGTGCTAAACGCTCAGTATTATTATAATTATTTAACTCGTTGCAAGATCCAGTTCACTCAGGACCCAAAACTGTAATTTTGTTAACACCAAGCGTAAGTCTGTTCTATACCCATCCTCTATTTCATTTGAAAACTTTTCGGCAAATACCGATCAGACCATTGCCGATCTTTTTGCTAGATTTTTCAAAACCACTTATGAATCCGCTATAATTTTAAACCATACGGATTGCCAGGAATTCCCAAGGTCTAATTTAATTTTCTGTCCTGTCATTAACAAAAGCTCGATTATATCCGATCTTCAATGGGTTAAGCCAATTTTCACGCCAGGACCGGATGGAATACCAGGCTGCGTGCTTAGATACTGCGCCGATTACCTGAGCAAGTCACTTCTTAAATTATTTATTCTGTGTCTCGAATCCTCAACGTGTCCTCGGATATGGAAGGAATCATACGTTATCCATATCCATAAAAAAGGTAAACGAGGCGATGCAATCAATTATAGAGGTATCTCAAAATTGTCTGCTATCCCCAAGCATTTTTATCATCATCAGCATCATTTATTTCTCCATGCCAACATGGATTTATAAAACGTCGCTCGACGACTACTAATCTTTTGGAGCTCTCATCCTTCGTTATCAAGGGCTTCCAGTCAAATTTTCGAACGGATGTCATATACACAGACTTCAGTAAAGCATTCGACTCCGTTAATCACTCTCTTCTTTTAATAAAGCTTGACAAAATGGGTTTCCCTGTAGGCTTAAAAAAATATTACACAAAGGGTTATTTTTAAGAGCTCACTTTCTGGTGAAATCCGTGTCACTTCGGGCGTCCCTAAAGGTAGTGACCTTGGTCCTTTGCTGTTTACACTTTTACTAACGACTATGCGGACTATGCCAAGCTTGGTATTCAATATAGTGATCTCTCACGTCAATCGGTCTTACAGGCCGATCTAAATAACTTACAAGCATGGTGTCAAGCAAATTTACTAAACTTAAACGGCTTTAAGTGCAAACTGATGACATTTCACCGTACAGATCCTCAGTTTGCTGCTTACTCTCTAGACGAAGTCTTTATTGATAGAATCACGCGTGTTGAAAAAATTAAAATTAAAATTTACTAACTACATTTTGTGCATGGTAAATAAGGCTATGGGTGTGTTTTCGGATTTATAAAAAGGTGGTCAAAAGAATTTAATGACCCCTATGTGAGTAATACTTCGTACGTCTCGCGTGTCTGGCCAATTATTGAGTACAGATCATTTGCCTGGAGTCCTCAGTATGGAGTTCACCAAAAAAAAATTGAATCCGTGCAAAAAGGATTTCTGATTTTCGCGCTTAGAGGCCTCGACTGGGAACCAAACTTTCAACTTCCATCTTACTCTAGTAGACTCATGCTACTAAACCTACCCACACTTACTAATCGTGGAATCATGCTTGGTATAGTTTTCATCCTCAAACTAATACACAATGAGGTTGATGGTTCTGCCTTATTAGAACGCATCAACTTTAATGTGCCCTGTAGACGTACAAGAAATTGTATCCCAATAGCTTTAAACCATAGAAGTTCGAATTTTGTCCTACATGAGCCCTTTAGAGTACTTTGCTCAGATTTCAATGTAGTGAATCAACTAACGTCCGATTTTTCTTCTATTAACGACCTTACGAATATTAAGTCCCTAATCCTTACCTACCTTACTCACCACAATTCTATGTAGTTTTCCTGGAAATCTTTCTACTATTTTCCCTGCATGCTCGGCCCTATCTTCCCGATCAAGCCGTACGTTATGCGGCTGCGGCCCTCGGTCGGTTGGGCGGGAGGTGGGTTGCACACGTGCAATGGGATTCGAGAAAAAAAAAACAGGAGGACAGACAGACAGAAGGGCAGACAGACAGACGGACATGGTCATGAATATATATATATGTACTTTACGGGATCGTAGATTTCTCCGTCACTGCTCTCCAAACTTCTGGTCAAGCTTCCCTTAAAACTTTTTTTGCCTTCTTTATTTTTGTTAGTTTGAAGTTATTATCGTAATATTATTTCTACCACTGCATAAACGCAAATCTTTCACTTATGTATGTATGCGTGCCGTGGATTAAATTAGCTAATTCGTGAGTTATTATTGATTATATCACATTCTATATTATTTATTACGAATCACTTCATATACATAGTTATCTAATTTAACAGAAACAGGAGTGTGTGAAACGATTTGAGTAAATTTCGTAGAAACTGACATACATTTAGTCGAATCAAAAATAAATATATTTTATATGATATGTATGAGTAATCGTACCTGCTGCTTATTGCTTGAATCCGTATTTGTTGTTCTTTGAGGCTGTAAAGTTGGCGATTGTCCCAAGTCTTTGCACATTTCAATAGACTCGATCTTGTGTGAATCTCCTTCACCGTCACCATCACTTGCACAATTGCTATACATGTTCTTTATTTGTTTTTCGAATAGCCAGAAAGTGTATTCAGAATATGTATATAAAATTATATTGTACTACAATCCGATCTGAATTCCGCTAAAGTTTCGCGTAATCTCTGATCTCTGCAGCCCAACAGTCCACTGGCCTGCATCCAACTGAATATTTGAACAAAATGTCACTTCATGCCACAAAACGAAGATAGCTTGTCATGGTGCTAAATCAATTTAAGCATAGCTTAAATGTAGGGGGGATTGTTTGCTTGACAGTTTTACATAAAATTTAACTTAATAATGATTTAATAAGAGGATTGTGCCAGCATGCCCATTAAATACTGTGTGCATACGGGCACAAACCTAACCTTATATGGGTGCCCAGAACTGTTTGTGCGGAGCTTGCTCTGGTGTTTGCACCAATTCACCATCTACTGTACTTGCAACAATGCCCCCACAAAGCAATGTCCATCAATTTAGTGACCCTAATGAGATATTTTGATGGTAAACCAGAATTCTGTGCTGTAACTGCTCTACGGTAAGCAATAAACTTTTTTGTATCCATTTTCATATTTCACGATAATGGGCGGACGTACCTTTTTATACCCTTGCAAAGAGTATTATAATTTTGACCAGAAGTTTGTAACGCAGTGGATCACTAGCGATATAGTCATGTCCGTCTGTCTGTCCGTCTGTCTGTCTGTCTGTCCGTCTGTCCGTCTGTCGGTTGCTATGTAAACTAGTCTTTCAGTTTTAAAGCTATCGGGCTGACACTTTGCACCGACCCTTCAATCTGTTGCAGGTAGTATATAAGTCGGAACGGCCAGAATCGGAATACTACATCACATAGCTGCCATGGGAACAATTGGGAAAAAGTGTCATAAATTCTAAATTTTTTAAGATAAATAATTTATATTTAAGGAAACTCTTCTTAATGACTATTTTAACATATCGTGAAAGTATCATCAAAATCGGACCACTAATTTTTATAGACATTAAAGCCGTTTTGGAAAATGAAAAACCAAAAATCTGATTTATATATCCTATAGCTGCCATACAAACGATCAAACAGTTTTAAGGCAACTGGTCTGCAAGGGTATTCTAAGCTTCGGGTACGGAAGCTAGCCTTCCTTTCTTGTTTAGTTAGATATTTATTATTTGTGATAAAACTCCAATGCTTTAGTTAAACAATCATGATTCGAACACCCTTGAGTTTACTGTGTTAATGCCAAGCAGTAAAATGAAATGATATTGAATAATTTGAAATAAATTTTAATAAACATCGGAAGTAGTTTAACACAAATTTACGTCTTTGTCTAAATATTAAAAAATTATTAAAACAAAAACAAAAAAGGAAGGCTAGCTTCGGGTTGCCTAATAAATGGTTTTCTAAATTGTTTTTCATGTATTTGAAGTATATTGTTCAAGAATTAAATAATTTTATTAATAAACACTAGATTTATGACCAATGACCCATTTAAGTGATTTATAATGACTCAATTAATTCTCTTTAAAAATGTCGAGCTTACGAACTTTTTCCCAATCGTTCCTATGGTAGCTATGTTATGTAGTGTTTCGTTTCTAGCCGTTCCGACTTATACACATATTGCGACAGAGAAAAGATGCTGCAAAGTTTCAGCCGGATAGCTTTAAAACGAAGAGACTATTTTGCGTAAAAACAGACGGGCGGGCAGTCAGACGGACATGGTCCGTCTCCGAATCCATACAGTATATATGTATTCCTAAACAGCATCACCAGTCGAGTCAATCTCAGCCATATCCGTCTGTCTTTTTGTCCATGAGTCTGTCTGCCGTCTGTCTCTATTTTAATCATTCTTGGTAAATAAACTTTTTATAGACATTAAGAATAATTTGGAAAATTAAATACAAAAAAGAAAGGAACGCTAGCTTCGGTGCCCGGAGCTTATAATACCCTAGCAGACCAGTTGCCTTAAAACTATTTGATCGTTTGTATGACAGCTATAGGATATAGTGATCCGATTTTTGGTTTTTATTTTTCTAAAACGGCTTTAATGTATTTCTCAAGAATGAATTAATTGTCTTGAAAAAAAGTATAGTTATGCTCAATGACCCATTTTCTCCCATCGTTCCAATGGCAGCTTTAGGATATAATGGTCCGATTTAGATGATAATTTCAGGATATGTTAAAATAGTCATTAAATAGAGTTTTCTAAAAAACATTAAAATAGTCATAAAATAGAGTTTTCTAAAAAACATTAATTATCTTTACAAATGGTAAATATATGTCACTTTTTCCCAATCGTTCCTACGGCAGCAATGTGATGTAGTGCTCCGATTCCGACATGCAACAGATTAAAGGGTTGGTGCAAAGTTTTAGCCCGATAGCGTTCAAACTGAGGACAGACGGAGTTCGACGGCTGGTGATGCTGATCAAGAATAAATATACTTTATATATTCTCGGAGGATATAGTGGTCCGATTTAGATACAATTTTAGAATAGGTTAAAATAGATTTTCGAATTTCGAATATACGACATTTTCCCAATCGTTCATATGGCAGCTATGTGATGTAGTGTACCGATTCTGGCCGTTCTGACTTATATACTACCTGCAACAGATAGAATGGTGCAAAGTTTCAGCCCCTTAGATTTTAAACTGAGAAACTAGTTTGCGTAGAACCATACAGACGGACATGGCTAGATCGACTCGGCTGGTGATGCTCACCAAGAATATATATACTTTATGGGGTCGGAGATGTCTCCTTTACTTCGTTGTCATGCTAACATTGGTACGAACATGAAAGGAAAATCTTGACTACAGTAAACTTGCATTGTAGGAAGATTATAACATTTTTGAGCTGAGGAGTCGTCATCAGGAAGTCGCCCCTCGGTCGGTTGGGCGCTAGATGGGTTGCATCACGTGCAACGGGATTCGCGAAAAAAAAATTACAGCCGAGTTTCCCGACTGTTAAAGACCCTGTACCAATTATAATCAAATCAAAACAAGAAAGGAATGCTAACTTCGGTACCCGAAGCTTGGAATACCCTTGCAGACCAGTTGCCTTAAAACTGTTTGATCGTTTGTATGTGAGGTATAGGATAAAGTGCTCCGATTTTTGGTTTTTAATTTTCTAAACGGCTTTAATGTCTATGAAAACTGTATTTCTCAAGAATGAATTAAATGTCTTGAAAAACACCAGAGTTATGCTCAACGACCATTTTTCTCCCATCGTTCCTATTTCAGCTGTAGGATATAGTGGTCCGATTTTGATGAAACTTTCAGGATATGTTAAAATAGTTGTTAAATAGAGTTTCCCTAAAAATAAATAAACAATCGTTAAAGTTGGCGAATTTACGGCACTTTTTTCCAATCGTTCCTATGGCAGCTATGTGATGTAGTGTACCGATTCCGGCCGTTCCGACTTATATACGACCTACAACAGATTGAAGGGTCGGTGCAAAGTTTAGCCCGATAGCTTTAAAACTGAGAGACTAGTTGACATAGCAACCCACAGACGGACAGACAGACGGATATGGACGGAAAAATCAACCCCCGACCTCAAGCGATTTACTGTTTTTTTGAGCAAATAAACAGATTGCTTGTTGATAGCGCCTGTAAACTGTAAAGTGCAGTGCAGTGCAAATACTCAAAGACTAATTGCGGGGGCAGTGGGCGTGACACCGAAAAAAATAAATAAACTTTAGCTGCGTTAGTATTAGGAGAATCTACACTGGTAATATGGTTACTCTAGCTCTTACAGTTGCTGAGATCCGTCCTTTCATCCAGACGGACGGACGGACGGAGGGACAGACGGACATAGGTATATCGACTCAGCTCGTCATGCTGATCAAGAATATATATACTTTGTGGGGTCTGCCACGCCTCCTTCTGCGTGTTACATAATTTTGCACAAACTAAATATACCCTTTGGGTACAGGGTCTAACAAGTAAGAACTACAGTCGAGTTTCTCGACTGTTAAATATCTTGAACGAATTGTGTTATAAGCAAAATAAATGAACGAAAAACTTGCAAGCTAGTTGCCTTCAAACCCTTCGATAGTTTGTATGGCAGCTTAGGATATGGTGGTCCGATTTTTGGTATTTCATTTCATAAATTGGCTTTAATACGAAAAGAATATTATGCAAAAATGAATTAATTATATTGATAAACACCACTGTAATGGTCAGACCCATTTTCTCCTATCGTTCCTATGACAGCTATTGGATATAGAAGTCCGACTTTGAGAAGACTTTCAGGAAAGGATAGTTATTAAAAAAGGATTTAAAAACAATCAAACAATCTGTCTGCCTGTCTTACTGTTTCTACGCAAACTAGTCTCTCAGTTTAAAATATATCGGGCTTAAACTTTGTGTCAAACCTTCTTTATTTTGCAGATGGTCGGAACAGACGAAATCAAAATACTACATCACATAGCTGCAATACGAACGATTGGATAAATTATTGAGTGTTTCTAAATCACTTTTTATATTCTTGCAGAGGATATTATAATTTTGACCAAATGTTTACAACGCAGTGACGGAGACATCTCCGACCCCATTCTTCATCAGCATAACAAAATTTGTTGTGCTTTTTTCGAACTCCTCTTGGGTAGCTTCTGGTTGCGAGTCTTCCCGTTGCGTTGCCACTCTTTTCTCACGTCGCATCAGGGTATCGACTATTTATTATCAAATGAGTACAGAGAGGGCAAGATATTGGATCAGTAGGTAAGACCACTTCTAGTGGTCCTTGTCGCTCCAGTACCGCATCTCACAATTCTGACGATGTATTCGCCCCGAAGGTCTTCATATATTATATAACTGTTACATTAACACACATGTAACAAAACATTAAACCCTACTTAGCGCATCAATGTGTCTCATCTTTGAACCGGACCTATGGTCTATTTAATTTAGCTTGCGATAATCGCAACACAAAAGCTTTTCCCGTTCTTCTCATCTACAAGAACCACTGGCAAAGCAAACGAACGTACTTGGTTTAATTATCATAGACAGTTTTCTGAGAGCAATATGCCAAACGCTTTGGATGTTGGAAAACATGCAGCTCATTTGTCAACAAAAAAATTCATCTCTTTGGCTGATAGCTCTCGATCAAAATTTCCACTTCAGAATCTACTTTCTGATACAAATGATCCAAATCCACTCCCAAAACTGACTTACAGTCTTTAGTGTTTATCATGCACACGCTCTCAAATTCGCCAATCAGTTACATGCAAGAACTCTACTCTGTCTGGTTAACTACTGCTGCTTTCTCAGTCTCCTTCTGCCTTATCGAAAATACAGCACTAGTCTTAGTTACCATCATATCGACATTTTCCAAGAATGTTGTGCCCAAAATTGCGTCAAACTTCAAGTTGTGTCTGATATAACATGAAACTCGACCGACATGTCTTCCCATTGGTATTGACCTTCCAAGCTTCCAAACGTAAGCTTATAAGCGTAAGCACCTGACTTTCCCCAATACCCGTCAAAACTCTCTGACAACCTTTCAGACTACCAACTCCTACGCCTTATTTAAGAACACACGCTTATGCATCAAACACTACTCAGCTCCTGTATCCACAAGACATTCGAATTCCGAATTCATGCAAATAACAGATTTTAGTTCGAGGCTCGATTAAAAGGATGCACGCTCTGGCTTAGAAACGACTTTTTTATCCTGAACAACATTTGTTGCTTTCTGTCTTTACTTGAGTCTCTGCTCTACACTGCGCTGCTCGGTTCTGGTTGATCGCATTCAAAATATTTCTCCCTCACGGGACAGTTCTTCTTTATACTCTTCGTAACTGATTCAGCTACCTCGTCCTTATTTGAATCGTTCACAGCCTTAATGCTGTGCGAGCCATATTTGTTTACTGGCTTAGATAAACTAAAAGTCTTTTGGTACGCTTCAATTTATAATTTTAAATCCTTTAGATTTGTAGCCTGATACAGCATTGCTTTGTTCATCCTAGAAACCCTCAATGAAATCCTCGATCAGACTTTCTTCCTCCAAATTAATAGTGTTTGCAATCTCCATTAGCGTAACAGGAATTCTTGAAAGGATTCAGACTTATGCTGCTGCCGCTTTCGTAACCTTCGATGCACTTCTGCTGCTTTTTCAGCCTTGGATGTTCTTCTGGCTACTCACAAACATCTTCGCTGCTGCACTAAGCAACTATTTTGAATATCGAAACTGCTGTAACGGATTTTACTGAACTGTAGCTGCACAGTCTTCAAACTTTCCTATCCACTGGCTAATATCCGGAAGGTTCGATCCAGAAAACTGCGAAACACATCCCACATCCTTTATAGTGAACCCCGATCTGCTCTGACTTTCAAGATGCCAGCGTGTCCCATTATGCCTATTAACGGTTGTTCCTCCTGATGACACTGATCCACCATCTTCACCATTTTCCTCCGTCTCTAATTCACCCTCGTTATTGACTCCGTAGTTGGTCAACAATCTGACTTGCAATTCCGCTTTTATCCCATTTGTACCCATTTGCAACTCCGACAACTTTAGGCGCAACTCTTCAACTCGTAATGCCAGGATATCGCTTCTCTACATTTTACAAATTTGACCTATAAAAATTAAGATAAATACAAAGTTATCTTAAATATAATTTATTAAAGCAAATAGTAAAAAGGGTATCCACCTAGTATCTGCAACTCTACTTTCAACGCTGCTTGGCGATGTCTGACTTTCTGGAAACACTCTGCTTCAGCCTCCTCATGAATGATATCGCTTTTGATCGTAGTCGTTTGGCTTCCTCACGTGTTTACCGCTTTTGCCCGATGCGTTGCCACTCTTTTCTCACGTCGCAACTGGGTATCGAGTATTTAATATCAAATGGGTACAAAGAGGGAAAAATATTGGATCAGTAGGTGAGACCACTTCTGGTGGTCCTTGTCGCTCCAGTACCACATCCCATATTGTATTGCGATAATTGGCCTCCTCAAAACATAGAGGTATAAGATATAGTGGTCCGATTTGTATGATACTTTTAGGATAGGTTTAAAAGCCTTTAATATGTGATTTCCAACCAGTCAATTATCTTTAAAAATTGCGAATTTATAACCCTTTTCACACTCGGTCCTCGGCTTTGTGATGTGTCCCGATTCCGGTAGTTCCGACATATAAGTTGAAAAGGTTGGTTATAAAGATTAATTAAACATACCAATTTTAGCAAACGTTGTATATTTTATCAAGACAATTTTAAGACAAAACATGATCCAATTGTATCCCTACTCAAAACTTTTGGCAATGTTGACGCTGGTAACTGGAGCGGCAGGACAGTTGGCAGAGCTGACGGCTGCGTGTAGTCGTTTTAGAGTTATTAAGAATTTGACGTGCACTCTAGAGGAACTCGCCCAGGCGTAAAAGTCAGTAGTTCTCAAATGTTCTGTGGCTATAATTGCGGTTCGATGTCCGATGCCGGAATTGATGTTTCTGTTATTAACTCTTCTGAATGAATAATTAAATTATTTCTAATGACCGGTTTCAGTATAAAATGTTGATAATTTTTTATACCCTTGCAGAGGGTATTATAATTTTGACCAGAAGTTTGTAACGCATTGAAGGAGACATTTCCGACCCTATAAAGTATATATATTCTTGATCAGCATCACCAGCCGAGTCGATCTAGCCATGTCCGTCTGTCCGTCTGTCTGTCCGTCTGTCTGTCCGTCTGTCCGTCTGTCGGTTGCTATGTAAACTAGTCCCTCAGTTTTAAAGCTATCGGGCTGAAACTTTGCACCAACCCTTCAATCTGTTGCAGTTAGTATATAAGTCGGAACGGCCGGAATCGGAACACTACATCACATAGCGGGCATAGGAACGATTGGAAAAAAATGCCACAAATTCGCCATTTTTAAAGATATTTTATTTATTTCTTGGTAAACTCTATTTAATATTTATTTCAACATATCCTGAAAGTTTCATCTAAATCGGACCACTATATCCTATAGCTGCCATAGGAACGATAGGAGAAAATGGGTCATTGAGCATAACTCTGGTGTTTTTAAAGACAATTAACTCATTCTTGAGAAATACAGTTTCCATAGACATAGAAGCCGTTTTAGAAAATAAAAAAAGCAAGAATCGGATTACTATATCCTATAGCTGCCATACAAACGATCGAACGGTTTGAAAGAAACTGTTCTGCAAGGGTATTCTAAGCTTCGGGTACCGAAGCTAGCCTTCCTTTCTTGTTTTCCTTTATGTTTGGTATTTTGACCAAGTAAATGAGTGAAAAAAATTGATACGTCAGAAAATTACAGCATTTCCTCAACTAAAATTATGGCTACTTAATTCTCTCTTAGTTCCTCTTCATTTAGGATAAGGGAGCTTATTATATAAATTCTGAACCATTGAATGTCATATCTGATGAGGATGATAGTGATCTCCTCGTTTATCAATAGAATCTGGTATTGAAAACATAGCTATTTCATTACTCCGGAAACTGTATATTTTTATACCCTTGCAGAGGGTAATATAATTTTGACCAGAAGCTTGTAACGCAATGAAGGAGACATTTTCGACCCTATAAAGTATATATATTCTTGATCAGCATCACCAGCCGAGTCGATCTAGCCATGTCCGTCTGTCCGTCTGTCTGTCCGTCTGTCTGTCCGTCTGTCCGTCTGTCGGTTGCTATGTAAACTAGTCCCTCAGTTTTAAAGCTATCGGGCTGAAACTTTGCACCAACCCTTCAATCTGTTGCAGTTAGTATATAAGTCGGAACGGCCGGAATCGGAACACTACATCACATAGCGGGCATAGGAACGATTGGAAAAAAATGCCACAAATTCGCCATTTTTAAAGATATTTTATTTATTTCTTGGTAAACTCTATTTAATATTTATTTCAACATATCCTGAAAGTTTCATCTAAATCGGACCACTATATCCTATAGCTGCCATAGGAACGATGTGAGAAAATGGGTCATTGAGCATAACTCTGGTGTTTTTCAAGATAATTAATTCATTCTTGAGAAAACAGTTTTCATAGGCATTAATACCCTTTTAGAAAATTAAAAACCAAAAATCGGATCACTATATCCTATAGCTGCCATACAAACGATCGAACGGCTTAAAGGCAACTGGTCTGTAAGAGTATTCTAAGCTGCGGGTCCTTTCTTGTTATAGAGTTAGTTACGTCGCTTGATACGTAGGTTAAATCAATGGTTCTTTTTCTAGTGACCTGTTGACGATTACTTGATGGGTCTTGTTTGAAATTAGACTATTACAATTTTCTTTTATTATGATCAGTTCGTCATGATACGGACTTCCTGCTATGTACGAGGTCTGTTCAAAAAGTATCGCGAATTTTGAATTTTCGTGGGTTACGTATATTCGAATTTCGATTTTTTTGTGGCGTTATGTTGGTACACATGTCTCTCACTTATGCCGACAAGCTCGGCCATTTTGAATGTTCACTTAATTGTTGACAGCTGCTTTGCTTACGCTACGCTTGAAGAGATAAAGACGGCATCGAAGGAGGAGCTGAACAAGATTAAAAAAAATGATTTTTTGAAGTGCTTCGAAGATTGGAAAAACCGTTGGCATAAGTGTATAATATCTAATGGGGATTATTTTGAAGGGAACAAAATAGATATTCATAAATAAATAAATAATTTTTGAAAAAACACAAAATTCGCGATACTTTTTGAGCAGACCTCGTATTTCCAGCCTGACCCTACCCAATTTAAGGACCCATGTGTTAGGTTATGATAAAAGGGACTATACTATACGATAAAGAAGTGTTTTTATTGAGGATTATAAAGTGACTGATTTTTAGACCCTGTACCCAAGTAAAGGGTATACTAAGTTTGTGCAAATGCATGTAACAGACAGATGGAGGCGTAACAGACCATACAAAGTATATATATTCTTGATCAAAATGACGATCTGAGTCGATATAGCCGTGTCCGTCTGTCCATCCGGATGAACACACGGATCTCAAAAACTGTAAAAGCTAGAGGAACCATATTATCATTGCAGATTCTCCTAATACTTACGTTTTTAGACCCTGTACCGAAAGGGTAAAGGGTATATTAAGTTTGTGCAAATGTATGTAACAGGCAGAAGAAAGCGTGGCAGACCCCACAAAGTATATATATTCTTGATCAGCATGACGAGCTGAGTTGATATAGCCATGTCCGTCTGTCCGTCTGTCCGTCTGTCCGTCCGTCCGTCCGTCCGTCCGGATGAACACACGGATCTCAGCAACTGTAAGAGCTAGAGGAACCGTATTACCAGTGTAGATTCTTCTAATACTGAGTAAATTAGAGTTTATTTTTTTAAGTCGGTGCCACGCCCACCGCCTCCGCAATTTGTATTTGAATTTTTGCACTGCCCTGCACTGCACAATTTGCAAGCTAAAATTTTTTTTAAAATACACATGCAATTGGAGCATAGATTTCTACCGATCCTGAAAATTTCATCAAGATTGGTAAATTAGAAAGCGCACAATAAATACCTAAAGTTTACAGGCGCTAAACACAAAAAATCTGTTTATTTGCGCAAACAAACGGTAAATCGCTTGCGTTCGGTGTTTGATTTTCCTCGAAAGTGCCGCTGTATAAAAATTTTGTGTTTATATGCTTACACTGCACAGCACAATTTAAAGTCTTCTGTTTTTGAAAAACCTTGAAAAAATTTTTTACCCTTGCAGAGGGTATTATAATTTTGACCAGAAGCTTGCAATGATGTAAAGGGATCGCTGTCGAACGGGATAAAAAGTATTATATGTCCGTGTCCTGGTTCTAATCTACCTGCCCACCAATTTTCACCCAAATCGGTACAGCCATTCTCGAGTTATAAATGGTGTAACTAACACGACTTTCTTTTATATATATAGATTTCTATATTATTTGTTACGAGACACTGGAAATAAAGTTGATTAAGCTAAGTTTTTCCACTATATTAGCTATTTGCTTTAAAATGTATTAGGTGGTGCAAAGGTTAGGATGTTTGGCTCCTAACACGGTTCCGGGTTCGAGCCCAAGACTCGATGGGTGTTTTTTGCATTTTTTGGCTTTCGTTTTTGATTTATTTTGCTTATAACAAAATTGGTAAAGTGTATTTAACAGTCGGGAAACTCGACTGTATTGTTCTTACTAGTTTATAATAAAGTCGGTCCGGTTTCAAAATATAACCGACTACATTAATAACGAACAAGTTTTAAGAAGCAAATTACTTTCAATCTTTCAAATGTCAGCAATGTGATAAAGTGTTCCGATATCAATCCAACGCATGGGCCCGATAGCTATAAAACTAATAGACTAGTTTGCATTAATACATACAGAGACAGTATTAATTAATCCTTTCAATTATTCAAAAGTTTGTCTTTGATTTTAAAGGGAATATGGAATGTCGTGAGCCAAAAAAATTAGTCTTTTCTAGATCTGAAAATAGATCTGAAATATATAATACACTAAAATATTATACACAATGGGCTTGGCATCAATCATTCATTACATTGATTTTTCAGGAAATCTTTCAAATTATTTTTATTATACTTTTTTATGTGAGTATTAATATATATATATATATATTAATTATATTAA
>JAJJHY010008221.1:917563-955542 GCA_021224005.1 Drosophila setifemur
TTCCTGCTCGGCGCAGGATAACTTAATAGTTTACGTATATATATATATATATATATATCCTGCGTCGGGCAGGAATTTTGAGTTGTAGATTTACTTTGGAAAATGATTATTGTTGCTTATTGTATATTACTTTGCAAAATAATGATTTTACGGTGGATTTTGCTTGTGTGTTTGCCCATATGTAAATAATTTGATTAATGTGCACTGTTCAAAAACCCATATATTGAAAACTGATATGTCTATGATGACAATTTTTAAATATTTATTTTTATTCAAAAAAATATTTCACTTATAAATCACTAATAAACTTGCAATCACTGCATACCCGATTGAGTTCTGGCCTTTTCTGCTTGTTCATACACCATAATGCAAAGCGTAGTTCCTCGAAAATTTCTGTCCAAAAGCATCGTGCGGGTGGTATATAAGCCATATTAACGGAATGAGTGCCATGATCGATTCCTTGCTGAACTGACTTGTATTTATCGTCATATCGAAAATGAATCCAAAATTCGAAAAAGGCAACAACCACTGCTACCAAAATTCCAGCTATGAGCACAACAAATACACCACCTACCCAATTAAATGAAAAATAAAATCATATTTAGATTAAATTAGGCATCTTTGGTAACTAAAGTTTTAGATAACATAGATACAGACTTGGTCTCCCAGAACTTCATTAATCGGTCTCTATGTTTTCTTCAAAATCTTTGCCGAACAAGCACAAGGAATATTATGCCCAAATTTTAATTTATTTGTCCAACAGTTTCGATGTCCAAGCAGTTAAGCTAATATTCCCGTCCTTGGCTGACACGAACCCTAACCTAGTAAAAAAACAGACTGTTTCGAACCATAAAGGACCAGATTCACTGGTGCTGAAGTAATTGTGCTGAAGTACATTTCAACCTTATATCTTTAATGGAACTCAATGTATTCCCCATTATGAAAATGTACTACACATTGTATTCAAAGCTATGTTTTTCAGTATTTTGGTTTCGAATCAAACTTAATAAATTAAAGTTATTATATCTGGCTTTCATACCACCTACCTATACTTTCCAACCCAAGCGCGTTTGCTTTAGATTGTTTACTAGTGCTTCTCCGTATACAAGTTTCGTCAATATTTTTCCACCATTTATCATATAGCATTTGAATATCGCCTTTTTCCTGTAGCTCCAGTATGGCCAATGAAATTTTATCCCGCCACGGAGAACCTTTTGGAGTAGCTATTCCATACCCTTTTAAAATGCAGAAGGTTAAATAGGTTTCATAAGATTGCCACAAATATTGAAATGGTAATATAGAAGTTAAATTAAATAGAATGTTTCGGGATTTGTTTCGTTATTTTTGTCAACATAATTATCATTGAACGTATACTATACCCCTAAATGTGGAGACTTTCTTTTTGGGATGATAATGCATTTTGGGAATACTTACCTTTTGTATCTAGTAATCCTCCAATTTGCGTTAAATTACAGTCACGCTGAACAATATAGTCAAGCATTGTGGACTCCATTAAAAATGCATAATTGCCCTGATTTACTCTTTTAATACCGTCTTCATATGTAATAGTAAATGCCGATGGCTTTTTATTATCCATGCTTCGCCACATTTTTTTGTATGTTTCGATCATTGAATCCTGTTAATGTTAAATAAATGTATAATGCTTGTGACAATACGTACTTACCCGGAAAAACGTCATCGTAGAGCCGCTTTCCAAAGTTCCATAAGAAATCTCAGTTTGAGTGGCCAGATCATCGGCGTTTTCAATTGGGTTTATCATACGTTCCGTAGTCAGAAACGCGGCGAGATTAGCTGTATACGATGCCACTATAATTAACGAAAAGAACCCCCATATACTGCTAATTATACGCGTAGATATTGCTCTCGGATATATATCTGGAGACTGTTGCATTAGCGTTCCAATTGTAAACCAAAAACTGTCTGATAATGAAAACTGGTTAGCAATCTTAATGAGGCTTAAGTCGCAAGGGTGAATGCATTGCCATTCGATAGGTGATAGTGTTCCTACAATATATATACAAATTGACACAAGAAAATAAGCAATTAACACATATAACCAGATTTCTATAGCCAGGGGATTCATAAAAGAAAACAGCCTAGTTGGTTCAGATGTCGGAACCTAAGAAATGTAAATATCAGAACAAAAATCGTAATTATTCCATTAAAAAGGCTTTATAATGAATTGATTTCATACCTTCAATAAAATGCTTATTCCCAAATTCATAAATGGTTTAGTAAAGTCTATAACGCTTTCTCTCGCATATGTGATAGTCATTGAGCCAACCGCCAAGTCCGCTTTCTAAATATTTGTTTTAAGAAGTTATATGGAATAGAAAACCTGTTTTGTTTACAAACATATTTCATAAGCTGCGCAACCATTCCGTTCCATTCACCAGTATCGGGGTCTTTGGCACCATATTTTCTATCCGGTACCAAATCTAATATGTAATCAAAACCAACCTCGTGGGAAATGGTTTCTAGTATATCAACACAAAATCCATAGAACCTTTCATTGCCGGTAAAATTTTTTCCATAATGCATCATAACATAAGGTGTTTCCTAAAAGTTTTCAATTATTAAACCAGCGTACAACTTTCGTTTAAGTTATATGTGTCAAATTTTCAGATTATTTGACCTATGATCTTGATTTTTGTACAGACCAGAATTGTAATGACCACTAAAGTCACATTCATAGAACCTGAATCAAAAAACATCGAAGGTTCCGTTATATTGAGATGTCCGTAAGGTGTCCATTCGCCAACTTTAACAATGGAATGTTGTTTTAATTTTACAAGATCCAGTTTAAACTGTACTCTTTGGCCATATTTAAATTGAATAGGACCCGTCAAGCCTTTCCATTCTACCTGAAAAAGGCAAAGACAATTTAAAAAAGTATATATAAAAAGTATATTTTCCAAGATTGAATTAATTGTCTTGAAAAACTCCACAGTTATGCTCAATGACCCATTTCTCCTATCGTTCCTATGGCTGCTATAAGATATAGTAGTCAGATTTTGATGATACTTTCAGAAAAAGTTAAAATAGTCATTAAACAGAGTTTCCTAAGAAATAAACAAATTATCTTAAAAAAAAACAGACAGACGGACATGGCTAAATCGACTCGGCTGGTGATGCTGATCAAAATTATAATACCCTCTGCAAGGGTATAAAAAATCAATTCATGCAGAGAAGACTCCCGCGAATTAACTATTGCGTTCAACAAGAATAGTAAACTAAAATAGAAAACTTTAATGTTTTGCTACCATTCTGCTCCCCATTCTGTCGGGTTCGTCCACAGGATACCTTTTAAGAGGTGCTAGTCGCATGACACTAGTAGAAAACAATCTAATATGGATGTCATCCGCAAACTAGTGAATTAGAAAGCTACAAGAACAATACCAAAATCTAAAATCTGTGAATAAGGGAATAAGTAAAATTCCTGCTCACTGCCCTACTATGAGTGCAAAACGGGAGGGTGGCAGAGCCACGGGTTAAATACAAATTATATTCTGGAGAAATTTGGTCCAAACCCCAAACCAAACACCCCATTCAACGCCGAAACGGCTGGGAGCAAAGGCAAAATTTCCTATCACATATATTATAATAATGTCCCATTTTTGTCTACTCCCTACCTTAATATACTGAGGAGATATACTAAGGTACGATAGCATCAAGGCCTTAGAAGTGGTTGAGTGTGGTCGTGTAAAAACGTGCTTAAAATAAATTAATTCCAGCGTATACAAATAAAACGCCATCATGAGTAACAGTCGCAGTAATTAGCAGCAACAACAACAAGACGACCGTCAGCTCTTCAGCGGCTATTTTACATTTGTCGAACGTAAACCAACAAAAAGTAAATCAATACAACAATAGTATCAACATTAACCGATACTGAAAGAGCACGGTCTCTTTCACCTGCCTCATTATGCTTAAACGACAAGTCATCGACGCAATCGTGAAGCGCGCAAAGCTCCCTCATCAAAACGTTACAATTTTTGATAACGTCAGCTCCAACGGCGACAAGCACCACGCTTTATCTTAATATGTCGGCAACACAAAGAACAACATCTACATCGCATTCGAGTTCGCTCTCTTCAGCATAATACTTATGGAGAGTAGCACAACCACAAATTAAAACAGAGTGTGCTCTTGTACAAACTGGGATCAATCGCGATGCACAGGTAAAAAGAAAACTGAGCACGCATGCTAAGAATGATAACAATTGAAAAGTATTGAAAACGAGAAGCGACACAAACCAAGCCTTATTACCAAGGTAAAAAAAGGCGCCTTTTTTACTTTCGAAAACAAAACAGAACTGATCAAGAAACTAGACAAAGCGACTGGCATAAACACCCCTTTTTATAGTATCAGTAAAAAAGAGAAACATCAACGAAACGACCGTAAAGTTAGAAAGCTACTAGATAATGAGTGCGTCATCTACCAGCTGAAAAGTAGCAAAGGGCTTCAGGAAAACGACTCAACTGTTCCAGGGGAATGTGTGTTTTTTCTTTTTTCGCGAATCCCGTTGCACGTGATGCAACCCACCTCCCGCCCAACCGACCGAGAGGCGCAGCCGCATAACGTACGGCTTGATCGCGAAGATAGGACCAAGCATGCAGGGAAAATAGTAGAAAGATTTCGAGGAAAACTACATAGAATTGTGGTGAGTAAGGTAGGTAAGAATAGGGGCCTAATATGCGTAAGGTCGTTAATTGAAGAAAAATCGGACTTTAGTTGGTGCACTACGTTATAATCTGAGCAAAGTACTCTAAAGGGCTCATGCAGGACAAAACTCGAACTAGTATGGTTTAAAGCTAGTGGGATAAAATCTCTTGTGCGTCTACGGGGCACATTAAAGTTGATGCGTTCTAATAAGGCAGAAGTATCAACCTGATTATGTATTAGTTTGAGGATGAAAACTATAACAAGCATGGTTCCACGATTAGTAAGTGTGGGTAGGTTTAGTAGCATGAGTCTATTAGAGTAAGATGGAAGTTGAAAGTTTGGTTCCCATTTTAGGCCTCTAAGCGCGAAAATCAGAAATCTTTATTGCACGGATTCAATTTTTTTTGTTGAACACCATACTGAGGACTCTAGACACATGATCCGTACTCAATAATTGGCCAGACAAGCGAGACGTACGAAGTATTACTCACATAGGGGTCATTAAATTCTTTTGACCACCTTTTTATAAATGCTAACACACCCATGGCCTTATTTACCATGCACGAAATGTGGTTAGTAAATTTTAATTTGGCATCAAGTATGACACCAAGATCATCAACACGCGTGATTCTATCAAGAAAGACTCCGCCTAGAGAGTAAGCAGCAAATTGAGGATCTGTACGGTGAAATGTCATCAGTTTGCTCTTAGAGCCGTTTAATTTTAGTGAATTTGCTTGACACCATGCTTGTAAGTTATTTAGATCGGTCTGTAAGACCGATTGACGTGAGTGATCATTATATTGAATACCAAGCTTGGCATAGTCCGCGTACATTAGTACGCGAGGAGTCGAATGCTTTACTGAAGTCTGTGTTAATGACGTCCGTTTGAAAATTTGACTGGACAGCTCCAAAAGATTAGTAGTCGTCGACATATAAAAGAGCTGCATAGGTGTTGCAATTGAGGGGTTATTAGTTTCTCGAAGAGCTTGGGGATAGCAGACAATTTAAAGTACCTCTATAATTGCTTGCATCGCCTTGTTTACCTTTTTTATGGATATGGATAACGTATGATTCCTTCCATATCCGAGGAAACGTTGAGGATTCGAGACACAGACTGAATAATTTAAGAGAGGCTTGCGCAGGTAATCGGCGCAGTATCTAAGCACGCAGCCTGGTATACCATCCGGTCCTTGCGAAAAAATTGGCTTAACCCGATGAAGATTGGATATAATCGAGCTTTCGTTAATTACAGGACAGAAAATTGCATTTGACCTTGGGAATTCTTGGGAATCCGTATGGTTTAAAATTATTGCGGGTTCATAAGTGGTTTTGAAAAATCTAGCAAAAAAATCGGCAATGGCCTAATCGGATTGCCGAAAAGTTTTCAAATGACATAGAGGATGGGTATAGAACAGACTTACGCTTGGTGTTAACAAAATTACAGTTTTGGGTCCTGAGTGAACTGGATCTTGCAACGAGTTAAATAATTATTATAACACTAAGCGTTTAGCACGGTGAAACTGATCATATACATTGTTCGACCCGGTATCTTTAAATTTAGAGTAAAGTCTAATTTTAATTATTTTTTCCTATTCGACTTGAAAACCTCGATTTCCACATTGTCGATCGTCATCTCGAAAGTGGGATGATAGTGAGCTTCAGGTTGTGTTAGAGGGGAGGTTCTTAACAGAATCACGCTGTCCGGGTCTGATACAATACACAGATCCAGTATGCGGCCTAAAGAGTTTCGCACATGATTAATTTGCGACAATGACATTTCAAGCAGGCCAACAATAAGGTCATGTTGCGCCATCGGCAATAGAGTGTTAGACTTTGTATCGTCGGACCAATTGACTTCTGGTACATTAAAATCATCAAGAACAATCAACTGATCCCTGTCGGCGAGCAAGTTGGAAACAGATTGGATAGCAGATAAGTGCTTCCAGTACATGGATATCTCGGAAGAAGGCGGAATATATGAACAGGTAATAAAGAAAGTGTTATCTGAGAAAGTTACTTTAACGCAAATGAATTCGATATCACCGAATTCCTGAATGCATATCTCTTCAGTAAACACAATCACCTTACTTCGTAGGCCTCTTGTATTCTGATAGGATATACGGAAAGAGGAGACTAGTTTTTTGGTTACACAGCAGATGCAATTGGCTGGGAAAGATTAATGGCAATTGGCCTTTTATTGTTTTTATTTCTTTTCCCAGCTTGGTGTTCTTGGACTATAATATGCTCTGGTCAGAAACCTGGAGTGCAAGTAGTTTCGAGAACTCCATTGGAACACTTATTTTGAAAGATGCAATGTCCCTAGCGTAGGAAAAGTTGTATTTTTCTACCTTTACCTCGGCTATCGTTTTGCTTCGTATAAAAGCAGCTACGTCTGTCGCAGAGAGGTCAGGGGCAAGCCGAGATACAAATATTTGTTTTTTGGGTGGGATTACCGTGAGGGGTTTTTGTGCTGCAGGTTTCGCGCTATCGGAACCAAGTGGTCCGGACCTTAGTTGCCTCGACGGATTGGGTAAATTCGGGACTGGGATGGTTTGTAATTGCGGATTTATTGGGATTTGTCCTGGCTCTGGGATGGACTGTGGCTGTGGCCCAACCAGACTGACGCTTTCGGAAACCGAATCTTTAATAGCAGCTGTGGCCGATGCTAGTGCGGTATCTCACGTCCTCGGCTGTTTTGCCATCAATCGTTGCTCCGCCCCCGAGATTGTGTGGTAGTGGCCACGGGTTCACAGGAAGCGGTTTTTTTGCGCTTCGGAGACTCATTTAACAGCTGAAGGCTGTTAAATTGAGCGTCGAGCGGATTTGATTAAAACCAATAACCAAATTTTTAAAACCACCTTTGGTTTGCCTCATGAACGATTTTATTTCGTTCTCAATCTCGCAGCAGGCTTCGCAACAATAATGCAGCCCAGTCCTAAAGACCATAGCATTGGCTACATGCCCGGAATAGCTCACGCACTTGCAATGCATGTCACTATCGCACAGCCAACAGTAGATACTGGCTTATCTAGCTGTAATAGCTTTGCGGCAAGTTTTCACCGAACAGATAATTTCGGACATTTTTGCCGTACTGTGGACCACTGTGCAAAGAGAGGCGTGAATTTTGGAGAATGAGAGAGAAGTATGGACAGAGAGAGGGACTTTACTACTGTTGCGGTAAATAGATTTACGAATTTATAGGTATGGACAGAGAGAGCGACTTTACTAAGAATTGCGGTTAATAGATTTACACGCAAAACGGAGATAATGAACAAACTACAACAACACTAAGCTTACACAAAATTACTTGTTTAGAGTTATTTAAATAAACAGGTGCATGCACACGCCTTGCAAACGGAAAAACCTGATCATTACCGCAGATAGTGATCGCGATAGCTTAAATTAGTTACTTTATATAAACTCCGGGGTTTTCGAATATCAAACGGAAAATTTTCGGGGTGAAAGAGTGAAAAATGTTAATGTTTAAAGTTAAGTAAAGCTAAGCACCTGATAGCAAGTCCTCAAAGAAAACCCAAATTCATTCGATCTATAAACATCAATAGCGAAATGGAGTCCAGTGCTCAAACTGGTAAGAATATGGCCATACTAAATCTTACTACACCTCCTTACTACTCCGACCAATCTGTGTTGCTTGCGAAGACTTACAATATACCAACGCTTGGCAACAAAAATGACCCATCGCCAATCCTCGACCACTCCTGGCGTATCTTTTGCTCCGATTCCCTGGAGCGTCTACAGCATCTCCCATCGTGACAGAACAACGACCCTCATACAGTTCTTAAACGATAAAAACATGTGCGTTATGTTCCTCTCCAAGACTCAACAAACAAGTAAATATAATTTCTAAGTACCAGAATATCTATTTTATTCTACACACCATCAAGTTGACAAAGCCCATGGGGGCCGCATTAAACACCATTTCGAGCACAGTTTCAAATAAACTACTTACAATTCACATCCATTAGCCTGCAACTTAGTTGCGGTTTCGTGGCCTTGGCAGCAGTCTACTGCCCTCCTCGCTTTCCGATCTCTGAGGATCAATTAATGGACTTCATTAATGCTAAGCATCCGTACTGGGGCTCTCGTATTGTAACCCCATAAGGAAATCAGCTCTACAAGGCAATTATTAAAGTATGTGAGCTCTCATATTAAGCCGAATTCAAAATTCAACAACAAATGTCCTTGTCCCTTAAACGAAAGGAGCACCTTTTCACCCAAAGAAAACCAACGTGAAGATGTAGCAGCTCGTAATAAAAAAGCGCCGCTTAAGACGTGCATGGCAATCAAACAAATCTCCGGGTGCAAACCAAAGGCTACAATACACAGGAAGCGGTTTTTTGCGCTTCTGAGACTCATTTAACAGCTGGAGGCTGTTAAATTAAGCGTCGAGCGGATTTGATTAAAACCAATAACCAAATTTTTAAAACCACCTTTGGTTTGCCTCATGAACGATTTTATTTCGTTCTCAATCTCGCAGCAGGCTTCGCAACAATAATGCAGCCCAGTCCTAAAGACCATAGCATTGGCTACATGCCCGGAATAGCTCACGCACTTGCAATGCATGTCACTATCGCACAGCCAACAGTAGATACTGGCTTATCTAGCTGTAATAGCTTTTTTTTTTTTTTTTTTTTTCGCGAATCCCGTTGCACGTGATGCAACCCACCTCCCGCCCAACCGGCCGAGGGGCGCAGCCGCATAACGCATCGCGAAGATAGGACCGAGCATGCAGGGAAAATAGTTGAAAGATTTCGAGGAAAACTACATAGAATTGTGGTGAGTAAGGTAGGTAAGAATTAGGGACTTAATATGCATAAGGTCGTTAATAGACGAAAAATCGGACGTTAGTTGGTGCACTACGTTATAGTCTGAGCAAAGTACTCTAAAGGGTTCATGCAGGACATAATTCAAACTACTATGGTTTAAAGCTAGTGGGATAAAATTTCTTGTAAGTCTACGGGGCACATTGAAGTTGATGCGTTCTAACAAGGCAGAACTATCAACCTCATTGTGTATTAGTTTAAGGATGAAAACTACACCAAGCATGGTTCTACGATTAGTAAGTGTGGGTAGGTTAAGGAGCATCAATCTACTTGAGTAAGAGGGAAGTTGAAAGTTTGGTTCCCAGTTGAGGCCTCTAAGCGCGAAGATAAGGAATCTTTTTTCCACGGATTCAATTTTGTCTTGGTGAACTCCATACTGAGGACTCCAGACACATGATCCGTACTCAAGAATTGGCCGGACAAGCGAGATGTACAAAGTCTTAGTCACGTAGGGGTCATTAAATTCTTTTGACCACCTTTTTATAAAGCCTAACACACCCATGGCCTTATTTACCATGCATGAAATGTGGTCAGTAAATTTTAATTTGGCATCAAGTATGATGCCAAGATCATCAACACGCGTGATTCTATCAAGAAAGACTCCATCTAGAGAGTAAGCAGCAAACTGAGGCTCTTTACGGTAAAATGTCATCAGTTTGCACTTTGCGGCAAGTTTTCACCGAACAGATAATTTCGCACATTTTTGCCATACTGTGGACCACTGTGCAAAGAGAGGCGTGAATTTTGGAGTATGAGAGAGAAGTATGGACAGAGAGAGGGACTTTACTTCTGTTGCGGTAAATAGATTTACGAATTTATAGGTATGGACAGAGAGACTTTACTAAGAATTGCGGTTAATAGATTTACACGCAAAACGGAGATAATGAACAAACTACAACAACACTAAGCTTACACAAAATTACTTGTTTAGAGTTATTTAAATAAACAGGTGCATGCACACGCCTTGCAAACGGAAAAACCTGATCATTACCGCAGATAGTGATCGCGATAGCTTAAATTAGTTACTTTATATAAACTCCGGGGTTTTCGAATATCAAACGGAAAATTTTCGGGGTGAAAGAGTGAAAAATGTTAATGTTTAAAGTTAAGTAAAGCTAAGCACCTGATAGCAAGTCCTCAAAGAAAACACAAATTCATTCGATCTATAAACATCAATAGCGAAATGGAGTCCAGTGCTCAAACTGGTAAGAATATGGCCATACTAAATCTTACTACACCTCCTTACTACTCCGACCAATCTGTGTTGCTTGCGAAGACTTACAATATACCAACGCTTGGCAACAAAAATGACCCATCGCCAATCCTCGACCACTCCTGGCGTATCTTTTGCTCCGATTCCCTGGAGCGTCTACAGCATCTCCCATCGTGACAGAACAACGACCCTCATACAGTTCTTAAACGATAAAAACATGTGCGTTATGTTCCTCTCCAAGACTCAACAAACAAGTAAATATAATTTCTAAGTACCAGAATATCTATTTTATTCTACACACCATCAAGTTGACAAAGCCCATGGGGGCCGCATTAAACACCATTTCGAGCACAGTTTTAAATAAACTACTAACAATTCACATCCAATAGCCTGCAACTTAGTTGCGGTTTCGTGGCCTTGGCAGCAGTCTACTGCCCTCCTCGCTTTCCGATCTCTGAGGATCAATTAATGGACTTCATTAATGCTAAGCATCCGTACTGGGGCTCTCGTATTGTAACCCCATAAGGAAAACAGCTCTACAAGGCAATTATTAAAGTATGTGAGCTGTCATATTAAGCCGAATTTAAAATTCAACAACAAATGTCCTTGTCCCTTAAACGAAAGGAGCACCTTTTCACCCAAAGAAAACCAACGTGAAGATGTAGCAGCTCGTAATAGAAAAGCGCCGCTTAAGACGTGCATAGCAATCAAACAAATCTCCGGGTGCAAAGCAAAGGCTACAATACGCCACACGACGGCTTACAAAAGCATTAAAACCAGAGGACGATATCAACCAACGCCATTATATTGAGCAGTTTTCACCGTGCAGCTCAAATCATCCATTATGGAGAGCACACCAAACATTAAGCTTACCAAAATATACTGTAACGCCAATAAAGAACTCTGCAGGCACATGGGCTCGAAGAGTACTAACCGGGCAAGCACATTTGCCGTTTACTGTCAACATGTGTTTCTCCAAACCCGGCAGACAGAAACGCTTAGACTGCCACCAGTCATAATCATAAAAGAGCATCTCAAGCCCAAAACGTCTCCTGACTGTGACTTTATAACACCAAGGATGCTCATTAAACTTCCTCATTGTGCCGTTTTCACCTTCTGCCAGCTGTGAAATGGAGTTCTCCACTTTCCAAAGAGATGGAAAAAGACAATAATCATAATGATACCGAAGCCTGGTAAAGATTACACTGCTCATTCATCAAATATGCCTATAAGCGTACTATCAAGTCTATCAAAACTCCTCAAAAAATGTCTTCTGACATATATCTATCCTAACATCAGCTTCACAATAGAATTTCAACACACCAATTCGGGTTTCGTACACAACATGGAACTACTGAGCAGGTAAATCGTAGTAAATCGGGAGTATTCTTCGACGTGTCCCAAGCATTCGACAGAGTTTGGCTAAATGGATTAATGAACTATGCTTCCCACCAACACGCACAATATCCTGAGATCATAACCGCCATGTCCGACGACCACACAATCCAGGCGACAAATCACCTTGCCATTTACCTAGTATCAGTCGAGATATGGTTAGCTGACTGGCGAAGAAAACGAACAAAAACCCAAGTATGTAACGTTTACCCTGAACGCGCCAGACTGCCCTCTGCCTTCACTAAATTTTGCCGTACTTCCGAAAGCAAATGAAGTAACGTACATGGGTATACACCCCGACAGACACCTCACATGGCGCAATCACATTGAAGCCAAAAGGTTTTACCTGAAGCTAAAGACCAGTAGTCTTCATTGCCTGATTAATGCAAAGTGTCCTCTAAGCCTGGATGTTAAGGTCTTACCTTACTCCTCCGTTTGGAAACCGATCTTGACCTAAGGTTCCCAGCTGTGGGGATGCCAGTAAAAGTAGAATAGCAGCACCAGAGAGCCCAATCAAAGATCCTGAGATCTATCACCAGGGCACCGAAGTACGTTCGAACCGAAAACATTTAGAGAGATCATCTATTAACGATGAAATAGCCCAAACCAAGAATAAGTACTATAACATGCTGTCATCACACCCAAATCACCGAAGGCCTAACCCTCTATGCGAAAGATCTCGCTTCCGCCGCAGAGATCGTCTACCCCAGCAACAATTATTAGGGTCATCTTAAACTTATAGCTAATTAGTAATTAATTTAATAAAATTTGTACATATATTACATATTGTTAATTCTCTCAACGCGAATATCCAATATATAAAGCATAGGTAAATAAAAACAAAAAGTAGTGGTTTCTTACCCGAAAAAAGGGTACATTACGATAAAAGGTCCAACCAAAGTCCCCATGAAAGAAAAATACTATTAAGCCTTGACTAGTATTATACTCAGAACAGAATACTAGACTACACATCAGAAACATGAGCTAAACCAATTCATAAAAAAACAAGTGAGAACGTTACAGTCGAGTTTCCCGACTGTTACAGACCCTGTACAAATTTGGTTATAAGCAAAATAAATCAAAACCAAAAAAAAAATACATATTTACATCGAGTCCGGTCTGGGATTCGAACCCAAGATCTTCCCCTTTTTAGTCGAACATCGAAACCATTCGACCAACCCTAATACAGTATAAAGATATTGAAGGCACACATTCATACATATGTATATGAAGGTAGTGGCAGCTGCAGCTGCAGCCGCACTTCCGAGAAAAATCACCCACCGAACGCAAGCGATTTACCGTTTGTTTGAGCAAATAAGCAGATTACTGAACAAAAATAAAATTCATCTGCGTAATAATTACGAGAATCTGCACTGTTAATAAGGTTCTTCTAGCTCTTACAGTTTCTGAGATCCGTTCGTTT
This sequence comes from Drosophila setifemur, assembly GCA_021224005.1. Lineage (NCBI taxonomy): Eukaryota > Metazoa > Arthropoda > Insecta > Diptera > Drosophilidae > Drosophila > Drosophila setifemur. Next base: position 931,125 of record JAJJHY010008221.1, read on the forward strand.
ATCCAGACGGACAGACGGACAGACGTACATGGCTATATCGACTCAGCTTTGTGGGGTCTGCCACGCCTCCTTCTGCCTGTTACATACATTTGCACAAACGTAATATACCCTTTATCCTTTGGGTACAGGGTCTAAAGATGGAAAGCGGGCAGAGGAATACGATTACAAGCTTTTGTACAAACCAGGCAGAAGTATCGTGGTCTCCGATACGCTTTTAAGAACCACACAAATTAATTCAATGATATCCACTCAGCTTAGTTTGAATAGATCAAAAGAGAATTTTGATTCCCAGTATGGGGGTTCCCACCAATGTATTTAAGAAGCAAATATTAATTAATTAACCAGAAAGGAAGGCTAGCCCTTGCCTTGCTAGCCAAAAATACCTCTGCAGACTAGTTGGTTTTAAACACTTCGAAATAACCATTAATTTAAGCAAATAAATAGATAGCTGTTGTTAGTGGCTGTAAACTTTGCATATTTCTATTGCGCGACCTAATTAACCAAACTTGATGACATTTTCATGTTCCCATTGCGTGTGTAACCGCCCAAGACTCTTGCTTAGAAATTGTACATTATCAACATTTTATACTGAAACCGGTCATAAGAAATAATTTAATTATTCATTGAGAAGAGTTAATAACAGAAACATCACAACATTAATTCCAGCATCGGACATCGAACCACCACTATAGCCACAGAATATTTAAGATCTAATGACTTTTACGCCTGGGCGGGTTCCTCTAGAGACTTGAAAGACAGGGCAGATCGTGGTTCACTATTTAAAAAAGTTGCTTAATGGAACAGCGAAGATGTTTGTGCGTAGCCAGAGGGACATCCGAAACTAAAAAAGCAGCAGAAGTGCAATGAAGGTTACGAAATCGGCAGCAGCATAAGGGTAAATACTTTTAAGAATTCCTGTATGTGCTATTGGAGATTGCAAACTCGATTAGTTTGGAGGAAGGAAGTCTGAAAGAGTATTTTATTGACAGTTGCTAGGTCGAACAAAGCATTGCTGTATCAGTCTAGAAATCTAAAGGATTTAAATCTATAAATTAAAGCGTACCAAAAGTCTTGTTGTTCATCTAAGCCAGTAAACAAATGTGGCTCACAGAGAATTAAGGCTGTGAAAGATTAAAATAGGGTCAAGGTAGCTGGATCAGTTAGGAAGTGTTTTAGGTGTGGAGATGCCTCGCATATAAACAAAAACTGTCCCGTGAGGGAGAAATGTTTTAAATGCGATCAACCAGGACCGAGCAGCGCAGTGTTGAGCAGAGACCCAAGCGGAAGGTACAAAAGAAATTTAAAGTCAATGATTTGGTAGCCATCAAACGCACTCAGTATGGCACTGGATTACAATTAAAGGGCAAGTACCTGGGGCCTTATAAAGTTGTTAAAGTTGGTAACCACGGAAAATATGAAGTAGATAACGTTGGAGAAACGGAAGGTCCGTATAAAACGTCAACAGTTGCAGAATATAAGAAGGCATTCGGGGCGATTACATCGTCAAGAGGGCGGTACTGGATGCGGTACTGGAGCGACAAGTATCAGCAGAAGTGGTCTTACCTACTGATCCAATATCTATCCATCTTTTTACTCATTTAATATTAAATACTCGATACCCAGTTGCGACGTGAGAAAAGAGTGGCAACGCAAGGGGGAGACTCGCAACCAGAAGCTATCGCAATAAGAAGCAGAATGTTCTAAAAAGTTTTTAATAACAAGAACAGTGGCGCTAAAATAATTCCGCACACTTATTTATAATCGAAGAAGAAGCAGTTTTACAATTTTGGCAACAATAATTTATGATGATTTGGTGAAAAAAATTTCATCAAGATTGGTTAAGTAGAAAGCGCACAATAAATACCTAAAGTTTACAGGCGCTAAACACAAAAAATCTGTTTATTTGCTCAAACAAACGGTAAATCGCTTGCGTTCGGTGGTTGATTTTTCTCGGAAGTGCCGCTGCAGCTGCGCTGCCACTACCTTCATATACATATGTATGAATTTTTGCACTGCCCTGCACTGCACAATTTTTAAGCTAAATACACATAATACACATGCAATTGGAGCATAGATTTATACCGATCCTGAAAATATCATCAAGATTGGTTAATGAGAAATCGCACAATAAATACCTAAAGTTTACAGGCGCTAAACACAAAAAATCTGTCTTTTGGCGCAAACAAANTATATATATATTTTTATATCATTTTTTTTTTGCTTATAACCAAATTTGTACAGGGTCTGTAACAGTCGGAAAATTCGACTGTAACGTTTTTACTTGTTTTTAATTAAGCTGTTTATTAAATTATTATTATCCTTTAAGTTCTATATAATTTGTTAAAAAACTGCAAAATTGAGTTCTTCAAGATGACTTTTCTAGAGAATAGTCTTTAATACATTTGTACTTTATTATATATTTCCTTAAAAATGTATTTGGGGGTGCAAGTATAAGGATGTCTAGCTCCTAGCCTGAAGAACTCGATTCGATCCCTGACTCTGTCGTTTTTTGTTACCTTGCAATAATTTATCATTTTTATCTATTGGTTCTGTATATATTTCGAGCGGCGCTTATACAAAAATTGTTACAAGATATTTACAAGTCGACTCGACTGATAAATACATTGATATACAGAGGGCCCTATTACAGATAAAACATGCCACTATAATTTATTTATTTTCCGTATGGTTTCTTTTAAAGGTTTTACGCACCGAGTTTATGTAATTGATTAAGCTTAGACCTCCATTCCAAGGAATCTCCACGTCACAGGTCAAATTCGACAGACGAAGAGTGTGTGATTGATCCAATGTTTGCAATCCAATCGCAAATACATATACCGAGTCAAACATTAGGGCTGGCTCTGACTAAAAATTGTAAAATCATTTGAATATTTTGTAGTATTAATTCACAAACTATTAAGGACCTTACCTCAAGCAAAACAGTTTTCCTTAGATGTACGTTTGCGTTGTGATGTCCAAAAGACACAAGATCCTTCAAAACTTCTTTTACAGCAACATCCCCTATATCGACTAACCGAAACGATGTTATGTTTACAAAATTATATTTAAAATCTTCCAAATCGAAGGTCTCCAAATCAAAGCTGGTAAACAAATAATGATATTTATATTCATTCATTTGTTGTTGCAATATCTACAATTATAAGTGTTATATGTAAAACCATTCTAGCATACAATGAAAACAAACCACATACATTTTTTAACAAAATAGATATACCATCAGAGTTGGCATCAATAACAATATTATGTATTTCCTTATTTTTAAACTCTTTTAATGTTGAAAGAAATGTCCCTCGGGAAACTTGTCGCAAATGCACTTCAGCATGAATAGACCGCGTTAACTGTTGAATGTTGATAATTCCTAGAAAGTATGTTTCAAAAAATAAATAAAAAACAAGTAAGAACGTTACAGTCGAGTTTCCCGACTGTTACAGACCCTGTACAAATTTGGTTATAAGCAAAATAAATCAAAACCAAAAAAAAAACAAGTAAGAACGTTACAGTCGAGTTTCCCGACTGTTACAGACCCTGTAAAAAAAAAAAAAATATATATATATTCCCACCGAGTCCGGTCTGGGATTCGAACCCAAGATCTTCGCGTTTTAAGTCGAACGTCGTAACCATTCTACAAACCCGAACTTTTTGAACCGACAGCTAATACAGTATAAATATATTGAAGGCACACATTCATACATATGTATATGAAGGTAGTGGCAGCGCAGCTGCAGCGACACTTCCGAGAAAAATCAACCACCGAACGCAAGCGATTTACCGTTTGTTTGCGCAAATAAACTGATTTTTTTGTGTTTAGCGCCTGTAAACTTTAGGTATTTATTGTGCGCTTTCTAATTAACCAATCTTGATGAAATTTTCAGGATCGGTAGAAATCTATGCACCAATTGCATGTGTATTTTTAAAAAAAATTTTAGCTTGAAAATTGTGCGGTGCAGGGCAGTGCAAAAATTCACATACAAATTGCGGGGGCGGTGGGCGTGGCGCCGACTTAAAAAAATAAACTCTAATTGACTCAGTATTATGAGAATCTACACTGGTAATACGGTTCCTCTAGCTCTTACAGTTGCTGAGATCCGTGTGTTCATCCGGACGGACGGACGGACGGACGGACGGACGGACAGACGGACAGACGGACCTGGCTATATCGACTCAGCTCGTCATGCTGATCAAGAATATATATACTTTGTGGGGTCTGCCACGCCTTCTTCTGCTTGTTACATACATTTGCACAAACTTAATATACCCTTTACCCTTTGGGTACAGGGTCTAACAAGTAAGAACGTTACAGTCGAGTTTCCCGACTGTTACAGACCCTGTACAAATTTTGTTATAAGCAAAAAAAATATAAAACAAGTAAGAACGTTACAGTCGAGTTTCCCGACTGTTACAGACCCTGTACAAATTTGGTTTTAGGCAAAATAAAAAAAAAACCAAACAAATATATATTCAACCGAGTCCGGTCTGGAATTCGAACCCAAGATCTTCGCGTTGTAGTCGAACGTCGTAACCATTCGACAAGCCCAAACTTTTTGAACCGGGAGCTAATACAGTAAAAATATATTAAAGGCACACATTCATACATATGTATATGAAGGTAGTGGCAGCGCAGCTGCAGCGACACTTCCGAGAAAAATCAACCACCGAACGCAAGCGATTTACCGTTTGTTTGCGCAAATAAACTGATTTTTTTGTGTTTAGCGCCTGTAAACTTTGGGTATTTATTGTGCGCTTTCTAATTAACCAATCTTGATGAAATTTTCAGGATCGGTAGAAATCTATGCTCCAATTGCATGTGTATTTTTAAAAAAAATTTTAGCTTGAAAAAAGTGCAGGGCAGTGCAAAAATTTAAATACAAATTGCGTGAGCGGTGGGCGTGGCACCGACTTAAAAAAATAAACTCTAATTTACTCAGTATTATGAGAATCTACACTGGTAATACGGTTCCTCTAGCTCTTACAGTTGCTGAGATCCGTGTGTTTATCCGGACGGACGGACGGACGGACGGACGGACGGACGGACGGACAGACGGACAGACGGACCTGGCTATATCGACTCAGCTCGTCATGCTGATCAAGAATATATATACTTTGTGGGGTATGCCACGCCTCCTTTTGCTTGTTACATACATTTGCACAAACTTAATATACCCTTTACCCTTTGGGTACAGGGTCTAACAAGTAAGAACGTTACAGTCGAGTTTCCCGACTGTTACAGACCCTGTACAAATTTGGTTATAAGCAAAAAAAATATAAAACAAGTAAGAACGTTACAGTCGAGTTTCCCGACTGTTACAGACCCTGTACAAATTTGGTTATAGGCAAAATAAAAAAAAAAAACCAAAACAAATATATATTCAACCGAGTCCGGTCTGGGATTCGAACCCAAGATCTTCGCGTTTTAAGTCGAACGTCGTAACCATTCTACAAACCCGAACTTTTTGAACCGACAGCTAATACAGTATAAATATATTGAAGGCACACATTCATACATATGTATATGAAGGTAGTGGCAGCGCAGCTGCAGCGGCACTTCCGAGAAAAATCAACCACCGAACGCAAGCGATTTACCGTTTGTTTGCGCAAATAAACAGATTTTTTGTGTTTAGCGCCTGTAAACTTTAGGTATTTATTGTGCGCTTTTTAATTAACCAATCTTGATAAAATTTTCATGATCGGTAGAAATCTATGCTCCAATTGCATGTGTATTTTTAAAAAAATTTTAGCTTGAAAATTGTGCAGTGCAGGGCAGTGCAAAAATTCAAATACAAATTGCGGGGGCGGTGGGCGTGGCGCCGACTTAAAAAAATAAACTCTAATTGACTCAGTATTATGAGAATCTACACTGGTAATACGGTTCCTCTAGCTCTTACAGTTGCTGAGATCCGTGTGTTCATCCGGACGGACGGACGGACGGACGGACGGACAGACGGACAGACGGACCTGGCTATATCGACTCAGCTCGTCATGCTGATCAAGAACATATATACTTTGTGGGGTCTGCCACGCCTCCTTCTGCTTGTTACATACATTTGCACAAACTTAATATACCCTTTACCCTTTGGGTACAGGGTCTAACAAGTAAGAACGTTACAGTCGAGTTTCCCGACTGTTACAGACCCTGTACAAATTTGGTTATAAGCAAAAAAAAATATAAAACAAGTAAGAACGTTACAGTCGAGTTTCCCGACTGTTACAGACCCTGTACAAATTTGGTTTTAGGCAAAATAAAAAAAAAAAACCAAAACAAATATATATTCAACCGAGTCCGGTCTGGAATTCGAACCCAAGATCTTCGCGTTGTAGTCGAACGTCGTAACCATTCGACAAGCCCAAACTTTTTAAACCGGGAGCTAATACAGTAAAAATGTATTGAAGGCACACATTCATACATATGTATATGAAGGTAGTGGCAGCGTAGCTGCAGCGACACTTCCGAGAAAAATCAACCACCGAACGCAAGCGATTTACCGTTTGCTTGCGCAAATAAACTGATTTTTTTGTGTTTAGCGCCTGTAAACTTTAGGTATTTATTGTGCGCTTTCTAATTAACCAATCTTGATGAAATTTTCAGGATCGGTAGAAATCTATGCTCCAATTGCATGTGTATTTTTAAAAAAATTTTAGCTTGAAAAAAGTGCAGGGCAGTGCAAAAATTTAAATACAAATTGCGGGAGCGGTGGGCGTGGCACCGTTTAAAAAAATAAACTCTAATTGACTCAGTATTATGAGAATCTACACTGGTAATACGGTTCCTCTAGCTCTTACAGTTGCTGAGATCCGTGTGTTTATCCGGACGGACGGACGGACGGACGGACGGACAGACGGACAGACGGACGGACAGACGGACAGACGGACCTGGCTATATCGACTCAGCTCGTCATGCTGATCAAGAATATATACACTTTGTGGGGTCTGCCACGCCTCCTTCTGCTTGTTACATACATTTGCACAAACTTAATATACCCTTTACCCTTTGGGTACAGGGTCTAACAAGTAAGAACGTTACAGTCGAGTTTCCCGACTGTTACAGACCCTGTACAAATTTGGTTATAAGCAAAAAAAATATAAAACAAGTAAGAACGTTACAGTCGAGTTTCCCGACTGTTACAGACCCTGTACAAATTTGGTTTTAGGCAAAATAAAAAAAAAAAACCAAAACAAATATATATTCAACCGAGTCCGGTCTGGAATTCGTATAAACATATTGAAGGCACACATTCATACATATGTATATGAAGGTAGTGGCAGCGCAGCTGCAGCGACACTTCCGAGAAAAATCAAATACCGAACGCAAGGGACTTACCGTTTATTCGAGCAAATAAACAGATTGCTTGGTTAGCGCCTGTTAACTTTGGGTATTTATTGTGCGCTTTCTAATTAATTAATCTTGATAAAATTTTCAGAATCGGTGAAAACCCATGCGCCAATTGCATTTTTTTATACCCTTGCAGAGGGTATTATAATTTTGACCAGAAGTTTGCAACGCAGTGAAGGAGACATTTCCGACCCTATAAAGTATATATATTCTTGATCAGCACCACCAGCCGAGTCGATCTAGCCATGTCCGTCTGTCCGTCTGTCTGTCCGTCTGTCTGTCCGTCTGTCCGTCTGTCGGTTGCTATGTAAACTAGTCCCTCAGTTTTAAAGCTATCGGCCTGAAACTTTGCACCAACCCTTCAATCTGTTGCAGGTAGTATATAAGTCGGAACGGCCGGAATCGGAACACTACATCACATAGCTGCCATAGGAACGATTGGGAAAAAGTGCCATAATTTCGTCATTTTTCAAGATAATTTATTTATTTTTTGGTAAACTCTATTTAATAGCAATTTTTGACATATTCTGAAAGTTTCATTAAAATCGGACCACTATATCCTATAGCTGCCATAGGAACGATAGGAGAAAATGGGTCATTGAGCATAACTCTGGTATTTCTTAAGACAATTAATTCATTCTTGAGAAAAACAGTTTTCATAGACATTAAAGCCTTTTTAGAAATTTTAAAACCAAAGATCGGATCACTATATCCTAAAGCTGCCATACAATCGATGGAACAGTTTAAAGGCAACTGGTCTGCAAGGGTATTCTAAGCTTCGGGTACCGAAGCTAGCCTTCCTTTCTTGTTTTTTTTTAATTTTTAAATTTTAGCTTGAAAATTGTGCAGTGCAAACATTAAAATACAAATACAAATACAAATAAAATACAAAATAAGCTTCAGCTGCGTCAGTATTAGAAGAATCAACACTGGTAATACGGTTCTTCTAGCTCTTTTAGTTGCTGAGATCCGTGTGTTCATCCGGCCGGACAGACGAACACGGTTATATCGACTCAGTTTATCAAGATGATCAAGAAGATATACTTACTTTGTGGGGTCTGCCACGCCTCCTTCAGCCTGTTACATACATTTGCACAAAGTTAATATACCCTTTGGGAACAGGGTCTAAATAGCCTATTCTTGTCTTTGGTCAAATTCAAGTAATTTTATTTTAAACTTAAAGTTATAATGCCTTGATTTAGCAGAGGATAAGCGGCTCTTCAACGTTTTGGGGCCCTTGACCATAACGACCTTTTTTGGTTCATCGGAAATGTGCATTCTAAATGGGTGAATCAACACTACACCGATTGATAAACGGTATTCATGTTTTTGAATTGCGAGGTACACCGATTGATAAACGGTATTCATGTTTTTGAATTGCGAGATACTTAAAACCTCTAAGCTCACCATATTGTTTTTCATGCAATATTCCAAATCGTGTCCAATTTAGATAGAGTATTACGTCAATAAAGGCTTGATTTACTAATTGCTGCGATGGAAAAACGTTGATAGAAAAGTCATCAGCAGAACGACCTATATCTGGAATATCCAGCGCATCACATATTGAATGTATATGAGTAGCCAAAACAGAGTCAGTTGGACTAAACACAGCTTGAACACCGACATCTACAAGTTTGCATACTAATCGGTATGCATATTTTATAAATATACAAATCTCACATAAATTCTATAAACTTACCTTTTTGAACCGTCTCAAATGAGTCAAGTCGATTCACATATTCGATTTCATAGTCAACGACGCTCTCTGGTAAAAGACTCGTGTCCCTATTTAATCTTTGAACAGCGTATTTAAACGCTAACTCTGAGGTGTCTTTACTCATATGCTTTGGAAATATTGCTCCTAGAAAATAATGTATATAACAAAAATTGATTTTTAACCAATGCAAATGTACATTACCAACTCTTATTAAGGAAGGTATTCCCTGAGACAAAACAAATTTAAGTATAAGAACAGTCGGAATCCAATACATTATGGGCACTGTCACAGGTAACAAGAGACTAGTTCAAATCAACGTATTGCTTTTCTTTAAAGGTTTTGCTGAAGCCGGACAAATACAAATATACAGAAAAAAAAAAGTTATCAAAGTGGAAATGCTTTAGTGGTGAGCACAAAAGATTTTGTCCAAATATAAAGTAAATTTAAAAATATATTTCTTTATAATATACGTAATAACTTATCACATGTATATATAAGTTGGTCAAGTTGATTTTTTTGTCGTTGGCACGCTCCGCTCCACCTTAATTTTTATACTCTTACAGAGGGTATTATAATTTTGACTAGAAGCTTGTAACGCAGTGAAGGAGACATTTCCGACCCTATAAAGTATATATATTCTTGATCAGCATCCCCAGCCGAGTCGATCTAGCCATGTCCGTCTGTCTGTCTGTCCGTCTATCTGTTGCTATGTAAACTAGTCTCAGTTTTAAAGATATCGGGCTGAAACTTTGCACCGACACTTCAATCTGTTGCAGGTAGTATATAAGTCGGAACGGCCGGAATCGGAACAGTACATCACATAGCGGCCATAGAAACGATTAAGAAAAAAAGTGACATAAATCCGCCATTTTTAAATATATTTTGTTTATTTCTTAGGAAACTCTTATTAATGACTATTTTAACTTATGCTTAAAAGTTTCATCAAAATCGGAGTACTATATCCTGTAGCTGCCATAGGAACGATGTGAGAAAATGGGTCATTGAGCACAACTCTGGTGTTTTTCAAGACAATTAATTCATTCTTGAGAAATACAGTTTTCATAGAAATTAATGCCGTTTTAGAAAATTAAAAACAACAAGAAAGGAAGGCTAGCTTCGGTACCCGAAGCTTAGAATACTCTTGCAGACCAGTTGCCTTAAAACTGTTTGATCGTTTGTATGGCAGCTATAGGATATAGTGGCCCGATTTTGATGAAACTTTCAGGATATGTTAAAATAATCATTTAATATAGCTTTCTAAGAAATAAATTTATTAACTTTAAAAATGGCGAATTTATGACAGTTTTTCCCAATCGTTCCTATAGCAGCTATGTGATGTAGTGTTCCGATTCCGGCCGTTCCGACTTATATACTAACTGCAAAAGATTGAAGGGTTGGTGCAAAGTTTCAGTCCGATAGCTTTAAAACTGAGGGACTAGTTTACATAGCAACCGACAGACGGACAGACGGACATGGCTATATCGACTCGGCTGGTGATGCTGATCAAGAATATATATACTTTATAGGGTCGGAGACGTCTCCTTCACTGCGTTACAAACTTCTGGTCAAAATTATAATACCCTCTGCAAGGGTATAAAAAATCGGATCACTATATCCTATAGCTGCCATACAAACGATCGAACGGCTTAGAGGCAACTGGTCTGTAAGGGTATTCTAAGCTGCGGGTACCGAAGCTAGCTTTCCTTTCTTGTTATTTTTATGTGTTAACTGCACAAGCTAAAATCTTGTAGTTTTAAGCAAACAATTCAAGTGTTTTTGCTCAAATAAATGGTAAGTTAACCCGCTTGCGATCGAGAGAACCTGTGTTCGTACTCCTCGTACTTTTTTATACCCTTGAAGAGGGTATTATAATTTTGACCAGAAGTTTGTAACGCAGTGAAGGAGAGATTTCCGACCCTACAAAATGTATATATTCTTGATCATCATCAGCAGCCGAGTCGACTTAGCGATGTCCGTCTGTCGGTTGCAATGTAAACGTCTCTCAGTTTTAAAGCTATCGGGCCTAAACTTTGCACCGACCCTTCAATCTGTTGCAGGTAGAATATAAGCCGGAATCTAAAAAACTACATCACATAGCTGCCATAAGTTCTTATGGTTGGGGAAAGGTGCAATTTTTTTAGATAATTAATTCAATCTTAATGCTCTCTGTTATTTAATAAATATTTTAACCTATTAATGGTTTTTATGGACTTTTGAATTAATGTATTACCTTAAATGGAATACGTTTTGCTAAGTATAAAGCCGGTTGTTCGGAAGGACGGTATGAAAAAAGTACCCGTTACTTTTAAATTAAGCATATAATTTCATATCTCTAAAAAATTAACTATGTTGTAACGTAGTTTATAGCCGGGGTAGAGACTCAGGTCCCGTCAATTGAAAGAGATGGCGAGGGTATTAGTATTGAAAGAAAGAGCTACGTTCTGCAGCCCTGGACTGCGTCTTTCTAGCAACGCTGCTCTGATTTACTGGTTGGCGAACAAAAATTAACTAGGAGTTTTTATCCGCGTGTTTCATTTTATCGATTTACTTAAATTTATTGGACCAATATTTCTACATGCCTAACTATCTATGGCCTGTTGCACCATCTACAAATATATCTTTCTCCCTTCTTCCCTTCTCCCTTCTTAAAGACTAACCTATTTTCCCCCGACGCGTTGTTGCCGGTTTTCTCCTTGCTCTCACCGTTGATCGCACTCCGTAGGTTTTTGTTAGAATTTATGCTTATTAATTGGTTGGCAGACTATTGCATATAAAGTTAAATACATATTAAGAGTTTTTTAATTGATATGACGTCTGCTGGTTTCTTATCCAAAAATCTCTACAAAGGTTATGTGCCCAGACCAGATCAGATCAGACACCTAAACAAAAATCATGTTCGAATCGATGAAATGTTAACCATAGTTCCCCGTGGGGAAATGTTTTGTTTGTCAAAAATCTGTCGGAGAATTTACGTTAGTCGAAGTATTACCACGTGGGTTGGAAGTCATTTGGAATGTCGATACAGTCGGACATCATTTGTGAAAATGTCGAACACACATATACGAGGTGTGTAAATAAAGTAATGAGGCTGGTAACGTAGCTCCCGATCTGGTAACGGTGGAGACGAGCGGCTTCAAACACCGACAGGTGCACATGAGATACGCCTCCAGTATGAGTTTAAACGTCCTACAGTCATCTGTTTGTCCGTAGCGTTAGATTTCATAAAAAGGTTTTGTCTTGTGCGTTCTAAGTATGAGTGGCATTAGTTCCGAGCAATGCACCATGTCACACTGCAATCTTAATAATACAGTTTTTAACCAGTAAAAAAAAAACATTCTTCTATTTCCTTAGCCTGCTTATTCACCAGACTTCAGTCCCTATTACTTTTTATACCCTGTACCCAAAGGGTAAAAGGGTAAATGTATGTTATGTAACAGACAGAAGGAGACGTGGCAGACCCCACAAAGTATATATATTATTGATCAGCATGACGAGCTGAGTCGATATAGCCATGTCCGTCCGTCTGTCCGTCTGTCCCTCCGTCCGTCTGTCCGTCCGTCCGGATAAACACACGGATCTCAGAAACTGTAAAAGCTAGAAGAACCTTATTAACAGTGCAGATTCTCGTAATTATTACGCAGATGAAGTTTATTTTTGTTCAGGTGCCACGCCCACCGCCCCCGAAATTTGTATTTTAATGTTTGCACTGCACAATTTTTAAGCTAAATACACATAATACACATGCAATTGGAGCATAGATTTCTATCGATCCTGAAAATTTCATCAAGATTGGTTAATTAGAAAGCGCACAATAAATACCCAAAGTTTACAGGCGCTAAACACAAGTAATCTGCTTCTTTGGTCAAACAAACGGTAAATCGCTTGCGTTCGGTGGTTGTTTTTTCTCGGAAGTGCCGCTGCAGCTGCCACTACCTTCATATACATATGTATGAATGTGTGCCTTCAATATGTTTATACTGTGTTAGGGTTGGTCGAATGGTTTCGATGTTCGACTAAAAACGCGAAGATCTTGGTTTCGAATCCCAGACCGGACTCGATGTAAATATGTATTTTTTTTTTTGGTTTTGATTTATTTTGCTTATAACCAAATTGGTACAGGGTCTGTAACAGTCGGGAAACTCGACTGTAACGCTCTTACTTGTTTCTCCTCACGAGATTGAAAAATCACCTCAAGGGAACTCATTTTGGGACATTTGTGAACATTCAAAAGGCTGTTACCGTCCAAATAAATGTTTTTCCAGTATCGGAGTTCCAGCAATGTTATGATGATTGGAAGAACCGGGAACTATTTTGAATTGCATTATAATATTCTTTGAATAAAAATTGAAAAAAGATCTGTCTCATTACTTTATTTACACACATAGACAAATTGGATGGGAACATCTATGGAATGTTTGTTAATCATGTTGGATTATTGGGTTCTTTATTGATTTATTTGATTTATACATCGGTAAAAACAAAGCTCTCCAAATGTTATACAATGACACACACAAAACACAATGAAATCGAAGAATATTCCCTGGGATACAGGTCTGTTCATTTTACTTGGCTATTATTAAATTAAGGTCAACAAGACAACAAAAAAGGTTCAAAGTTGCATATTCGGATGGTTTTAAATAAGAGATGAAAGGATATATTAAATGAATTAATGAAGTGCTCACACTCAGAAGCTGATCTTTAAGTCTATGCATGTAATATGTCTTTTAGTCTACTTATAGCTTAACTATTGAGAAATTCGAACATGTTTTTAATATAAAATAAAATATACGAAAACGGAACCTAAACAAAGCACATTAAAATAGATGACATAGAATTTGAATTGGCAACTACTTAAATCCTGCCTGACTAGCCTTGGTCAACATTATTTGCAGGTTCTCGTGCATCGTTTTTATTTGTTCATAGGTGACTTGGTCCAAGTTCTCCAGCAGATTCGCCTTGACTTCTTAAGCCTCGAGTTTCTTCGGCCTTAAATTCACGACTCCGTTCCGAACTGGAATATTGACATTGGCAAACTTCTCTGGCATGGCTTGAGCTACCATGGGACTACCGAACTTTGAGAGCGCCACCTCGCCGGGCTTGGGATAGCGCAAGATGGCCATGGGTGGTGATGAGGGCGATCTGTAGCGCATCTGCTTCTGCAACAGCGTAGTGCGATCGGCTTTAAAGGCTTCGTGCGTGAGGCCATTGGGGTTCGCATCTTGCTCCGCGAAGTTATATTGCCATTAGCTCCGCTGTTACTCGAAATGGATAGACAGGAGTGCAGAACACTCATGTCCCCTCCACAGGCGGAGCGACTGCGACGTGCACGTCGAGCTCTGGCCGAGTGCAGGCATTGCCTTCGCAGATTGTAGCATGGAGCTTAGAGCCAAAATACTGCCTCCGCTGGCCCCCAGAGCGCTGTCCTCTGTAAGGTAGCCTTCGTCGCTGCGACTCCCGGCAGCTGCAACTCCTCCTGTGGTATTGTTGGTGGGCACGATCAGCTGCGACTGGTCGCTGGCCTTGAAGTCGCTGAAGTGGCCCAGCTCCCCGAAGAGCCGCCGCATCTCCGGCACCTTCATCTCGCGTAGCTCCTGCTGTAACAGGCCGAGCAGGCGCGTGACCTGCTGGTCCACCTCTGCCTCTGGTACTTGGACTCCAGCGAGTCGATCTCCATTAGGCGGTTGTCCAGCTTGAGCTCGTACAGGCGCACCTTCTTCTTGCGGTTGGCCACAAGAATGAATTAATTGTCTTTAAAAAGACCAGAGTTATGCTTAATGATCCATTTTCTCACATTGTTCCTATGGAAGCTATTGGATGTAGAGGTCCGATTTTCAGGATAGGTTTTAATAATCATAAAATAAAGCTGTCTAAAGATTGAATTATTTATCACAAAAAAAGCCGGTTTTTGGTTTTTAAAACGGTTTCTAAAAGGTCTTTAATGTCTATGGAAACTGTATTTCTCAAGAATGAATTAATTGTCTTGAAAAAAACCGGAGTTATGCACAATGACCCATTTTCTCCCATCGATCCTATGGCAGCTATAGAATATAGGGGTTCGATTTTGATGATACTTTCAGGATATGTCAAAATAGTCATTAATAGAAGTTTTCTAAAAAATAAATAAAATATCTTTAAAAATGGCGAGTTTATAGCACTTTGTCCCAATCGTTCCTATGGCAGCTATGTGATGTAGTATTCCGATTCCGTCCGTTCCGACTTATATACTACCTGCAACAGATTAAAGGGCCGGTGCAAAGTTTCAGCCCGATAGCTTTAAAACTGAGAGACTAGTTCAAAAGCAACCGACAGACGGACAGACAGACGGACATGGCTAGATCGACTCGGCTGGTGATGCTGATTAAGAATATATATACTTTATAGGGTCGGAGACAAACTTCTGGTCAACATTATAATACCCTCTGCAAGGGTATAAGAAGGAATTTAATTGCGTGATCGACTTCGTTTTTACCTTTATAGACGATCACCCAAGGTATGTTTTAACGTATTTTAAGGTGTTTAACTCTTTTATAAACTTCATGTTTAAAGCGGAAAAACGAACGGGATACAAAATAAAATTTGTTAGAAGCTCCAACGACCGAGAATATAGAAATTCGAGTCGAAATGGCGATATGCATGTTAAATGCGGCTGAATTACCGCATTCCTATGGGCCGAAGCAGTCAACACAGTGACTTATTTACGGAATAGAGCGATTACCAAGCGATGTACCTTTACAAATTTGGTTCAAGTGACAGCCAAGCTTCGCACACTTGAAAACATTTGGTTGTTACGTTGTCAGCTTAAAGAAGAAGCCAGATCGAAGTTAAGAAAGATAAGAAATTAGTAGGCTACTCAAAGCAGCCCAAAGCTTACAGATTATACGACGCATACAAAAAGTCAATCATTGCATCCATAGATATAGTTTTTCAAATGCGTTAACAATTGGTCGAGATGCTAATGGAGAAAAAATTATGCAGAAACAATTTTTTTTACTTGGATGAGTATCTGGCGTCTGCAGCTGAACAAATTTTTGGTGAGGATGCTGAGAGTGGTGCACAGGAACATTCACAGGATGAAAAGGTTAAGGCGGATGACGAGCAGATTTCGGGACGCTACGAGCTGAGATTCCGTTAGCAGCATATGGTATGGAAAAACGTCAGATAAGTGGATGTCGGATATGAAAGCGGATTTCGCTCCGCTAATCCAGAAAGGACCGTGGGAATTAGTAGATTACACGGGCAGCAATAAAATGTAATTGGCTGTAATCGATATTTATACAAAACTATGCACAGACGGAAATGTCGAAAAATTCCAACCACGTTTCTTGTCCGTCCTTGTTCTTAAAAATATAATATCGAGAAATCTCAAAGGAGCTTTAAAAGGTATAATGGTATATAATACTTAATTTGATTATTTTATTATTTACACAGACCCGTACAGGAGATCAGAATCGTTTGATCGGAAGTCCTACAGCGGCGACATCAACGTGTTTGCTGGCGCGCCAAGAAGCAAAGTGTTGTGGTAATAAGTTCCATGGAGGCTGAATATATTGCCATGTCCCAAGGAGTGAAAGAGATTATCTTTTTCCGAAGCCTTTATCGAGAAATGCAATTCTGGAAGTACGAAGTGCATCCACATTGCGATCTGACAATTAGACGGAATTGCCGATAGTCAAGAATCCCACGGTGCACAAACACGGTAAATACATCGACGAACGGTTCCACTATATCCGAGAGAAGCAAATAGATAGGTGATCACCGTCAATTAGGTGTCAACGACGGCTAACGTCGCAAGCTTTATCCAAGGAAAACATAAATAGAATTGCGAATTAATGAATTTATAATTATATTTATCCATATTTGCTACATATTGTAAGCAAACCGTCACTGTAAAAAAGACTCTTAAATTCATAGAACGTGTCTGCTGGTTTCCAATCCAAAAACCTCTCCAGTTTTTCTTCCTCGATTTTTTGTCTGTGACGGTTTTTTAGAAATCCGTACGTCGCTGCTCTAAAGTCCGAAACGGCCTGGCTCTAGAAACTCTCTGCCCTTGGGCGCCCGCTGCGTATTTTATTTTGCCTTCTTATTCGCTTATTTTGTTTTCCTTCAGCCATTCGCAACTGAACATTCATACCCGCGCCCTCGCAGTACATGTTCCCGCCGCTGTGTGTGTGCACTGTCACCCACGTGTCAACGTTGTTTTCGGCGGCGCAAGTGCACCATTTTAAATGCCTGCTCGCGTCGCCGGCGCTATACCCTACTCATTTCATATACAAATATAGCTTTCTTGATTTAATACTATTTATTAACTGACTAGGGGTAGCTTCTTGCGAAGGGACTTTTGCCGGGGACTAAATATTTACGTTATGGCTAGGATATATATACTCGTAGAATTAATAGGGAATAGTAGTAGACGTTGTAATAATAATAAAAGGAAATTTAATAATAATTAGGTAATTATATATTATTACCTACACACAGTTTGTGCAAATGTATGTAGCTGGCAATAGGTGGCGTGGCAGACCCCAAAAAGTGCATAAATTATTTTTCACCATGACGAGCTGAGTCGATATAGCCATGTTCGTCTGTCCGCCCGCCCGCCTGTCCGTCTGAATGAACGAACGGTAAGTCGCTTGCGGTCGGGAGTTCGAGTCCCCGCGACACTGAAAAATGTTGTAAACCCTTGCAGAGGGTATTAAAATTAATTAATCAATAATTAAGAAGTTTAGAACGCAGTTAAAGAGACATCTCCGACCCCATAAAGTATATATATTCTTGATAAGCATCACCAGCCGAGTCGATATAGCCATGTTCGCCTGTCCGTCTGTCTGTTTCTACTCAATCTAGTCTCTCAGTTTTAAAGCTATCGGGCTGAAACTTTGCACTCTTCTATCTGCCGCAGGTAGTATATAGTCGGAACGGCCATAATCGGAACACTACATCACATAGCTAATTGATTGATTGTTTATAAAAAAGCTAGCCTTCCTTTCTTGTTTTGAAATTTTGTTTAAGTTAAGTTTTCTAGAGAGTGCCGCTGAGAACGCACCACCCCCATATACATATGAATGTGCGCCTTCAATATATTTATGCTGTATTAGCTGCCTGGTTGACAATGAACATGGTGGTACATAGTTAGGATGTGTTAGGATGTATGAACTACAAGAAGGTCTCTGGTTCGAGCCCCAGACTCGGTCCCTTTTTTGCATTTTTTTTCTTTCGTACTGGAAATAATTAGCTTATTAAAAAACTGCTAAAGGATATTTCAGTCTGTTCTAACTTGTTCCATTTGATGTGAAAGTACCCTTGAAAGTGTTCTATGGTGTTTTCACCATCCACCGTCGGCAACCTTCCGCTGCGGGTGCCGTTTGCGGTCTTTGAGACTTATTCGGGATGCTTCCGATTACCGTTGGGTGGAATATCTAAAAATTATCCTGTTTCCTACCAAATATCCTAACCTAAATAATTTGGCCCAAACTACCCTATAAATTATTTTATAACCGCGAATTTTCGAATACTTAGTATGCTTTAACGTCATCGTTAGCTTCATTCTCCGTCAAAATGAAAATCACCTTGTAGGACACGTCGACTTGCTCATTTATTATTGGCTGCATATCTAGATTTCTATTAGTTTACTATCCTTCGTAAAGATTGTGTGGTAAAATATGTTCGAACCCCAGATAGTTTATCGAAAAGGGCCAACTCTTCCTCCAGGAAGGGCCCGGTTTCGTCGAAAACGATTGCCTTGTTGCCCCGGTACTGCAACCTTACACGTCTGTTGCGCATGTGGTACCATTAGACCGGGCTCGCATCTCTCCCTCGCCGTCGTCTGTTGCTTTGTTGAACCTCAATACGTAGTCCGCCTCCGTACATCGGGACTTATGTCGTTATTGGGCTCTACTGCTCTAATTGTTGTTCTGCTGCTTCCGCGATACCACCCACCCTTTCGATGTCTGGATTTCAAAATCTTCTGGCTACGGGCTTAGTCGGCCTCGAGGGCCAGACGCCTCACCGTAAGTTTATAAGGTTATTTTCCGCATCCTTGTAAGGCGGTGAAGAGCTTGATTCCATACTCATAGAAAACAAGAAAGGAAGGCTAGCTTCGGTACCCGAAGCTTAGAATACGCGTGCAGACCAATTACTTTCAAACCATTCGATCGTTTGTATGGCAGCTATAGGATATAGTAATCCGATTTTTGGTTTTTAAAACGGTTTTTAATACGGCTTTAATGTCTATGGAAACTGAATTTCTTAAGAATGAATTAATTGTCTTGAAATACACCAGAGTTCTGCTCAATGACCCATTTTTACCCATCGCAGCTGTAGGATATAGTGGTCCGATTTTGATGATACTTTTAATATATATGTTATAATAGTTATTAAACAGAGTTTCCTAAAAAACAAATTAATTATCTTGAAATATTGCAAATTTATGGCACTTTTTCCCAATTGTTCCTATGGCAGCTATGTGATGTAGTGTTCCGATTCCGGCCGGTGCAAAGTTTCAGCCCGATAGCTTCAAAACTGAGAGACGGACAGACAGACAGACGGACACGGCTAGATAGACTCGGCTGGTGATGCTGATCAAGAATATATATACTTTATAGGGTCGAAGACGTCTCCTTCACTGCGTTACAAACTTCTGGTCAAAATTATAATACCCTCTGATAGGGTATAAAAACTCGCCCGCACCCTCAGCAAAAGGAAGGATCGGTTTCCCTCGTCGAAAAGAGACTCACTGGAGGTGTCGTTGATTTTAGACATTTTTTCCTTTTGTGTTCACAGCCTTTATCTTGGCTTAGTGATTAGAGGGAATTTATATTTTCCTTTTTCCTTTCACTTCTTTACTTGAAGCTTTTATCTTGGCTCAGCTATATACATATATTTATTTGTTCTTTTAATTTTTCACTCAAAGGCCTTAGTTTGGCCAGCTAGTGGATGGTATTTAACTTTTTTTTCTTGTTCACTCTTGTTTCTTGCATTTTTTTCACTTGTTACTCGTCTAAGCTACGTTTCATGTTAACATATGTTACCTGCTCTGTTTGGCCCCTAGCCTCGAAATCTGTGTCTCCACTGGTATATATTCCACGCAAGGTGTTATTTTCTACCCAAATCTTCCAGAATAGACCATGCCATTTGTAAGGTAGTTATAGCCGAGGTGATTACAAATAGCTTATAATTGCTGGAACAGGAAAGAGGTAATTAGAAGAGGATTAGCATAGTTTTCTGTCAAATTAGCGTATCTGCATAGCAACCCTGGACTGATATACTGGGTCAAAGCCTTGGGTTTTTTTTTTTTTTTTCGCTAATCCCGTTGCACGTGATGCAACCCACCTCCCGCCCAACCGACCGAGGGGCGCAGCCGCATATCGTACGGCTCGATCGGGAAGATAGGGCCGAGCATGCAGGGAAAATAGTAGAAAGATTTCGAGGAAAACTACATAGAATTGTGGTGAGTAAGGTAGGTAAGAATAGGGGCCTAATATGCGTAAGGTCGTTAATTTAAAAAAAATTTGGACTTTAGTTGGTGCACTACGTTATAATCTGAGCAAAGTACTCTAAAGGGCTCATGCAGGACATAATTCGAACTACTATAGTTTAAAGCTAGTGGGATAAAATTTCTTGTAAGTCTACGGGGCACATTAAAGTTGATGCGTTCTAACAAGGCAGAACTATCAACCTCACTGTGTATTAGTTTGAGGATGAAAACTACACCAAGCATGGTTGTACGATTAGTAAGTAGATTAGTTTAGAAGCATCAGTCTACTAGAGTAAGAGGGAAGTTGAAAGTTTGGTTCCCAGTTGAGGCCTCTAAGCGCGAAAATAAGGAATCTTTTTTGCGAGGATTCAATTTTGTCTTGGTGAACTCCATACTGAGGACTCCAGACACATGATCCGTACTCAAGAATTGGCCGGACAAGCGAGACGTACATAGTCTTAGTCACGTAGGGGTCATTAAATTCTTTTGACCACCTTTTTATGAAACCTAACACACCCATGGCCTTATTTACCATGCATGAAATGTGGTCAGTAAATTTTAATTTGGCATCAAGTATGACACCAAGATCATCAACACGCGTGATTCTAACAAGAAAGACCCCATCTAGAGAGTAAGCAGCAAACTGAGGTTCTTTACGGTGAAATGTCATCAGTTTGCACTTAGAGCCATTTAATTTTAATGAATTTATTACACACCATGCCTGTAAGTTATTAAGATCGGCCTGTGATACCGATTGACGAGAGGGATCATTATATTGAATACAAAGCTTGACATCGTCCGCGTACATTAGTACGCGAGAATTAAGCACGACCGATGGAAGGTCGTTAATGAAGAGTGAACAGCAGAGGACCAAGGTGACTACCTTGAGGGACGCCCGAGGTGACATGTACTCGTATTTCACCAGAAAGTGAGCTCTTGAAAAGAACCCTTTGAGTTCTATTATTCAAGTAACTGCTAATCAATTTAAGTAAGCATACAGGGAAGCCCATTTTGTCAAGCTTTATTAAAAGTAAGCAGTGATTAACGGAGTCGAATGCTTTACTGAAGTCTGTGTAAATGACGTCCGTTTGAAAATTTGACTGGAAGCCCTCGATAACAAAAGATGAGAGCTCCAAAAGATTAGTTGTCGTCGAGCGACGTTTCATAAATCCATGTTGGCATGGAGAGATAAAAGAGCTGCATAGGTGTTGCAATTGAGGGGTTAGAAGTTTCTCGAAAAGCTTGGGGATAGCAGACAATTTATAGATACCTCTGTAATTGCTTGCATCCCTCGTTTACCTTTTTTATGGATAGGAATAACGTATGATTCCTTCCATATCCGAGGAAACGATGAGGACTCGAGACACAGACTAAATAGCTTAAGAAGAGGCTTGCTCAGGTAATCGGCGCAGTATCTAAGCACGCAGCCTGGTATACCATCCGGCCCTTGCGAAAAAATTGGCTTAACCCGATGAAGATTGGATATAATCGAGCTTTCGTTGATGACGGGACAGAAAATTGCATTTGACCTTCGGAATTCCTGGGAATCCGTATGGTTTAAAATTTTAGCGGGTTCATATGTGGTTTTGAAAAATCTAGCAAAAATCGGCAATGGCCTGATCGGTGTTTGCCGATGAGTTTTCAAATGACATAGAGGATGGGAATAGAACAGACTTACGCTTGGTGTTAACAAAATTACTGTTTTGGGTCCTGAGTGAACTGGAACTTGCAACGAGTTAAATAATTATGATAGCACTGAGCGTTCAGCACGGTGAAATTTGACCGAGCAGTTAAGTACGACCCGGTTTCTTTAAATTTAATGTAAATTCTATTTTTTATTATTTTTTATTTTTTAAATGTTTGGTAAACCACGGCGGAGTTTCTGAATTAGGTGGATACCGCAGCGGAACACATGAGTCAAGAAACATATTTAATTTTTTATAAAATAACTCAGCACACTTCACAATGTCGGTGCATGAGTAGAGGTCGGACCAATCATAGCCGGCTAAAAGAGAGTTTAATTTAAGGAAATCAGTATTCCGAAAGCATCTGGTACGCGGGGCTTTCAAATTCGATTTGGAAACCTCGATTTCTACAATGTCGATCGTCATCTCGAAAGTAGGATGATAGTGATCTTCAGGTTGTGTTAGAGGGGAGGTTCTTGATAAAATCACGCTGTCCGGGTCTGATACAAAGCACAGATCCAGTATGCGGCCTAAAGAGTTTCGCACATTGTTAATTTGTGACAATGAAAGTTCAAGCAGGCCAACAATAAGGTCATGTTGCGCCATCGGCAATACAGAGTTAGACTTTGTATCGTCGGACCAATTGACTTCTGGTATATTAAAATCACTAAGAACGATCAACTGATCCCTGTCGGCAAGCAAGTTAGAAACAGATTGGATAGCGGATAAGTGCTTCCAGTACATGGATAACTCTGAAGAAGGCGGAATATATGAACAGGTAATAAAGAAAGTGTTACCTGAGAAAGTTATTTTAGCGCAAATGAATTCGATATCACCGAATTCTTGAAGGCATATCTCTACCGCCGGGAGTTTGGAGTCAACCGCAAGTAATACCACCTCCCCGCCGGGAAGGACGATCAATTCTAAAGATTGTGTACTTGCCTGGGAAAACCTCGGAACTGAGAATGTCGGGTTTTAACCAGGATTCAGTGAACACAATCACCTGTGAAACAAATGAAAAACTATCAGAGTACAATTTAAGAGAGTCTTAAGACTCTTAAGAGTCTGGCCGCATAACCAAACAGACAATCTTTTGGCCTCTCGAAGACGGACTTGCGGGGTTAGGTCTAGAAACGTAGATCATCTGTAAAGGGTATGACCAGGAATATTGCAGCAAATGCAATTAGTGGGAGGAGTGTTTGTGGTGACAAACGAGCTTCTAGCGGGATTGGTCATACGTCTTGTTCCTTCCTGGCGAAAAGACTTAGACTTGACTCTCTCTAGTCGCTGGCAACGCTTACCCAGAAACTCGATGAAATGATTGCACGTTGGTATTTCATCCAATGGCATGACTCGTCCCACGCTATCCGAGTTGCATTATCCACCTTTCGCTGTGAATTATGATACAGCCAGAAATTTGCTCCAAACTGCCAAAGGACTGTAAAGCTCGCAGGTTCGCATTAAATGTGTCCGAAAGTCCACGCAATTTTACAGCGGATGCATGCTCTATTTTCTGGAGGCCCAATATTGCTCTGATGTGCGCCTGAAAGACAAGACGCTTGTTGTTGAATCGCTAACTTAATAAATCCCGAGCCATATATCGTTAGATATATCGAGCGAACAAAGTGCATCCAAAGCCGGTCCCTTCAGGCAGGAGCTTAGGTGCTGCAGCTTCTCAATTGGAGACAGATCTGGTTCCTTGTCGATGATAGTCAAAAACATCGAGAAGAAGTCGGCATATTTCACATAACCGCGCTAAACTCTGGCAATTTTAGTTCAGGCACATATCTTCTTCTCTGGACTGGAACTGCCGATCCATCCATGGACAAGTCCGGCCGCCTTGTTGAGCATCGCACCTCGACCACCCTGCGCTTTCTTATCTCGTACTGGATGGCTGACTTCAGGGACAAGATTAGGGCCACGAATTCATTTAGAAGGGGGCTGCCAAGGCTGTCGTGAATTTGGATAAAAGACGCCTCAGTTTTATCCAGTAGCTCCAGTCGCAATGTTAGATCTTCTTCGGTGGCGACCTCAATCCTTCTCCATCTAGAGCCAATCCAATTTCTTGCGCGCGCTCCATCCATCCATCCCAGGATTGGTGGTAGAATTAGTTGCCATTTGACAAATTTCAAATTTTATTTTTATTTATTTTTATTTTATTTATTTATTTTTTTTTAATTTTATAATTCAAAATA
>JAJJHY010008221.1:959034-1010760 GCA_021224005.1 Drosophila setifemur
GTCTGTCTGTCTGTCTGTCTGTCTGTCTGTCTGTCTGTCTGTCCGTCTGTCCGTCTGTCGGTTGCTATGTAAACTAGTCTCTCAGTTTTAAAGCTATCGGGCTGCACCGACCCTTTAATTTGTTGCAGGTATTATATAAGTCGGAACGGCCGGAATCGGAAAAGTACATCACATAGCTGCCATAGGAACGATTGGGAAAAAGTGCTATAAACTCGCCATTTTTGAAGATATTTTACCTATTTCTTGAGAAACCCAAAACTAATGACTATTTTGACATATCCTGAAAGTTTTATCAAAATCAAACCAATATATCCTATAGCTGCCATAGCAACGATGTGAGAAAATGGGTCATTGAGCATAACTCTGGTGTTTTTCAAGACAATTAATTCATTCTTGAGAAATACAGTTTTCATAGGCAT
Organism: Drosophila setifemur; assembly: GCA_021224005.1. Classification (NCBI taxonomy): domain Eukaryota; kingdom Metazoa; phylum Arthropoda; class Insecta; order Diptera; family Drosophilidae; genus Drosophila; species Drosophila setifemur. The sequence continues at coordinate 959,454 of JAJJHY010008221.1, forward strand.
TAATGCCGTTTTAGAAAATTAAAAACCAAAAATCGGATCACTATATCCTATAGCTGCCATACAAACGATTGAAGGCAACTGGTCTGCAAGGGTATTCTAAGCTTCGGGTACCGAAGCTAGCCTTCCTTTCTTGTTTTTAATTCTTTTCCTAGCTTGGTGTTCTTTGACTATAATATGCTCTGGCTAGAAACCGGGAGAGCAAATAGTGTCGAAGAACTCTAATGGGACACTTATTTTGAAAGATGCAATGTCCCTACCGTAGGAAAGTTGTATTTTTCTGCCTTTACCTCGGCTATTGTTTTGCTTCGTATAAAAGCAGCGACGTCAGTCGCAGAGAGGTCAGGGGCAAGCCGAGATAAAAATATTTGTTTTTTGGGTGGGATTACCGTGAGGGGTTTTGGTTCTGCAGGTTTCACGCTATCGGAACCAAATGAAGCCGGTAGTCCGGACCTTAGTTGCTTCGACGGAGTGGGTATATTCGGGACTGGGATGGTTTTGACTTTCAGAATTAATGGGATATGTCCTGGCTCTGGGACGGACTGTGGCTGTGGTCCACTGGCACATTCGGAATCCGAATCTTTAAAAGCGTCTGTGGCCGATGCTAGTGCGGTGTCTTCCGTCCTCAGCTGTTTTGCCATCATTCGTTGCTCCACCGCCCGAGATTGTGTGGTAGTGGCCACGGGTTCACCAGAAGCGGTTTTTTTGCGCTTCGGCGACTCATTTTGATTACACTTATAAAAAAATAATTAAGAAATACAGAATTCCGTTGTTACAAAATTTTGTCTTTATTGTGTAAAGACGAATCACCCTCAGAATTTTGTAAAAAATAAAAATACCTTCAAAGTGTGAAGAAATTATATTCTCCCGTATAGATATTCGACAAATTTTGTTAAAACGTAGCTTCTACATTTTTCGCTAGCAGAGGTACCATTGATAATTTTAATTTTTGACAGGCTTTATTAATACACTTACAGGGTAGTTCCGTAAAACCATGTTATGCATCTTATATTAAATTACTATCATTTGTATATTTCTCGAAAAAAATCTTTGGAAAATCGGTTCATCTCATACTAAATATGTCATAGCAGCGGTGAAATAAGTGAGAATTAAATCGTCTTTTGAAATAATTGTCGCTGCTGTTCTTAGGTTTATAATGTTGAACGGCAAATATCGGAGCACTACAAAATAAAGCCGTTTAGTAGCGGATACATTTACTGCGTTGCTAACTTCTTGGCAGTTAGGTAATCAAAATTGGGTTTTCTTTTAATCGATACGAAATTTTCAGACAGCCTGGTAACGTATATTAAATTTATTAAAAAAAACTTTTAGTTCGGCTAGATAATAAAATAAAGCTGTTTATAAACGGATACATTTTCTGCGTTGCTAACTTCTTGGCAGTTAGGTATTATATAAAAAGTCTATGAATTTGTTCCACCATGCCCCTGTAAAACTAATCAAAATTGGGTTTTCTTTAATCGATACGAAATTTTCAGACAGCCTGGTAACGTATATGAAATTAAAAAAAAAAAAAACTTTTCGTTCGGCTTGATAATATCTGACTGTTCCAATGCATCACAAATAATTTTGGCAATGTTACAATAATGAAGTATTTTGAAGTAAAAGACTAATTCTGATAGATCGCCTCCGCTGTTGGATTTTATCAAGAATAGTAACATTTTTTCTATCGAAGGCGCCGATGACTAATTTAGCGTTCAATCTGTTTTAATGTTTCTGGTGTATAAATTTTTGTAATGTAAGTTTGGTAATAAAAATGAAGCACACAAGATCTTTCGACCTTAGTCCGTTATTATTTGAAGATCATTTTGCTTTTATCTTTTGTTTTCAATTATATTGCAGTTTGTACCTGTAGAGCAAATGTCGTCCAATCTGCGTTGTCAGCATAAATGTTGCTGTAATTAAGTCCTCCTCCTCTACTTGCTCCTTGATCCCAAGTAGAAGAAGGAAATATTAAATTCCGTTTGCAGCCGGTGTCTTGTCGGCGTATTGTCTTGTTTTCATCCCATTGCAGAGGGTATTTTAATTTTGACCAGAAGTTTGTAACGCAGTGAAGGAGACATCTCCGACCCTATAAAGTATATATATTCCTGATCAGCATCACCAGCCGAGTCGAGTCACTAGCCATGTCCGTCTGTCTGTCCGTCTGTCGGTTGCTATGTAAACTAGTCTCTCAGTTTTAAAGCTATCGGGCTGAAACTTTGAACCGACCCATCAATCTGTTGCAGGTAGCATATAAGTCGGAACGGCCGGAATCGGAACACTACATCACATAGCTGCCATAGGAATGATATTTAATTTAATTTATTCTTTAGAAAACACTATTTAATATCTATATTAGTATATCCTGAAAGTATCATCGAAATCGCATCAATATACCTGTTTGGTTATGCGGCCAGAGTCAGACTCTTAAGAGTCTTAAGACTCTCTTAAATTCACTTCATCTATTTCTGTTCTTTCTATTTTCTATTACCTTCATCTCATTGCCCGGCCCTTTGCCTAAGTTTTATCATTTTTCATCATTTTATTCGGTTTTCGTCTTTGTAACGATCGCACGGCCAATTCGGGTCCGCTTGCTACTTTTGATATATAAAAATAATCTCGGTATGACTGCACCAATTTGTGACCGCTCCTACGTTCGATCGATAATCCCCAACTTTGTAAAACTATATAAAAATGATCTCGGTACGACTGCACGGCCAATTTGTGACCGCTTGCCTACGTTCGATCGATAAATCCCAAAATTGTAACCTAAAAAACATTGCCCTGCGTGGCCAAATAAATTGAAATTAAACTAATATACTCGTAATTACTTGTGATTATTGCGGAAATTATAGCCAATAAAAAAGCCCATTGACTCAACATTTGGTGACCCCGACGTGATCTTGAACTGCGAAAAATAAATCAAATCACTGGCAATATTAATTTGCCTAAAAATTAAAAACTCTTACTGTAATACAATCGATATACATAAATAAATACGGTTTCATAAACGTATGTCAGTGCATTGCAAAAGTTGACGGTGTTCTTTCGCGTCTTCTTTGTGCTGAGCTTCCCGCTTGCTGAACGCATCGGTTTACCCGCTGTTGTTGTTGTTGCGCTGCACTGTTCGCGGGCAATTTGCCGCCTGGGCATTAACCCTACGAAGCGATCTGCGCATTTTTTAACCCGGTGGGAAAATAATATATTTTGAATTATAAAATTAAAAAAAAATAAATAAATAAAATAAAAATAAATAAAAATAAAATTTGAAATTTGTCAAATGGCAACTAATTCTACCACCAATCCTGGGATGGATGGATGGAGCGCGCGCAAGAAATTGGATTGGCTCTAGATGGAGAAGGATTGAGGTCGCCACCGAAGAAGATCTAACATTGCGACTGGAGCTACTGGATAAAACTGAGGCGTCTTTTATCCAAATTCACGACAGCCTTGGCAGCCCCCTTCTAAATGAATTCGTGGCCCTAATCTTGTCCCTGAAGTCAGCCATCCAGTACGAGATAAGAAAGCGCAGGGTGGTCGAGGTGCGATGCTCAACAAGGCGGCCGGACTTGTCCATGGATGGATCGGCAGTTCCAGTCCAGAGAAGAAGATATGTGCCTGAACTAAAATTGCCAGAGTTTAGCGCGGTTATGTGAAATATGCCGACTTCTTCTCGATGTTTTTGACTATCATCGACAAGGAACCAGATCTGTCTCCAATTGAGAAGCTGCAGCACCTAAGCTCCTGCCTGAAGGGACCGGCTTTGGATGCACTTTGTTCGCTCGATATATCTAACGATATATGGCTCGGGATTTATTAAGTTAGCGATTCAACAACAAGCGTCTTGTCTTTCAGGCGCACATCAGAGCAATATTGGGCCTCCAGAAAATAGAGCATGCATCCGCTGTAAAATTGCGTGGACTTTCGGACACATTTAATGCGAACCTGCGAGCTTTACAGTCCTTTGGCAGTTTGGAGCAAATTTCTGGCTGTATCATAATTCACAGCGAAAGGTGGATAATGCAACTCGGATAGCGTGGGACGAGTCATGCCATTGGATGAAATACCAACGTGCAATCATTTCATCGAGTTTCTGGGTAAGCGTTGCCAGCGACTAGAGAGAGTTAAGTCTAAGTCTTTTCGCCAGGAAGGAACAAGACGTATGACCAATCCCGCTAGAAGCTCGTTTGTCACCACAAACACACCTCCCACTAATTGCATTTGCTGCAATATTCCTGGTCATACCCTTTACAGATGATCTACGTTTCTAGACCTAACCCCGCAAGTCCGTCTTCGAGAGGCCAAAAGATTGTCTGTTTGGTTATGCGGCCAGACTCTTAAGAGTCTTAAGACTCTCTTAAATTGCCTTCATCTATTTCTGTTCTTTCTATTCCCTATTACCTTCATCTCATTGCGCGGCCCTTTGGCTAAGCTCTATCATTTTTTCATCGCTCTATTCGGTTTAATACTTTGTAGCGATCGCACGGCCAATTCGGGTCCGCTTGCGACTTTATATATCCTCGTATATAACTATCTCGGTACGACTGCACGGCCTCATTGTGTCCGCTTGCCTACGTTCGATAGATAAATCTCAAATTGTATCCTAAAAAACATTGCCCCTCGTGGCCTAATAAATTTAAATCAAACTAATATAATTACTTGTAATTATTGCGGAAAAATATAGCCAATGAAAAAGCTCATTGACTCAACATTTGGTGACCCCGACGTGATTTTGAACTTTGAAAAATAAATTGAATCACTGGCAATATTAATTTGCCTAAAAAAACTCTTAGTGTAATACAATTGTATATACATAAATACATTCGGTTTCATAAACGTATGTAAGTCCATTGCAAAGTTGTCGGTGTTCTTTCCCGTCTTCTTTGTGCTGAACTTCCCACTTGCTGAACGCATCGGTTCACCCGCTGTTGTTGTTGTTGCGCTGCACTGTTCGCGGGCAAGTTGCCGTTCTGTGCATTAACCCTACGAAGCGATCTGCGCACTTTTTAACCCGGTGGGAAAATAATATATTTTGAATTATAAAATTAAAAAAAATAAATAAATAAAATAAAAATAAAATTTGAAATTTGTCAAATGGCAACTAATTCTACCACCAATCCTGGGATGGATGGATGGAGCGCGCGCAAGAAATTGGATTGGCTCTAGATGGAGAAGTGTTGAGGTCCGCCACCGAAGAAGAGCTAACATTGCGACTGGAGATACTTGATATAACTCAGGCGTATTTTATCCAAATTCACGACAGCCTTGAGGAGCTCGACTTCAATGAAATTGGCAGCCCACTTCCAAATAAATTCGAGGATCTAATCTTGTCCCTGAAGGCAGCCATCCAGCACGAGATAAGGAAGCGCAGGGTGGTTGAGGCGCGATGCTCAACAATGCCGCCGGACTTGTTCATGGATGGATCGGCAGTTCCAGTCCAGATAAGAAATAATTTGCCTGAACTAGAATTGCTAGAGGTTAGCGGCGGTTATGTGGAATATGCTCCGGATTTATTAAGTCGCAAATCTGTGGACGAATCTTCGACAAATCAGCAGGAGCAACAACATTCCATTCCAGGCTCCGCCGGTCTTGGCCAGCGACTGCCCAGCATTATTTCCACCTCTAGCCAGGACGAGGAAGGTTTCAACGAGTCCATGCCGGAGCTGATTTCCAAACTGCAGCCATCCTACAACCAGAAGGAGGAGGAGCAGTCACACAGCTTCAACTACGTGGATGTGCGTTATCGCCTGAATCCCGATATCAGTGAGAATCACCAGGTCTACGGATCGGAAGCGGAACTTTTAACACGGCCAAGGTGAGCGATATGCAGCGGAAGTTCCATGGAGCCAACGGATTTGGTCAAGAGCCCAGTCCGGTGTATGTGAATACTCCCCGGGAGTATTCCCTGGCAGATGAAATGCCCGCCGCCGAAGCCGAACGACCGTTGAGCTCAAGACAACAGTCGCTGCTGCCGAACGAGCAGGCCAAGGAAGTTGAACAAATCCTAAACGCCGCCCCCAGTGTGGGCATGGCAGTTGCTGCCGTTGTTGCCACTGCAACATCGCCGACCAGCATCAAGAATCTCATCGAGGATTTGCCCGGCCAATCATCAGTGTCCAACGGGGAGCAGGGCAATTGCAGCCGTCCCAGCGATTATTCAGGAGGAGGAGGTAGAGGAATACGAGGAGCTCATACCAGGAGCCGATCGAATGTGAGGGTAGCTGTATTGAAACCAGCAACTGGAGTCATCAGGAGGGCTACTCGCAAGCTTTGTATGCAGCCGAAACAGGATGTTGTCTTCCTTGTCATAACGGGGGGAGGATGTTTGGTTATGCGGCCAGAGTCAGACTCTTAAGAGTCTTAAGACTCTCTTAAATTCCCTCCATCTATTTCTGTTCTTTATATATATATAACTATCTCGGTACGACTGCACGGCCTCATTGTGTCCGCTTGCCTACGTTCGATCGATAATCCCTAACTTTGTAAAACTATATAAAAATTTTCTCGGTACGACTGCACGGCCTCATTGTGTCCGCTTGCCTACGTTCGATAGATAATCCCCAACTTTGTAAAATATATATAAAAATTATCTCGGTACAACTGCACGGCCTCATTGTGACCGCTTGCCTACGTTCGATCGATAAATCCCAAAATTGTAACCTAAAAAACATTGCCCTGCGTGGCCAAATAAATTGAAATTAAACTAATATAATTTCTTGTGATTATTGCGGAATGAAAATTGCCAATTAAAAAGCTCATTGTCTCAACATGACCCTTTAACTGCCATAGGAACGATGGGAGAAAATGGGTCATTGAACATAACTCTGGTGTTTTTCAAAACAATAAACTTATTCCTGGAAAATATAGTTTTTAGAAACAATAATGCCGTTTTCAAAAATTTAAAAACCAAAAATCGGGAAACTCTGTATATTCTATAGCTGCCATACAAACGATCGAACGGCTTGAAGGCAACTGGTCTGCAAGGGTATTTTAAGCTTCGGGCCCATAAGCTACCTTTCCTTATTTGTTGCCATCTCTGCTTGGTGGGATCGCATATTTCTAAAGATGAGTTGATTTGCATAGTGCTACTAATTTGAGCATTATAGAGGCACAAAATAGAAACTAAAGATTTATATTTTGTTTGTTGAAGAATATGTGTTAAGATGATACTTTAGGTCTTTAGTTGTTAATGCAAAGGTTATCTAAGGCTAAGTTGATAACCTGTAATCGTAAGCGGAGATGTTGTTGCAAGAATCTGAAGCCCAACATATCAAGTTCATGTTAATAGTAAATCCATCAATTGAATTCGGAACCATCAAGTCCAGATACATCTGTTACTGTTAACATCAATTTTATAAAATTTTTAGGCAATGGGCCGATGTATGTATGGGCAAACATATGTAACAGGCAGAAGGAGTCGTGGTAGACCCCACAAAGTATACGAGGGCTGTTCAAAAAGTTTCGCGAATTTTGTGTTTTTTTTTAAAGTTATTTATTTATTTATGAATATCTATTTTGTCCGCTTCAAAATAATCCCCATTAGATATTATACACTTGTGCCAACGGTTTTTCCAATCTTCGAAGCACTTCAAAAATTCATTTTTTTTTAATCTTGTTCAGCTCCTCCTTCGTCTTTATCTCGTCAAGCGTAGCGTAACGTCGTCCTTTCATGGGCCTCTTCAGTTTAGGGAACAAGAAAAAGCCACAGGGGGCCAGATCTGGGGAATACGGTGGCTGCGGCATCATCAGTGTGTTGTTTTTGGCCAAACAGTCGGGCACAAGCAACGATGTGTGAGCAGGTGCGTTATCGTGGTGCAAAAGCCAATTTTTGTTCTTCCACAATTCCGGCCGTTTCTGGCGGATTGCTTCGCGCAAATTGCGCATAACTTGCAGGTAATATTCCTTATTGACCGTTCTTCCCTGTGGCAAGTACTCATGATGCACCACGCCCCTGCAATCAAAGAAAACTGTCAGCAAAACTTTCACATTCGACCGAACTTGGCGCGCTTTTTTCGGTCTTGGTTCGTGCGGCAGCTTCCATTGAGATGATTGAACTTTGGTTTCCACGTCATAACCGTAAACACACGATTCGTCACCAGTTATGACCCTCTGGAGCAAGTTTGGGTCGACATTAGCAATGTTCATGCGATGCTGTTTTTGGTCGCAATTGAGCAATTTTGGTACGAATTTCGCGGCGAAAAATCGAAAAATCGAAGACGATACAAAACACGTGCAAGCAAAGCAGCTGTCAACAATTAAGTGAACATTCAAAACGGCCGAGCTTGTCGGCATAAGTGAGAGACATGTGTACTAACATAACGCCACAAAAAAATCGAAACTCGAATATACGTAACCCACGAAAATTCAAAATTCGCGATACTTTTTGAACAGACCACGTATATATTCCTGATAAGCATGACGAGCTGGGTCGATATAGCCATGCCCGTCTTTCCGTCCGGATGAACACACGGATCTCAGAAATTGTAAGTGGAACCGTTTTAACGATGTAGATTCTCCTAATACTGACGCAGGAGTTTTTTGTCGGTGCCACCTCCACCACGTCTCCTCAATTTGTATTTTTATGTTTGCACTGCACTTCACTGCAAAATTTTTAAGTTAGAGTTTTTTTCCTTTTTTACGCGCAATTGGAGCATTAATTTCTACCGATCCTGAAAATTTCATTAAGTTTGGTTAATTAGAAAGCGCACAAAAATATCTAAAGTTTACAGCCGCTAACACCAAGCTATTGCGAAACACTGCAAAATTGAATTTTTAAGTTGACTTTTTCTAGAAAGAACCGCTGAGAACGCACTACCTTCATATATGTATATATAAATGTGTGCCCCCAATTTTTTTGTACTGTATTAGCTATTTGCTCCAAAGCGTTTTTGGTCGTGCAAAAAGTAGGATATCTGGCTGATAACACGAAGGTCCCTGGTTTGATCCCAAGACTCGTTCGATCTTTTTTTGCAATTTATAAACCCTTGCAGAGGGTATTTTAATTTTACCAGACGTTTAGCCGCAATGATGGAGACATTTGCGACCCTATAAAGTATATATATTATTGATCAGCATGACGAGCTGAGTCGATATAGCCATGTCCGTCTGCCCGTCTGTCCGTCCGTCCGTCCGGATGAACACACGGATCTCAGCAACTGTTAGAGCTAGAGGAACCGTATTACCAGTGTAGATTTTCCTAATACTGACGCAATTAGAGTTTATTTTTTTAAGTCGGTGCCACGACCACCGCCCCCGCAATGAGTATTTGAATTTTTGCACTGCCCTGCATTGCACAATTTTCAATCCTCTAATTTTCATCAAGATTGGTTAATTAGAAAGCGCACAATAATTACCCAAAGTTTACAGGCGCTAAACACAAGTAATCTGTTTTTTTGCGCAAACAAACGGTAATTCGCTTGCGTTCGGTGGTTGATTTTTCTCGGAAGTGCCGCTGCAGCTGCAGCTGCCACTACCTTCATATAGATATGTATGAATGTGCGCCTTCAATATATTTATACTGTATTAGCTGCCGGTCCAAAAAGTTTGGGTTGGTCGAATGGTTTTGATGTTCAACTGAAAGCGCGAAGATCTTGGGTTCGAATCCCAGACCGGACTCGGCGTAAAATTTTTATTTTTTTTTTTGGTTTTGATTTATTTTGCTTATAACCAAATTTGTACAGGGTCTGTAACAGTCGGGAAACTCGACTGTTACGTTCTTACTTGTTAAACCATTGAAAAGTTATATAAAAACTTCAACCATTTCTTTTTCGTCAAAATAATTATGCCGACTAGTGTACAAGACTCTAGCTTAAAAACTGTGCAGCTAACACATAAAAGTACATATTTAACTGCGTCAGTATTAAAATGAACACTAGCTGATAGTTTTTGAGATCCATTTATTCCGTTCGATAAATACCTTTTGTACTTTAAAGGGTACATATGGATTCGCATCAAATTATTGGTCTATCATAAAATGCTTAAGAAATTGAGATTCCGGAGCCGGAGTCCCTAGAAACCAATATTTTCATGCTCATAAAAAAAAGTAAATTTCCGTTCCTGATATTAATTTCGTACCTATATCCACATGAATACACATAAACAAGTTATAATAGACATTCAGATTTTGACAATGGACTAAATCTATTATACCAATGTAAAAAGAAGAAGTTCTAGGTGAGGTGGCAACACCGATATAGCGGAGAGAGACCTGCAGACCCATTTTTATCGAACGTTCACTACATACTCGTATGCTAATCATTACTATTTATTACACTTATATTATTAAATAAACTACAATCTATTATATATCTACACTAATGATACCGAAACCAGGTAAAGACAAAACGCTGGCCGCATCATACAAACCAATAACCCTACTTTCGTTTTTATTAAAACTCTTTCTACAAGGCATCCAATAACATATTCCCAACACATCAATTCGGGTTCCGAGAAGAACATGGTCCCATATAGCAATTGAACCGCATCACGTCAGAAATTCGTACTGCTTATGAATTCCGTGAATACTGTTCTATCTTTCTGGGTATTTCCCAGGCATTCGACCGAGTACGGCTGCAAGGACTTATCTGCAAAATAAACCTCTTACACCCACAAAATGTCCATAAGCTGCTTAAAACATTTCTTTTAAAACGGGTATTTACTGTTAAGCATAACAAATGTATAACAGAAGAGTTTGAAATGGGGTAAGACATAGCTCAGAAAAGACCCCTCCGCCCATATACAAACAAAACAAAAATGTATTCATATCACCTTTACTCTTATAAGGCAAAACTGCCCGCACCTTCATTTAATCATATATCATTCCTCTCTGTTAATGTAGTCACATATCTCGGGGTTCACCTGGACAGGCGACTTGGATACTTGGAAAACCAAAAAACATCGAAGCGAAACGTGCGCAAATAAAGTTTAAGTCCAAAGGACTGCACCGGTTAATCAACCCACGTTCTACGTCAGGAGTATAAAGTTATGCAAAGAGAAACTAACCACGAATGCAAATCAACTGGCCCGATCCCTTCTCAAGTCTGCGATAAACATTCGCTCAGCAGAAATAACCTACCAGCCTGATAAAAGAAAAGAGGCCGCATAAGATCCAAGGTATCCATTAATGGATAGCAAAATATAGACAACTTTAAGATTCTAAAACTTGTTGTTGGTCTATTAAATATAAAAAGACGAAAATTCAACATATTGAATTACAACACAGTTTTAATAAAAAAAAAATAGGTAAGAACGTTACAGTCGAGTTTCCCGACTGTTAAAGACCCTGTACCAATTTGGTTATAAGCTAAATAAATAAAGAACGAAAAAAAAATATTTGTACCGTCTGGTCTTGGGTTCGTACCAAAGACTTTCGTGCTTTCAACCATACATCCTCACCATTGGACCACCACTTACTTTTCGAACCAGTAGCTAATACAGTATAAATATATTGAAGGCGTACATTCATATATATGTATATGAAGGTAGTGCGTTCCCAGCGGCACTTCCGAGAAAAAACAATCACCGAACGCAAGCGATTTACCGTTTATTTGAGCAAATAAACATATTACTTGTGGTTAGCGCCTGTACTCTTTGGGTATTTATTTTGCGCTTTCTAAGTATCCAATCTTGAAAAATTTCAGGATCGGTAGAAATCTATGCCCCATTGCATGTGTATTTTTTCAATTTTTAAATTTTAGCTTGAAAATTTTGCAGTGCAGTGCAAACATTAAAATACAAATTGCGGGGGTGGTGGGCGTGGCGTGCGTAATAATTAGGAGAATCTGCTCTGGTAATATGGTTATTCTAGCTCTTACAGTTTCTGAGATCCGTTTGTTTATGGCTACGGAAATGGCTATATCGAATCAGCTCGTCATGCTGATCAAGAATATATATTCTTTGTGGGATCTACCACGCCTTCTTTGGGTACAGGGTCTAAAAAAGTTGACAATGCTGAATTTCATATTCCATTCGCATTGTTTTTCAAAATGTTGACATAAAATTAATAAATTGTAATTCGAACATATCTGTTTTCTAACAAAAATTCTATATATTCAAGCATATTTACGTTTTTATTTCTCATGTCCAGTTTGTTTGCGATCAATGCCAATATTGCAATCACTTATAAATAATTGAAAAACATTTGTTTTACAAACAAACATTAAAAGTATTATTCGACTTATTCCCACGATGAACGATAAATACAAGTTCAATATTCAAAGAATATAAATAATTTCGTTGATATTTTTTATTGTGATTTTATTATGTATAACCGAATTATTTCGGTGGGAATGCTTTAATGAAAGCAAAACCGTATTAAGATTATAACTTCCTATAATGAATATAACACAGGTATTTTTCCCTAATGGAAACACAAAAACATTCATGAATAGTGCATGCCATCGATTTGCATTAGCAGCAAAAAAGGACCCATTTAATACATATGTACACAATTGATACGTTGTTAAGTGAATCTAATATATGTTGTCTAAACGCAAACATTGGCGGTTCAAGACTACAAATTAGATTATTGAATACGACTTAGTCCTTGAATGCTACCAGACATCGATTACCGTCATTAATGAAAATGTAAGTTTCACATAACAGACGTAATTTATATTATTACCAGACATCAGTTTGCATGCACACAATTACGAATTGTTTCCCATTTCCAAAGGTAAGCTATGGGCGCCAGATTCAAAATACTTTTACTTAAATAGGAAGGTATGCCTGTTGGTTGCAGCAAACGATTCAAGAATTCTTTTTTTTTTTACAGCATATACATACATATATAACTATATATCCGATTTTTTTTATCTTGATTAAACTTTAACTTAATTATACATTTTAGCTCTATGAACGCTGAAGAAAAATAAATCTACGGGCATAAAAAATTCTAAGTCCATTCGTCTATCAGTCGATCCACTTTTATATTCTTCACAACATGGTCTTGTTTTCCATACATACTTAGTATCAAATCATTTGAAGCTTTTGGGTGTGTGTCTTGAGTCACAGAATGCGATAGTCGATGGTCAACGACATGAAATTGGTCCAATTGACCAATATAATCGATAATTTTTCTCTAATCATCAACAATGGAACAAACAAATTGAGATATATAATCGTAGTCAGCTTCTCTGCCTATCGGTCTGTTTTGACCTTGAAGAGGTTGGGTTTGGCTAGTTTGTCTCCAAGTTGAATTAGCACTATTAGTTAGAGTAGATGCACTGGGTTGACCTCCAGGTATCGATACATTGTTTGCACTGCTCTTTGACCCAGTACTACTTGCAGTGACACCATTTACGGTATTGTTACTAGCCGTACCACTCCCAATGGTCCCAATACTGCCTGTTCCAGAGGGTGCGGTTCCACCGACAGAATTTGAGGAAGACCCACCACTAGTATTAACTAGATTCGAGTTTGTCACACCAGAACAGTTACCACTGTTGACATTGCCGCTCCCGCTGTTATTACTACCGCTGTTTCCGTTACCATTTCCATTGCTATTGTTTCCAGTAAGGTTGCTGGCTACTGAACTGCTGGCGCCACTGTTGGATGATGAAACGACGGAGGCACTGCTTCCACTGGAGTTTGCTGAGGAGGCGGCTGGTGGCAAATGCTGCATTATGTTCTGTACCTCGTTTTCATTTGGAGATTCGGCAAAAATTGTAGTGTTAGCGAGGACGCAGTTATTTAACGCCATTTGCGCTTTGTTTGCTTCCTCACGAGTGGTATATTTACATAAGGCAATTCCTTGGTTCAAATATAAATGAAAGCTGGCAAGCGGACCATGTTGCATACACAATGTACGTAAAGTAGGGCCGTCAATCTGTAATATTATCGTGAATCAAAAAATGGAAACATATTAAAATACAATTATGAACTTAATTAAATTAATACATTTTTATTAATAATGTATATGTACAGGCCCCTTAAATTGGAAACATGTGTTTTTGTAAAAAAAGAATGAAAAATAATATTGTTTTGTTTAATTTAAAAGTGGGCGCCATTAGCTTTGGCTGCGAAATCTTGGATTTGAAATAGCCCCACAAAAAAAAGTCTGGTGGCGTCAAATCTGGTGACCTCGGTGGCTAGTCAAAATGAGTCGTACGGGGAACAGTATTCGCAATAAATCGATTTTTTGAATATATGGCATGTAGCGCCATCCTGTTAAAACCAGAAGCCATCCAAACCATTTTCACGAACAATTGGGATCACAAAATCCGTTATCATGGCTCGATAACGATCGCAAATGACGGTTGAGATGACTCCACGATTGGTTTGTTACACAGTTGCCTGATGCTTCCATTTAAAATGTATATACATATACATATGTATGTATTAACGGTACTATATACATAGATGAAATGACACCTGGCCACATCGGTTTGCTATTGGACTTCGAACTTTTTCGTTTTTCACATAGCCAGTACTACTAAAAGGATTTCGTGCTTGCTCGTTACATTCACTACCTACGCGTCAATGTAAACTAGGTACCTTAAAAAAATGTAGAAAATATGAAGTGAATACGTATGGCTCAACCAACCAGGAATGTGATTTCTTTATGTTGGTTTGCCCAATGACAAGACTCCTCGCCCAAGGGCGATGGGTGAGGGAGCTTTTTTTCCGGCCATCCCCGCAAATTTTTTATTTTCTCCGCTTTCAGGGTTTCAAATTGTGTTATTAACAACAAATTAGAGGCCAAATAACCAATAGTTAGAAGGTTAATACCCAACTAAGAGCTAAATAGCCCAAATTCACTGGCTATTTATAAATTTCAATGAACTTGGTAAAACAACACAAATTTAAACATATAATATGGTATTGTAGCATTAACAATTTTAATTTAAGCAGTAGCATGTGTACAAAATTTATAAATTTAAAAAATTGTTTACTTCAAGATAAATCATTGATCATTGTGGGATGTCAAGATATTATTTGTTTCGTAAAACCTTTAACACAAATAATGAATATGTGTAAAATCAAATAAAAATGCACTGCAAACTTGTATTCCCCAAACAATAGATTACCCTTACTTATTCTTAGTATCTTAACCAAAACATACCTGAGGTGTTAGATTTTTTAGAAGCAACCAACTGGAGCTCCAAGAAGTATTACCTCCTGTCCAAGTTGTATTTGTTGTTTGAACACCTCCACTTCGAGTCTGTAGCCAACCATTAGCACCCCCAGTAATTGATGATGACGTTGACGTGCTACAACTACCAGTGTTTCCAGACTTATTTGAATTGGCAGTCAATCCTGGTGGGGGTCCACGAGACGATGATTTGTTTAAAGGACTTGTCCACAGCTCAGACGTAGCTGCACATTGTTGACCATTATCAGACCAACTGGTAAATTATAAATTAAAAACCGTTCAGCAATTTAAGCTTAGAAAGCATTTTTTTTATTTACCTTGGGAAATTTTGGTTAGGATTAAAACTCCATGTAGACGACGATAAACTTAGTGGCGGCAGATCAGTCGGTGAATTCTTGCCAGTATTGGCAAATATATCAGCATCTTTTGGCGCCGGATTTATGGATAATGGAGATCTAGCAACGCTTCCTGGGGTAATGCTGGGATCGTCTTCTATACTTTTGATCTGAGAACCCTTAAAAACAAACTTCTGCTTGGATATGTTTTGGCATTATATAATTGTGAAGTTGTACCTTCCACGGTTTTCCTGGCTCGAACTCTTGGACCAGGTCTGTGTAAACAGTTGCTGCTGTAGTTGGCTGAGCAACTGACCAGTCTTTATTCTCATTTTCAGATGACGGATCTGGCCAACCATCACCAATGCTTCGACCAGTTGACCAAGTACTGATTTGGGGAAACAATTTTAAAGTTTAAATATACATGACAAGAATCAAGGTTTTACAAATAATTCAAACTAATTGCATACAAATTGCATGTTTGGATTGCAAAGGGTATCTGATTTTACATATCGATTTGATAAACATACAAATGTGATCGTATCAAACATTTTAATACCCTTGCGGAGAGTATTCTAATATGTTCTTGAAGTTTACAACGAATTGAAGGAGACATCTCCCACCCCATAAAGTTTATATATTCTTGGATCAGCATTACCAGCCGAGTCGATCTAGCCATGTCTGTCTGTCTGTTTCTAGCTTTCAGTTTTTAAGCTATCGGGATTAACTTTGCACCGTCTTTAAAAGCAAGCAGCCCCAAAAACAAATGTGGTTCAAAAGTGGCTTTGCTAAGCGCCATATAAAAATGGTGCAACATCCAGTGGTCAGATGAAAATTTTACTTTTAAGGTGCAAAACGTTCCCGTCAATATATCAAAACACCGAATCCAATTCAGAATATTGATTTCCCCTTTTTACTCAACCGATTCGAACATTTGTGAGCAGGCGTTAACAAGGTTGTCCCTAATAAGTATCAATGTTTCAAAACTACTATAGACTGTAAGAGCTGCTTGGAGCTCAATTTCCCCATAAAATTGGTAGATTCCATGCCAATGCGCTGTCCTGCAGTTTTCTCCAACAACTGTGACACCACAAAGTTGATCTTTTGAGAAGAGCATTTTGGTTGACGTAATAATTTTTTTTATAACATGAAGTACCCATCTTTTGCTTTTTATACCCTTGCAGAGGGTATTATAATTTTGACCAGAAGTTTGTAACGCAGTGAAGGAGACATTTCCGACACTATAAAGTATATATATTCTTGATCAGCATCACCAGCCGAGTCGATCTAGCCATGTCCGTCTGTCTGTCTGTTTGTCCGTCTGTCTGTCTGTCTGTCCGTCTGTCTGTCTGTCCGTCTGTCTGTTGCTATGTAAACTAGTCTCTCAGTTTTAAAGCTATCGGCCTGAAACTTTGCACCAACCCTTTAACCTGTTGCAGGTAGTATATAAGTCGGAACGGCCGAAATCGGAACACTACATCACATAGCTGCCATAGGAACGATTGGGAAAAAGGGTTATAAATTCGCCATTTTTAAAGATATTTTGTTTATTTCTTACAAAACTCCTATTATTGACTATTTTAATACATCCTGAAAGTTTCATTGAAATTAGACCACTATGTCCTATAGCTGCTATTGGAACGATGGAAGAAAATGGGTCATTGAGCATAACTCTAAAGTTTTTCAAGACAATTAATTCATTCTTGAGAAATACAGTTTTCATAGACATTAATGCCGTTTTAGAAAATTAAAAACCAAAAATCGGATTACTGTATCCTATAGCTGCCAAACGATCCAACGGCTTAAAGGCAACTGGTCTGCAAGGGTATTCTAAGCTTCGGGTACCGAAGCTAACCTTCCTTTCTTGTTATTTCTTAATTTAATATTATATTTGTTTAAAAAAATAACTTGGAAGCAATAAAATACTATTAACATAATGTTATTTGAGTTATCAAACAATTTGATTTTCACTTCTATTCTAAATTGCTGATATTCTACATACATAGCTAAAATGTATTGTATAGGGTCGAAAACGGTTCCTTCTCCTTGCTACCTACGTTGTATGTATTCAGTTAATTTAGTTTGGAATATGGAATACTTTACGGAATTGGAGATATGTATTTCACTGCGTTTGAAATATTTTGCAAACATTTGTCGATAAATTCCAAATGTGCATATATTTACCCTTCGTTTTGCAGGCCTAAAGAGCCCATGTTGCTGGAATTGCTCGTTAAATTTTGTTTAGTTGCACCAGGAGCTCGTGAAAACTCCGCACTTTCTGCATTTATGTCCTTGTCTAATACTGGAAGCTTCCATTGATTCAATCGTGATTGTTGATTGGACGCCCCTTGATATCCACTTGGCTGAAAGCACAATGTTTTAAATATAAAAAGTTTATTGGGACATTTAAGCCATTACCTTATTAATATTTAGCTCCGAAAAGTTGCTTTGCAAATTATTTATTGCTTCATGACCTCTTAAATATTCGTTGCCTGAGTTATTTAAATGTGCTGTTTGATGATGCTGTGGCTGCGGCTGTTGCTGCTGCGATGTTGGTTGCATATTTTGCTGTTTAACATATACAGCTTGTTGTGCATTTATTTGGTTTTGTAGATTTTGAATTTGCTGCTTGTATTTAGATATTGCCACATTTACTGCCATTGGATTCGCATTGCCCCCCCGGGCGAGCGATTGTTGCGCTGCTTGGAGATGCTAGAATAAAAAATTCGACATTATTTGTCTACCGACCTTTTCATTATAAAAACCATTACCTTAATATTACTAAGAAGTTGATTTAAAAGGTTAAGAGTAGTTTGTGTGAGCGGCTGAGTCAAAATCTGACTGGATATGAAACCACTATGGATAGCCAACTGAATTTGTTGGCCCAGCATTCGAATTTGTTGTCCCGATGGTTGATTATTTGCATTAGCTGCAATATTTACAGACGCTGCTGCTGCCACCGCTGCATTTGTTGTATTCTGACCAAATCCTACTGATAAGGCGGGTGCATTTCCAACGGATTGGGGCCCTACAGTAACGCCATGTGGACCTTGATTTAAATACTTTTGCACTTGTAAGGCGGTCAAGTTTTGATTATTGTTTCCTCCTCCTGTAACACCACTTCCGCCTAAGTTATTCATAAGGTTATTCTGTCCAAAAAAATAGAAAAAATGTATTAATTATTATTTATTTATAAATAATAGCCTTCAGAAGTTATTAATTATGTATTTATCAGGCTTTGTCTAATTAGTTGCTTGATACCCACTTTAATAATATTTTAACAAAAACCACATCACATAGAAACAGCATGGCTAAAAAGTGGAGCTCTACAAATAAATAAACTAGTCGATCATTTAAGATAACTCAACTTTCTAGCTTTGGATGGAAAGTTTAGAGGCATGTTCAGAAAGATCCTATTTCGATGGGAATTAAAGACAAGAAAATTTAGCTTTGAAACCGAAGCCTAGCAAAACAATTTATTTAAATTCGGCAGCTAAAATATTTTAATTTTAATAGGTTTAAAAAAAAAAATTATAATCGATTTAAAGAAAAACTTAGATATAAAATTTACAATAAAATCACTAAACGAAAGAGGTCAAGAGGAAGTCAGTATCTTTAATAATATGTTAGACTTACAGGAGGAAACGTCATTGTAGGTTGTGTACTGCCGACCGGATAACGTCCAGGAAACCCTCCGCTGTTAGTGGAGCTAGGGTGGTCGGAATAGGATCCGAGACTCTCGTCGTGCCTACGCCATCCGTCCATTGCCAATGATGAATTAGCACGCAGAATATCGGCAGCCTCTTCAATATTCATATTTGCACTTACTAGGGCCCGTTCCACATCTTCTTTCTTAAATCCATTTTCGACTAGAATCCGATACTGCTTGCTCTGTTTGACAATCTCCGCGTTGAGCACGTTCACCATTCCCACATTGATACCTGCTAACTTTGGCTGTTGCTGGGATTTTGCAACAATCCCGCCATGAGCGTTCCAGTCCGATCCCAAGTCACCGCCATCGACAACTCCTACCGCTGCTGTGCTCCAACCAGTTGTGCCTGTGGTTGCTGGCAATTTGCTTGGCTTATTGCCCCAACTAACTCCAACTGAGGATGCGTCACTCCATGAGTTCTGTGCCAGTGCTGGGTTAGATTTTTCATCCACCCAATTGCTTGCTGATAAACTTCCACTGCTAGGGGCGCCAACACTTACATTGTGACTGTCATCTCCCCAGGTGTTTACGCCGGCCACTGGAGTCCGACCACTAACATTGTTTGAGTGCACCCACATGGTGCTGCCATCCGGCTTGTGCTGCACGCCTCCCACAGATGTCAGACGAGCCTGTGGTCCAATTACACTGGCCATGTTAGGATTGTTGGAATTGGCACCCACCGGAACATTGCTATTGCCAACTCCGGCGATACTAATGCCAACGGACTGGCTTTGGCCTCGCATTAGATGCCCCCCGCGATTTATAGAGTCTGTCATGTCCTTCCAATGACCGCTGGCAGAGGGGACACGAGCTTGTTGGCCCCACAGGGAAGTTCCATCGTCATAATTAGGAATAGCACGACGCTGAGGCGGTGGGGATGGCTCTTCCCATCCACTCAACTGCTTAGATATGTCTTTGGAACCCACCGCCTGAGTGGGTCCCCATTGATTTGCCATATTTGATGATACAGGGCCGGGACCTGAACCAGGGCCAGCACCACCAGAGATGCCCGGACCCGAAGATCCCCCAACATTAGTGACCGCGGGTGCTACGCTTTGGCCAACCATTTTGTTAATGTTTTGCATCTGGTTATGCGACATTTGCTGATGATGGCCCCACATTTCCGACGTGCCATTGAGCCGGCCAGATATACCTCGGGGATCGCCACGAATAGGATCACGTGGGTCAATCATTCGGATGTCGCGGGGATCTCCGGAGGGCGCACCAGATGCATTACCGCTGCGAATATCTACATTCCTAATATCAATTGAGCCTGCGCCGCCCCCAGTCATAGGGCGAATTTCGCGAGGATCTCCCCACCCGTTGCCAGTATTGGCATTGGACCCACCTCCAGCAACGATTCCACTGGTTCCTGTTATATTGCTTGATCCACTCACACCTAGAAATAAATACAAAAACGGAAAAAAAAACTTAAATAATATTTAATTTGAGATTTAATTATATCTAGCTTGATACAATACATTTTTAAAACGTTTACAGAACGAAAAAAAAAATGGATAAATTAGTTCGAAATCATCATGTAGTATCATTACTAGCAGTAACTTTAACATATAAAGGTCAAATATCAACAACATATAGGAAATATTTAGAATACAAAACAAAGTTAATTGACTAGTCCATATTTTAAGAAACCTTGGAGGAAGGCTATCTTCGGGTCCCGAAGCTTACAATACCCGTGCAGACAAATTACCCTCCAACCGTGTGATCTTTTGTTTGGCAGATATAACCTATTTTTTACGTCGGTTTTAATCACTAAGAAAAATAAATTTTCTGTGACCCATTTTCTCCCATCGGTCCTATGGCAGCTATACGATATATTGTTTCGATTTAAATACGACTTTTAGGATAGGTTACAACAGACATTAAATAGTGATTAATAACATATTAATCTATTATATTAAAAAACAAGAAAGGAAGGCAAGCTTCGGTACCCGAAGCTTAGAATACCCTTGCAGACCAGTTGCCTTAAAACTGTTCGATCGTTTGTATGGCAGCTAAAGGATATAGTGATTCGACTTTTGGTTTTTGATGTTCTAAAAGGGATTTAATGTCTATGAATTCTCAAGAATGAATTAATTGTCTTGAAAAACACCAGAGTTATGCTCAAAAACTGAGAGACTAGTTTACATAGCAACCGACAGACGGACAGACAGACAGACGGACATGGCTAGATCGACTTGGCTGGTGATGCTGATCAAGAATATATATACTTTATAGGGTCGGACACGTCTCCATCACTGCGTTACAAACTTCTGGTCAAAATTATAATACCCTCTGCAATGGTATAATTGCGAATTTATGACCTTTTTTCCCACTCATTCGTATGGGAGCTTTGTGTGAACTTTCAGCCCGATAGTTTCAAAAATGAGAGGCTAGTTTGTGTAAATACAAACGGAGGGAAGGCTAGATGGAATCGGGTGCTGACCGAGCCCACTCCTACTCCCTACTTTATAGGGTCGGAGATGTAACCCTTACTGCGTTGCAAATTTCTGGTCAAATTTATAATACCTTCTGCAAGGATATGTGTTTACGAACTCTGTAGATTTAACTACTCCCACCAAACTACGTCCAATGTTATTACCAGTTGATCCTAGTCCAACTCCAACCACACCTTGAGCCCATTGCGGTCCTGCCGAAGAAACGACTCCTCCAGGACCAACATTGACTCCGCCTTGGTTTCCGCCAATTGCTGCTCCAGATCCGGAATTGGTGACCGATCCTCCTGTCCATACGCTACCGGTGTCGGCCCCATCATCGTCCTCTCCCCACGTCCCTCCAAGGTTAGAAGAGGGGGTGTGGCCCCAAGACGGTTTTGGAACTTGCTGGGCTGATGGCTGACCACCGTTTCTTAAATTGGATTCCCAAAGATCAGTGCCATTGTTAATGCTCGGCTTCCACATGGGCGGCCCAGCCGTATCTTTGTTTGTTGGCTCCGGAGAGCTAGGGACCTCCCAATTGGTATCCTGGTTGACGTGCTGGCAGCCCCAGCCATCTTGGGCAAATAGAGCTTCTCGCATCGTGCTTAAATGCTCCAACTGATATTCAGCTTCAAATGTAACATTCCCAACTATTCCAGCATTAACTTGATCGTCAACGTCATTATTGTAAGCAATCGCAATTTTAATGAATTCGTTTGTTGAGGGAAGAGGAATTGTTAAGCTTTGTTCTTTATTAAGATACTGCTTAAAATAAAAATGAAAAACGATTATGCATTATTATAATATATATATTATATATAACAGTCAAAAAAACAATTTTCTGGCATGATCACCCACGCAAATGAATTTCTTTGACTATGTTTTGGTAGAATTAAGTTCTAAGAAGGGAATCGCAAAAAGACATTACTTTCGCTATCTTTTTTATCCTTTTTACGTATTTTGTAAAATGTGCCATGTGTGTGATTAAACGACTTATATTTTATTAGTAATAAAACAATAGTTTAATTAAGTTTTTCGAAGTCTATTGTTATATAAAATTTTATGCTTGTGGTTTTTCGAAGTCTATTGTTATATAAAATTTTATGCTTGTGGTTTTTTTCATATCTTTAGTGGGTGGAGGAAATCTTTGCACTAACGAGAAGAAAAAATGATGGTAGGATGCTTAGCTGAATTTTTATACCCTTGCAGAGGGTATTATAATTTTGACCAGAAGTTTGTAACGCAGTGAAGGAGACATTTCCGACCCTATAAAGTATATATATTCTTGATCAGCATCGCCAGCCGAGTCGATCTAGCCCTGTCCGTCTGTCTGTTGCTATGTAAACTAGTCTCTCAGTTTTAAAGCTATCGGGCTCAAACTTTGCACCGACCCATCAATCTGTTGCAGGTAGTATATAAGTCGGATCGGCCGGAATCGGAACATTACATCACATAGCTGCCATAGGAACGATTGGGAAAAAGTGACATAAATTCGCCATTTTTTAAGATAACCAATTCATTATTTAGAAAGCTATTTTTAATAACTATTTTAACGTATCCTAAAAGTTTCATCACAATCGGACCACTATATCCTATAGCTGCCATTGGAACGATCGGAGAAAATGGGTCTGGTGTTTTTCGAGTTAATTAATTCATTCTTGAGAAATACAGTTTTCATAGACATTAAAGCCGTTTTAGAAAATTAAAAACAAAAAATCGGATCACTATATCCTAATATAGCTGCCATACAATTGATCGCACAGTTTTAAGGCAACTGGTCTGCAAGGGTATTTTGAGCTTCGGGTACCGAAGCTAGCCTTCCTTTCTTTTTTTTTTATCTTTTTATTTACAATCTGCATTTTTAAACAATAAGTAAATTATATGATTAATATTAAATGAACAGAAATATCAGTTTTCCAATGAGCCCTGCTATTATATATAACATATTTTCAGTTTGTTGGAGCTTATTAGCTCAAATGATTTATAAAGCTTTATATTATGATAAGACATCGGAAACCCATTGTTGTAAGCGCAGAACTATTGCAACAAACAACGGGACTCATCTCTTGGAGTCGTCAAAAATTATCAAAAAATAATTCAATTTGGAAGCAAGTTCTGTGACAGTTCGTCGGCGATAAAAAACTATCTGAACTCTAAAAGTATAAAAAGTCCCTTTTGGTCAGAAAGCACAAAAGGAGTAAACACAGTGATTGGTCTGATGGAAGCTAAATTTATATTTTTGTTGGAGCAAGCTTCAGAAAATATGTTCTTGTTCTATTAAACAATATGTCCTTAGTCCACCAAACACGGAATATCACCCCAAATAAACAACTAAGACTGCTAAACATGGACTATGATATGGGATTTTTTGTACATAGGCGGAGATAAAAACCATATGATAAATAAACATCATGATGAATAAATATGTGAATTTTAAATCTTAGAGGATGTAATCCTGCCTTATGGCAAATGGAAAATGCCCTTACAGTGGGTGTTCCAAAAGGAAATCGATTCAAAACGCTTACGCACTACTATTTTTTATTATATTGAAAAGCCTTTTTTACCTATTATATTTAACTTTATAACAAATGAATGTAAATATTTTCGGAAGTTAAAGACAAATTTTATTTTATTTCTAAAATTTAAAATTGTCCAAATTTTTTCTTTGACGGTTTAATGGTGGGTGTTGCTCAAAGGCACTACTTTTTTATTAAACAGCTGTATGTATAAAAATAACAAGAATTGAAGGCTAGCTTCGGTGCCCAAAGCTTAGAATACCCTTGCTGACCAGTTGCCGTAAAACTGATTGATCGTTTGTATGACAGCTATAGGACGTAGTGATCCGATTTTTGGTTTTTAATTTTCTAAATCGGATTTAATGTCTATGAAAAGTGTATTTTTTAAGAATGAATAAATTGTCTTGAAAAACACTAGATCTCCCATCGTTCCTATGGCAGCTATAGGATACAGTGGTCCGATTTTGATGAAACTTACAGGATATGTTAAAATGATCATTAAATAGTTTCCTTAATAATAAATTAATTATCTTAAAAATTGCAAATTTCTGTCACTTTTTCCCAAGCTTTCCTATGGCAGCTACGTGATGTGTTCCGATTCCGGCCGTTTCGACTTATATACTACCTGCAACAGATTGAAAGGTTGGTAGCTTTAACACTGAGAGACTAGTTTACATAGCAACCGACAGACGAACATGGCTAGATCAACTCGGCTGGTGATGCTGATCAGGAATATATATATATATTATAGGATCGGAGACGTCTCTTTCACTGAGTTCCAAACTTCTGGGCAAAATATAGTACCCTCTGCAAGGGTAAAAAAATACAGCTTGGTCGTCGTTTTTTATCGGCTTTAATCCTTATGGAAAGTCTATTTACCAAAAATAAATTAATTATCTTTAAAAACAACTGACGTATGCTCAGTGGGTATAGTTGTAGGTCCGATTTTATGTGGCTTTCAGGATTGGTCAAGGTAGACAAAGCAAAGTGAATCTATTTAGATTACCAAAGTGAGGTTGGTATTATTATTAACCAATTATTATTATCAAGAATATACTTACTATATAGGATTGGAGATGTCTCCTTAACTGCGCTACAGACTTTAGTCAAAATTATAATACCCAGCTCTCAGTTAATTGTAATCTACAGAAATGTATGTATATACATAATTATGCATACAACATGCAAACGTTAATACTCTACATACCACATACATTTTTTAAATTTATTTAAACATAGCATGGGTAAAAAAAAAGTACAATATTAAATAATTTGCACAATACATAAAATCACACATACCATTACATGTGCCCCATTCAAAAAACTTATTTGACAACTCTGGTCAAGCAGTCGTCATTGACGCAATCACCCTATTTTAATTCTGTACCTTTCCCAATTTCAAATCCCCTTTGTGTATGCGATTCTCATCAAATTTATGTCACAGATGGAGACACGTATACATAAATATATAATATAAATAATAATAATAATTTCGAATAAAATTTTTTTTGACCAAAAACTAGTAGTAAACTAATATATTCTTGTCCGTCCTACTATGTATATAGACACACAGGCAAACCAGAAAAAAATACAAAATGGAGATCCAAAACAACCCACAGCCTTACATTTGATAATATATGACAATGTCATATTTAAGCTTGATGTTTACATTAAATTAAATCCCTTATTTTAATTAGAATAATCGAAAAGTTTTCTTGTTAGTACCAAATGACAATTTGCTTTTCTATATATTATACATATATTGTTTGTGCATGTATTTGTAGCGCAAAGCAATTTTGACGATTTCACAAAAGGTGTATGTGTTAGTAAAACATACATACACACTCGAACGCTAAAGCAATTTAAAACTTATTTTCACTTTTCACAACATTAACTTTAAAAAGTAAATGTTATTAATGTATGTAAAACGAATTTTTTATTCGGCGTAATTACATATTTGATGCGACAGAATTAAAATTTTCGGGGCACGTTATTGACGGGGACGGTACAAGTTACTAATGTATTAAACTGAATGCACACAGATACTAAAGGTACCTACCAGTGTTGCCACCTAGCCGGGAAAATCCTAGACACCTACAAATGTTTAATCAGTCTAATAATACTATGCGTCTCTCTTATCTTAAAAAAATATTACAAATTGATACTAATGGTTTAAGTTTGCGAAAGTAACTCTAAGACTTGCTGATCTAGAAAATGTTAACAAGTCATTATGTAAAATTTATAGTGATTGGCAACTCTTTATGTGGACTAGTCGACTCACTTTCCAATGATACAGAAACGGAAAAAATAACACACCCATGTTGTACTTATTTTGAAATACATATTTAGATCAGTGCGCCATAATACACTAATTTTTTTACGTTATCGGTTATGCATATTTAGGTTATGTCTGTTTTTTACTTTTGATTAATGACCACTATTTTAGAATACCTGTCTTTATTTGATATACAGTATTTACATATTACACAGTATGATATAAACACAATAGTCAATATTACAGATAGGAAGCGTACTGCAATTTACCAAAAAAAATTCTACGTTTTAATGACACTGCGCGTATTGTTTTTGCATGAATACGCACACTAAAACGTCAATTATTAAGTGTGACCAAGAGTGGTTCAAGAAAATATACCGTCTGACTAAAAAATAAAAAAGGTACACAGCTTTAGAAAAAAGTTTGATAAAAGAAAGTTATTCTTAAAAAAAAATAATATCGAGTCCCTGGTTTTTAACATTTTACCAAACAAAAATACTCAAGTTAAAGCACAATTAGTCAATCGGAAATACAAATTTTGGTACGTACTTTTCTCTTTGCTGGAGAGGATGGTGCGACAAGGTTGTAGTGAGTCTAAGATTGAGACATCACAGCCACTAAGTATTTAACTGCAAAAATTCTCATCATATAAGGTGGTATAGGCTTTCGATTTTTCCCTTGCTTGGAATACCCTTGCTGAAAAATTGTTCCCAAGCCGCTTGGTTGTTTGTATACAGCTATAGAATTTAGTAGTAAAATCTTGCAGATGGTATTATAATTTTGACTAGAAACGTGCAACGCCGTGAAGCAGACATCTCCTACCACAAGAAATATATATATTCTTGATCAGCATTATCAGCCGAGTCGATCAAGCCATGTCTGTCTGTCTGTTTCTACTCAAACAAGAAAGCAAGGCTAGCAGACTAGTTGCCTTCAAACGCTTCTATAGTTTGTATGGCAGCTATAAGATATAGTGGACAGATTTTGATAAGATTCTAGGATAGGTTGACGTAGTTATTTAAAAGTGATTTGTGAAGTATCAATTAAATATCTCATGTCGAATTTGCGACCTATTTTTGAATCGTTCCCATGTCAGCTATGTGATGCAGTATTCCGATTCCGGTCGTTCCGACATATACACTACCTGCAACAGATAGAATAGTTGATGCAAATTTTCAGCCCGATAGCTTTAAAACTGAGAGACTAGTTTGCGTAGAATCAGAAAGACGGACTGACAGAAAGACGGACCGACAGAAAGACGGACATGGCTAGATCGACTCGGCAGGTGATAATGATCAAGAATATATATACTTTATGGGGTCGGAGATGTCTCCTTCAATGCGTTGCAAGCTTCTGGTCAAAACTATAATAGCCTCTGCAAGGGTATACAAATTGGCTCAATGACATACTCACCACTCGCGACAAGAGCAGTTAAATAAAAATTAAATTATCTAGGTGGAATTAACAATAGATAAAATATTTTTTGTTTGTGTATTATTGTATTTGTTGGATCTTATTATAGCAATGTTGTTCCTGCTCGCGTTTCCCCACAGCTGGGAGACAGATTGGCTTAAGAGTGGAATCGTAGAGCAGGTCCTTAAAGTCCAGACACAGCGGAGCCTCCATTGAAGGCTGATGGCTTTTAGTTTCAATTGATGTTCTTGCATTCATTGTGTTTCTGTCATATTAGTCGAATATCAATGTAGACGCCGAGATACGTTATATCGTTGACTTGGGGGATCTGCGTACTACTAACGGTTAGTGAAGTACCCGATTGCCTGTTCAGGACAAACATTACGTGCTTACACATTTCTTAATTTATTTAAGTCCGCCAGTTTGATAGCCATTTCTCACCTAACACAAGATTATCCGCTAGTTGTATTGTTCCTCGAGTTCTGCATCTCGAGCGACTTAGGATCGCAGTGTCGTCAGCGATAGTAGATGTTGTTAGTCGCTCGTTTGTGGGAATATGCGCTGTATATAGGACACATAGAGTGGGCCCCATTGCTCTGCCTTGTGGAACTCCAGCTTTAATAATATGGTCGTCAGATGTGTTTCGTCTCACTGAGAAGACTGTATTGTAGAGACACGAATCAAGTAACTGTCTTAAAATTTGTTTAATTTATTAGGTTTCCTACAATAGGCACAACATCCCAAATTTGATTTTAAAAATGCACTAAGCCAAGAATAGTCAAAAGCTTAAGACCACTTTCGGGCAGTCCATATTAATTTAGTTAAGGGAACACAGGAGTTGACAGAGTACTAAAAACATGTGAACACACAGTAGCCACCGCAAAATTTTTTCGTATGTTACATACTATTCGTACTAAAATTAGAGGCTTTCTACTAAATTGGCAAGCGTTTTCCTAATGCTTCACTTTACATTATACAGATAAAAGGTATTTAGCAAAATGACAAACATAAATCAGGGATCAAACGAATCCTTAGAGGAGTTTCATAAAACTCTTTATTTAATACTAAATAAAGTTCGTTGTACGGATTTGTGTAGAGAAGCAGAACAGCTTATGACCAAAATGTACCGAGACAAATCGCTTGATACGTTCATATGTGGACTCAGGGGAGATCTATCTCGACTACTAGATATGGAAGAACCATCAGACCTACCTTCAGCATTGCACCTTTGCCTAAAAGTAGGAAATCAAAAATTCCGCTCATATTACGCCAATAATAAAGGGCAACGACGTTTAGAAACATCATCCCAGAACCATTACTTTTACCCAGACAACAAAGACCTACTCTCCAGATCTCCAACTTCCATCAACGGAATTCCATATGGTCTACAAGCCAACCGACACAACGACAACCATTTATTAACCTTTTAACCTCTAACCAAAATTTGACACCCTATTGTGCAGCTTGATCCTCGGGATTTTCACCCTATTTTAAACCACTTCGCCCTCTCGCAGCTAAACCACAGCCAACACCGGAACCTATTGACTTGGATAGAAGTATTCAAAGTTAATCAGGTTAAAGACCACCTATGACGTCAAAAGAGCTGGGAAATTTAATATCCAGTCAGGGGCTGAACAAAGTACAAAAAAAAATTCTTCATTGCTAGAATATGAACAAATAGTGCAAGGACAAGACTAAGAAGGCAAATTATAATATGCCGATACTTTGGCTGATATATTTGATGGAACAGATAGGAAGATCAGTACGACTACACCTATTTGCCCTATTTCGATGTTAATGCGAGAAGTGACAAGTTTGGATTGTACACAAAAAATGAGACGCCACATATATACAAAAATTTAGAATGGTTATTGATTATAGGAAACTAAATAGCGGAGATAGGTACGTAAAGCCCGATATTAACGGAGTTTTTACATAATTGGCCGATAACAAGATGTTTTCGGTATTATACCTAAAAAGTGGATCTCATCAAATTCTCCTTAAAGAAAATTACATTAAACAAACAGCATTTTCCGTAAATAATGGAAAACTCGAATTTACAAGACTCCCTTTTAGACTAAAAAACGCACCATCTATATTTCATAGAACTCTCATATATCTCTACATATCCTCATACATTTACATTGTCGACATAATAGTCTTTAGTCAAGACATAGTATAACATTAGAAACAATTGGGCAACATCTTTGATGCATTAAGCAACGCTTATATCAAATAAAACAAGAAAGGACGGCTAGCTTCGGTACCCGAAGCTTAGAATACCCTTGCAGACCAGTTGCCTTTAAACTGTTCGATCGATTGTATGGCAGCTATAGGATATAGTGATCCGATTTTTGGTTTTTAAATTTATAAAAAAGCTTTAATGCCTATAAAAACTGTTTTTATCAAGAATGAATTAATTGTCTTGAAAAACACCAGAGTTATGCTCAACAAGAAAGGAAGTCTAGCTTCGGTACCCGAAGCTTTGAATACCCTTGCAGATTCAAGATTATTTAATTTAATAATTTTTTAAACTACCCGATTAAAAGAAGGATTGCTGCTGGTTTCTGTGATATTTATTTGGAATTTCACATACTCAGCCCCCTCACCACGACAAGGTCTCAATCCAAGAGGGGGAAATTTACAATTACTTATTACCTATATTGCACTAAAGGATTATACAATTTTTTAATAACTATGCATTATTATAATATATATATATATATACAATCACTTATAAGTAACTATTAGTAGAATAAATAAATATATAAATATCTAATCTATAAACTATATTTAAGGAATATCCCATCATGATGACTATAAGGGGTTTGGTAGGTAAGAGCTACAGGATCTTTTAACCGATTATCAGCAAATATCCAATCAATTTGTGTTAAATGTTTTGTGGTTGGATAATTATTAATTGGTGAAAGGCCATATCCGTTAAAAGTCTCCTCTAGTTGATCACTTCTGGTAGATCTGCAAATATTAAAATCACCTAATATCACCACTTTACTATTGCTATTCATTTCGCGAACTCTATTTATATCCGCAGTCATTTCACTTCGAAATCTTGTGACTGGAAAACTTGGATTCCTATATACAACTATAAATGATGTATCCAAATACTTAAAAGCAATCGATTGATATATGGTCCTTGGGTTTGTCGACTTATTTGTCTCAAACAGAAAGACTACATTATCAGATATACTATGCTTGGCAAAAATGAGAATTCCATTTTTACCAGCACAATTCGATCGATTGCCATCAAGTCTTCTTACTATGTCAAAATCATTTAAAGAACAATTTTCGCTAGGAAGAGTCCAAGTTTCGACGAAACATAGAAAATTTGCTGAACATATAGTTTCATCGTTAATAATATCTTCGCGATGACTGCGAAGAGACTCAACATTGTGATAATACAAGGTGATTGCTTCAGATCCGTTAACAAAACACTTGTATCGCGTATTCAAAGACTTTTCCTCTCTAAGACTTTGAAGTTCACTTTGGACATTTGTAGCTCCAAATCTTGTTGGAGGAACAAAGTCGCCTATAAGGAAAAGTCCAGATGCGCTCGTTGCTCAGCTACATCCTACGTACAGCGAAGCTCGCCTAATGCCTCTTTTAAGATGCACTGCGACTTTGCTATAGGTTGCTCCTTGGCTTTTATGGATGGTAATAGCCTCAGCAGGGACAACTGGAAATTGTTTTCGGTCAACGGAAGCATGCTCAGATCTACCACATTGAAAAACTCGAGCGACTTTTAAAATTGGAGTCCATTCGGGATGAGGACTTGTTCGAACCCTCGACCTAGCAAGGGCTCCCACTGTGGGTTCGAAAAAGTTAATCCAAAGTTTTGTCACTAATTCTAAGCCATTTAAATTGCAATGGTCAATTTGCATCAACTGACCAGTTGCTCCATTAACTAAACCGTCGGTGGTGTCAATATTGACGGTGACCATATATTTTGCCGTAGTTTTCAGGTGGAGACTATACGGCAACCCCTGAGTTTCAGAGGTTTTCATAGCTTGGACATGTCCTAGCGTATTTTCTCGATTTCGCGCTGACATGTTTGCCGTTTTTACAGTATCAACAGCAGTTGATACAAACTCCTCTGTTTCTATTTGGGCAAGTTTAAGGGTGTTATAATGGTTGACTTCATCATTAGAACAAAACAAATGAATGGCGTCATCGGGAACTTCGTTAAGTGGAATAACTCTTTGATTTAAGAGCTCTATATCAGCAGCTGTCATATTGGCTTCTGACATGTTGTTTAGGGCCAAGGCAAAGGCATGGTCCCCGCCGCATGATCTCTGTGAGCTCGAAAAACCTAAAATTATCCCACAAGTTGGTTCCAGCAAGAACGCTATATGGATTATTTGTCCTATCCGAAAATATCCAACTATCTCCAACTGGTGAAAGCTGCTTAAGGTCGCCAAAAACTATAATTGATTTCCCTCCAAAACATATGTCTTGACTTCTAAAAATTTGTCGAAGCCGTTGGTCCAAAAAGGAGAGCATTTTTGAACCGACCATGGAGATTTCATCAATTATAATTAATTGGAGATCAATCAACTTGCAATGAATAGTATTTAAATTATCATTGCTTAAAGGCCTTAAAGGCCCTGAAGACTGGTTGATTGGAAGGGAGAACACGGAATGAAGAGTAAGTCCTCCTATTCCAAAAGCAGCTTTTCCAGTTGGAGCACATAATAAGACCTTTGCTGAATCGGTCGCCCCCGGAATCTTATTTGCTCGCCAAGTTACAGACTGATAAATAGTAGATATCAGTCTGCTTTTTCCTACTCCGGCCCCTCCTCCAACGTATTCATAGAAAATTTTTTTACTAGCCACATTGTGCATGACATGGGCATAATATTCTCGTTGTTTGCAATTGAGGGACCGGGTTAGCGAGCACAGATCATCTTGGGAAACTAAGGGGGGAAGTCTAATTACTTGAAGTTCGCCATCTTGCTCAGGGTTATTTGCTGCAACATCGTCCCGAAGCACATTCTCATTCGGGTCAATATTTGGTACAGCCAATGCCCGAAATTCTTCATCAAGATATTGGGAGGCAGGACCTTCCGGATTTGGAGCATTTTCCTCTCTATCCTGTTGCAAACTTTCCAGAACTCTCTCCAATTCCATATTGTCAAACACATCATATTGCTGTTTGTTTGTTCTAATCACAGCATTATTATTTATGAATGTGCTTTCGTTATCGTTGGTAATGAGTTCGGTTTCTTCATTTCGCCAAGGATAGAAAAGCATTATGTGCTCTCTAAAATAGTCGGAAGGTGAAGAATTCAAACTAAAGCGAACCCATCTAAGAATCAAAGGGTGCTTTCGTCTTTTTACGCACCCACTCCCATCCATCAGATGGTAGCTTTGTTCGGTAACGTTCTCATCCTCTTCTGCCTCCATAATCTCTTCAGCATATTCTTCATTTGGCTGAGCTGATCGTGCGTTCGGCTTGATATATTTGTACCATGCTGCAAATTCGGCCAAACAAATTCTTTCTAAATGCTCATGCCTTTGCACATAGCGGTCAAGCAAATTTCGCTCAAAGATATTTGTCGAGTTTTCGGGTAGTCGATCTAACTCGGCAGTAGATCGAACTATCCTGACTCGTTTGTCTGGATGGCAAGTGTTTATAAAAATATTACCTTCACTTGTCTCCGACATGTGCAAACCCAAGATATTGTAAGATGCTTCTTGGGCTGATATCTCAGAAGCGTTTATGAATTTGCTGCCAAGGTGCTGCAATTTTCGCTTAACAGAAATATTTCCATGACTTATTTCAGTCATGGCTTCACGAAGCAACTGCGACACGCCCCTGTTACTTTTATTTATGTAGTTAATTATGTAACTACAACAGGCGTATGCATCTAGGATAAATTGAATATCCATATTTGCTTTATGTAAGCCTAAAATATCCCTGTTATATGCATTAAGCAATCGATCTGAAAATCGTCTACGCAGAAATATCTGTGGCTTTTTTAAACTTGACCGGATGGCGAACTTATAAATGTCAAAACTTATTTCTAAATGGGCCAGAAAATATTCAAAATTATTAAAACTAGATGCCTCTTCATCGGGACAAACTTTTAAAATATCCTTTATCTTTTTAAACAAAGCTTTATATTCATTTAAATTAGCTTCGTTTTCTTCTAATGGACTTAATATCACTGTTTCTGGCATAGGAGGGAAAGGCATATTGAATCGGCAGAACTCTTGACCACGCAGCTCTCTTAGGCATGAGGAACTATGCTTGTGTCTTTGATACGGAAGTACATCTAGTAATTCCGGATCGTCTCCATTAGTAGTAATAAACCTATCAATAAAGTTTATTACTGGCTCGGTACTTTCTGTATCATCGAGCTTTGGAGCACTAGCAAGCCAGTACATGCCATGAGAATGCGGAGACCCTCTGTGCTGGAATTCAATTCTCCAATAGTAGTGGGAAAGGGTAAATTCCCCAAAAATATCGGAGCTCTTGAATAATTTCATAAGTTGCCTCAACCTATTATCGAAATATCTAGAGCACGTCACAGGGTCCGATCGGATTAACCGAGCCTTTTCGGAGCTAGAAAGCCCTGCCGCTTCCTCCTCACTTATACGCCTATTGTCCAAAAGAAGGGAAAGGATAACTAAAAGTTCATTCCACTTAGTTTCAGCAGCGGAAAGGGTAATAAAAAAAGTAGGCAACCCAAATTGTCTTATCATGGCAAGAACTTTTTTTTTTTCAGCTTCCCAATGAGCTGGAGCGGAACGTAATCCCTTAAGGATATGGTAGCCATCATCGTGTTGAACAAGTCTGTCAACAAACGATTCGTCCCTTAAATTCCCAGCCGTCACTGCACCTGATTTTTTGCGTAAAGCAATTGAAATCGAATTTTGGATGCGTTGCATCTCATAAAATTTGTACATATACAAAACCTTGGGGACTACAGCGCAGCGACGGTCGTAAAAACGAATTTGGGATCTCGCTTTTCTGGAATAGGTCGTGCTTGCTTTGAATATTTCACCACAAGAAATAGTGGGAAACGAAAGTTCCTCTGCGTCTTCGTCAAGCGTTAAGCTTGTCGGGCGGCGACCTTCACCAGGTGCCAATGCAATGCGCTGAAGAGCAGAATCATCGTTTTCCAAGAGGGTTTCATGCCCTCCTGGATTAAGATTACCTTCTAAAAGGGCGCTATGTTGGGCTTGGGGCTGTTGTCGAAGGAGTTGTTCTACTACTTCCCTGTCGGCTTCATCAGCGATAAAGGGAACTTCTTCGGTTCCTGGTAATTGATTTAACCAGTCATTGTTAAATGAAATACCGTGCTTTCTATATAGCTCGGTGTTGACCAAATACCGCACAGCTTCAAGGACCCTAGCTGGTCGAATAGTCTCAGTCATAAAATTATGAGAATATTCTAGTTTCCTTTTCAGGTGAACCTGTACGACGTGCGTCGAGTCAAAAGACCGAGGAAGTGCGGTTACCACATCGGGTACGGAAATTGGGACATTGACTACAGCCCCCCTTATTCCACATTGCCTTTCATATCCGAGAGAAATAATTCTCATAAAAGGAATTCTCGGAGAAATAAGACGTTCTTCAAGGCATGTAAGGCCTTTAAGACAGTCTGGAACTTCGGGGAAACTAAAACCATTTGCTAAGCAAAGAGTAGGTAATCTACCTAAAGACACAGATCGGCGACAAGTGCTGCAAAATTTGTATTTGCCGGACGTATTGGGAAACTTAGCGGACAGATAAAATGCGTTGCCTACATTCATAATAGGGAATTTTGTAGAGATAGCCAATAATTTTAAACCACTTACCTGAGATGGGAACCATGTCCCTCCACAGCATACACAAATTTCCGTTGGTCCTTCCTTAATGTTTTGATTATAGTGTTCCCTCGCTGTTCTTTGATTCCTTTGACTCTGATGTTCACGTTGTGCTCGTCTTTCCTCTTCCGAAAGATCAGCTCTAGCGGCAATGTTTCGCTGAGACTGTCTTTGTGATTCTTCCTGCCGATTTTGTGGATTTGTCCTATAAGTTGTTAGTCGCTCCTCTGCCATTTCCCGGATTCGCTCTTCACGAAGTCTCCGTTGAAGGCGTGTTTCCCGACGCTGAGATGAGTTCTGTTGCTGCTCTCGTTCCCGTTCCTCGGAGTCCTCTCGACGAATAGCGCGCGCAACTGCGTCCCGATTCCGCTCGGGTATCCGGAATTCGGGATTGGTCCTCCGATCAGCATGGTCAGCAGTATTTTGCACCTGCTCTCGTTCCCGTTCCTCGGAGTCCTGTCGACGAATAGCGCGCGCAACCGCATCCCGATTCCGCTCGGGTATCCGGAATTCGGGATTGGTCCTCCGATCAGCATGGTCAGCAGTATTTTGCACCTGCTCTCGTTCCCGTTCCTCGGAGTCCTGTCGGCGAATAGCGCGCGCAACCGCGTCCCGATTTCGCTCGGGATCGCGGTTTCCTGGGTCCTGTCGGTGTTGGGTTCGCGCAATCGCGTCCCGATTCCGTTCCGGTATCCGGAATTCGGGATTGGTCCTCCGATTAGCATGATCGGCAGTATTTCTAAACTGCTCTCGTTCTCTTTCCCCTATGTTTTGTCTACGTGTCGAACGCGCAGCAGTGTCACGAGTCCTATCGAAAGCACGAATTCGTTCACTGCGCCTTCGCTGTGAGCGGGTGGCGGTTTCACGGGCTCGAGTCTCTTCGCGCAACTCGTCATTGTTAGCGCGCACCCTGGCGATACGCTCAGAATTATAAGCCCTAAGCAGCGTCGAGTTTTGCATGTACCGTGCTCGGCTGCAGTTCAATGCAGCCTGACGCCGCTGCTCCTGCGACAATGTCGATTTGCGAGGCATTTTATTTTATATGCTAATTCAAAATACTACAAAATTGAAAAAAATAAAATAGCCATTTTAGCCATTTAGTCATTATAATAATTGTATATAAATACATTTTTTTTAATTCTGAATGAATTGATTAATAGACAAATTTTGATAAATATTGAAAATCTATTTTGTAAAACGATACAAAAATCATGAAATCCGCATTTTCATATAAAAAAAAAATATTTTAAATTTTTTGTAGATATTATATATGTTGTTAAATACGCTTTTTGATGATTTAATTATTTGCAAAATAGAAATAAATGGAATTATGTGAAAATCAGATAATTAATGTTCACCAAGATAGTAAAACTTTTAATTTAAAATATAACAAACAAATATACCACAATTATTGCAGTTCAAATAAAAGGATATTTTACTTACCAAAAATTCGTTACTATGTAAACAGTAAGACCTGTATTATTTTTTAACACTTTCACTTTAACACTTTCTTTAATATTTTCACAATCAATTTCGCTGAGTTTTTGACAACACGTTGTCACTCTGTAACTTTCAATCACAGACTAATCCTCGGATTATGCCTTTTTTAATATTTGGGCACATACCCGATAGGTAATACCCAATACTCTAACCCTTTGGGACAAACCCCTCTTGACCCTAAACATATGAAATTCCGAAATACCTGATGTAACGCAATATTACATGTTTACCTGTGACTTAATTCTTAGGGTTTCAAAATAATTGGGAATTCCAAAAGGTACCTGTTATATTGTAATATTGCATATTTTGCAAATCATACGCATATACCTGTTTTTTGGGAAGATCCCGCAATTTTCGGTTAATACGTGTGCACGTAAAGGACCTTTGTACCTGCAGGTAACTTCAATGAAGTATGACTTTAGTTTTGTTGCAATAATAAACTATTTCCGTCTCGGCTTAAAACAAAATTTAATTATATTTATCAGTACGAACATAATCATTTAAAAGCAAGAAAGGGAGGCACCTTCGGTACCCGAAGCTTAGAATACCATTTGCCGTGAAACTGTTTGATCGTTTGTATGGCAGCTATAGGATATAGTGATCCGATTTTTGGTTTTCGATTTTCTAAAACGGCTTTAATGTCTATGAAAACTGTATTTCTCAAGAATGAATTACTTGTCTGGAAAAACACCAGAGTTATGCTCAATGACCCATTATCTCCCAACGTTCCTATGGCAGCTATAGGATATAGTTGTCCGATTTTAATGAAACTTTCAGGATATGTTAAAATAGTCGTTAATATAAGTTTCACAAGAAAAAAATAAAATATCTTTAAAAATGGCGAATTTATGGCACTTTTTCCCAATCGTTCCTATGGCAGCTATATGATCTAGTGTTCCGATTCCGGCCGTTCCGACTTATATACTAACTGCAATAGATTGAAGGGTCGGTGCAAAGTTTCAGCCCGATAGCTTTAAAACTGAGAGACTAGTTTACATAGCAACCGACAGACGGACAGACAGACGGACAGACAGACGGACAGACGGACAGACGGACAGACGGACATGGCTATATCGACTCGGCTGGTGATGCTGATCAAGAATATATATACTTTATAGGGTCGGAGAAGTCTCCTTCACTGCGTTACAAACTTCTGGTCAAAATTATAATACCCTCTGCAAGGGTATAAAAATTGTCAATCGATAAAGCCATACATTTAGGTAGGAACGATGTTTGTTAGGCGAGAATAAAAATCCTTTACCGCGGTCTAACCATCATTTAGCGGTATGAAATATATTTTTCGATATATGTTCACAATTACCGAATATACACACAAAATCGCGTGAAAACCGTTTAAGCCGTTTTGGAAAACAATGGGAGTTTTCAGATGAGCCTTTAAGCCGATGTTTCTGCTTGTTAACTTAGAGGAAAAACCGGGTTGATATTTTCATTTATAAAATGTCGATTATATTATGAATTTAGGCAAAACAAAATACCCGGTACCAATTTTGTTATAAAAACAAGTAAGAACGTTACAGTCGAGTTTCCCGACAGTTACAGACCCTGTACAAAAAAAAATATATATATTCACACCGAGAGTCCGGTCTGGGATTCGAACCCAAGATCTTCGCGTTTTAAGTCGAACGTCGTAACCATTCGACAAACCCAAACTTTTTGAACCGACAGCTAATACAGTATAAATATATTGAAGACGCACATTCATACATACATACATACATACACATTCATACATATGTATATGAAGGTAGTGGCAGCGGAGCTGCAGCGGCACTTCCGAGAAAAATCAACCACCGAACGCAAGCGATTTACCGTTTGTTTGCGCAAATAAACAGATTTTTTGTGTTTAGCGCCTGTAAACTTTAGGTATTTATTGTGCGCTTTCTAATTAACCAATCTTGATGAAATTTTCAGGATCGGTAGAAATCTATGCTCCAATTGCAAGTGTATTTTTAAAAAAATTTTAGCTTGAAAATTGTGCAGTGCAGTGCAAAAATTCAAATACAAATTGCGGGGGCGGTGGGCGTGGCACCTGAAAAAAAATAATCTTCATCTGCGTAATAATTACGAGAATCTGCACTGGTAATATGGTTCTTCTAGCTCTTACAGTTTCTAAGATCCGTTTGTTTATCTAGACGGACAGACGGACATGGCTATATCGACTCAGCTTGTCATGCTGATCAAGAATATATACTTTGTGGGGTCTGCCACGTCTACTTCTGCCATTTACATATATATGCACAAACTTAATTTACCCTTTACTCTTTGGGTACAGGGTCTTAAAAACCTTAAAAAAAGTGTCGTAAAAGGTGTCGCAAAAGGTCGAACTCCCGACCTCAAGCTTTTTTTTGAGAAAATAAATAGCTTGCTTTTAGCAGCCGTAAACTTTGCTTTTTTATTGTGCACTTTCTAATTAACCAAACTTAATGAAATTGGATTGGGATTGGTAGTAATGCATACTAAAACTATTTTTAAATACGCACAAGACTCTTGCTTGAAGATTGTGCAGTGCTGTGCAAGCACAAAAATACAAATTCAGGTGGAGGTGGACGTGGCACTGACCTAAAAAATATACTTCATCTGCGTCAGTATTAGGAGAATCTACACTGGTGATACGGTTCCTCAAGCTTTTACAGTTTTTTAGATCCGTGTAATCATCCGGACGGAAAGAAGGTCATGGCTTTATCAGCTTATCATGCTGACCATGATGAAATGATGTACATAATTATGAGGGTACTTCTTGCTGCTTGATCGGTTATCCGACTTCGTTAAAGCTAATAACCATCTAAGTGAAAACCAGATGGGTTTAGAGAGTTATTCTCGATAGTTGATAATATTATCCTGCTAAAATAGCTATTGAATACCGGAATCGATTATCTATTTTTTATACCCTTGCAGAGGGTATTATAATAATAATATAATAATCTACCACCCTTTAAAGTATTTATATTCTTGATCTGCGTCTCTGGCCGATTTGATCTAGCCATGTCCGTCTGTCTGTCCGTCTGTCTGTCTGTCTGTCCGTCTGTCTGTCTTTCCGTCTGTCTGTTGCTATGTAAACTAGTCTATCAGTTTTAAAGCTATCAAGCTGATACTTTGCACCGTCCCTTCAATCTGTTGCAGGTAGTGGGCAGCCTGAAAGTTTAATCAAAATCAGACCACTATATCCTATAGCTGCCATAGGAACGATCGAACGGATTGAGTGAAACTGGTCTGCAAGGGTTTTCTAAGCTTCGGGTACCGAAGCCTTCCATTTGGTTTTTTTTTTTTTTAATTTTCGAAATATCATTGACGCTGTATGGCGAATTAAGAAAATTAAATAAGATCCCAAATAGTAAAACCCAAGAACAATTTAATCCCCAACAATCACGGATTTAGACCATCGTTTAATAATTTTATAAGCCCCATAGCACAAAATATGAACAAATGCACACGATATCAACCGAATCGACCTATAGCTCCCAAGTCCCAACCCTAAGCGAAACCGATGGGTATCGACAGAAGTATCTAAACTAGACTACATGAACTGAACACAATTTGATGCCTTCGGTTAAAGACCACCGATGCCAATTACTGACATAGCCAAACAAAGAAATTGTATTATTCAGACTACGTGAGACGAACAATCTGGGAAAGAAGACCAATTCCCAGCAATGACCGAAAATGAGCAAGCAAGCGCAAGCAAGAGTTGGACAATTTTTTGCATGACTACGATGAACATATAACAAGTAAGAACGTTACAGTCGAGTTTCCCGACTGTTACAGACCCTGTACAAATTTGGCTATAGACAAAAAAAAAATATATATATATATATATAAATTCACACCGAGTCCGGTCTGGGATTCGAACCCAAGATCTTCACGCTTTCAATCAAACGAGAAAAATCAACCACCGAACGCAAGCGCTTTACCAAATAAACAGATTATTTGTGGTTAAAATTCAAATACAAATTTCGGGGGCGGTGGGCGTGGCGCCGACTTAAAAAAATAAACTCTAATTGACTCAGTATTAGGAGAATCTACACTAGTAATACGGTTTCTCTAGCTCTTACAGTTGCTGAGATCCGTGTGTTCATCCGGACGGACAGACGGACATAGCTATATCGACTCAGCTCATCATGCTGATCAAGAATATATATACTTTGTGGGGTCTGCCACGCCTCCTTCAGCCTGTTACATACATTTGCACAAACTTAATATACCCTTTACCCTTTGGGTACAGGGTCTAAAAAGAGAAGACAAAAGGGATAACAGTAACTATTCAGTAACTTAATCTTTTAGAATAAATAGATCCTCAATACAGTGTGAGGACCGGGAAGACTACAAAAAACATTACAGGCGAGTTTTCCGACTGTTGAATACCAAGTGCCAATTTTGGTTTATGCGCATGTCGAAATATATTAAGAATGGAAATAAAAACAAAAAATGTAAATAAAAAAACATTGCAAGGTATAAAAAGCAAAAAAAAATAAGGACCGAGTCAGGGATAGAGCCTTTAACATTTGCACCACCAAATACTTTCTAGAGGATATAGCAAATTCAGTACATATATGAAGACAGTGCGTCCTCCGCGTCCACTTCTAGAAAATTCAACTTGATGAACTTAATTTTGCAGTTACTTGCGTGGAATCGAAAAAAAAACGCATAAGAACGTTGCAGTCGAGTTTCCCGACTGTTAAAGACCCTGTAACAATTTGGTTATAAGCTAAATAAATCAACGCCAAAGAAAAATAATAAGAAAGGAAGGCTAGCTTTGGTACCTGAAGCTTAGAATACCCTTGCAGACCAGTTGCCTTAAAACAGTTTGATAGTTTTTATGGCAGCTATAGGATATAGTAATCCGATTTTTGGTTTTTCATTTTCTCAAACGGCTTTAATGTCTATAAAAATTGTATCTCTCAAGAATGAGTTAATTGTCTTCATTTTCTAAAACGGCTTTAATGTCTATAAAAATTGTATCTCTCAAGAATGAGTTAATTGTCTTGAAAAACACCAGAGTTGTACTCACTGACCCATTTTCTTCAATCGTTCCTGTGACAGCTATAGGATATAGTTGTCCGATTTTTATAAAACTTTCAGTATACGTTAAAATAGTCATTAAAAATTAATTTCTAAAAAAAGAATTAGGTATCTTTAAAAATGGCGAATTTATGGCACTTTTTCCCAATCGTTCCTATGGCAGATATGTGACAGACGGACATGGCTAGATCGACTCGGCTAGTGATGCTGATCAAGAATATATATACTTTATAGGGTCGGAGACGTCTTCTTCACTGCTTTACAAACTTCAGGTCAAAATTATAATACCCCCTGCAAGGGTATAATAATAAGAATGGAAGGCTAGCTTCGGGGCTCTAAGCTTAGAATAGCCGTCCGATCGTTTGTATTGCAGTTTTAGGATATAGTTAACCGATTTTTGGTTTTATATTTTCTAAAATGGTGTTAATGTCTATAAAAACTGTATTTCTCAAGAATGAATTATTTGTCTTGAAAAACACCAGAGTTATACTCAATGACCCATTTTCTCCCATCGTTCCTATGGCAGCTATAGGATATAGTGGTCCAATTTTAATGAAACTTTCAGGATACGTTTCAAAACCCATTAAAAATTGATTTATTAAAAACGAATTAGTTATCTTTAAAAATGGCGAATTTATGGTACTTTTTCCCAATCGTTCCTATGGCAGCTATTTGATGTAGTGTTCCAATTCCGGCCGTTCTGACTTATA
The DNA here is from genome assembly GCA_021224005.1 of Drosophila setifemur. Classification (NCBI taxonomy): domain Eukaryota; kingdom Metazoa; phylum Arthropoda; class Insecta; order Diptera; family Drosophilidae; genus Drosophila; species Drosophila setifemur. The sequence goes on from JAJJHY010008221.1 coordinate 1,002,308, forward strand.
TACTACCTGCAACATATTGAGAGACTAGTTTACATAGCAACCGACAGACGGACAGACAGACAGACGGACAGACAGACTGACAGACGTACAGACAGACATGGCTAGATCGACTCGGCTGGTGATGCTGATCAAGAATTTATATACTTTATAGGGTCGGAAATGTCTCCTTCACTGCGTTACAAACTTCTGGTCAAAATATTAATACCCTCTCCAAGGGTATAAAAATTTGGGGCACACATTTATATATACATATATGAAGGTAGTGCGTTCAGCGGTTCTTTCTAGAAAAAGTCGACTGAAAAATGTAATTTTGCAGTGTTTCGTTATAGCTTGGTGTTAGCGGCTGTAAACTTTAGATATTTTTGTGCGCTTTCTAATTAACCAAACTTAATGAAATTTTCAGGATCGGTAAAAATTAATGCTCCAATTGCGCGTAAAAAAGGAAAAAATAACTTTAACTTACAAATTTTGCAGTGAAGTGCAGTGCAAACATAAAAATACAAATTGAGGGGAAGTGGTGGAGGTGGCACCAAAAAAAACTTCTGCGTCAGTATTAGGAGAATCTACATCGTTAATACGGTTCCACTTCCAATTTCTGAGATCCGTGTGTTCATCCGGACGGAAAGACGGGCATGGCTATATCGACTCAGCTCGTCATGCTTATCAGGAATATAAGTTAACCGTAGTCAGCCAAACCAGAGTTGATGACCACTGTTACGTAAACAATATCGCTCCGGCGAAATTGCTGACCTTGCAATGGGTCGGATGCTCGTGCACAGACGGCAAACACAGCATATTTGCGTGGCCGCTGTGAGCTTCTGTTAGCTATAAGCTAATTCTTTAAGTTCAGTTTTGTTTTGATATTCAAAGAATAAGGAGCACAAGCTCATTAATTGAAACTCCGGCAAATAGCCGTTATTACATTTATTAAATCACATACTGACTGAGTCTCTAGGCCAGCAGTATATGAAGGGCTATTTCCCTTCCACCGTAATCTTCGTATCTCAGCATAGGAGCACCACGGCCACCGGTCCAGGATCACCTGACGCACAAACCACGCAGGCTTCCGCACATCACTGATTGCAGCGAGGGACCCCCTCCCAGTAGCAGCAGGAAATAATTAATTGGCGCCCAACTACGGAAGAAATCCCACAAGATTCGCAACGGATTGCGAAATGGATCGAATTTTCTTTTCCAAAAAATCATGTACGAGTAAGTGGACTCTTTTAACCACAGGGTATCAAGTCTAAATAAAAATAAAAAATTTTGTATGAAAAATATTTCTTTTTTTTTCTCTCTCTGCACTTTAATTTTTTCAAAAAAAAANTAACACACAAATTTTTTTAAAATAAATTATTGAAATTTTAATATTTGAAATTACATTGAACCACAATATTTTAAATCTGTATAGCGGCGGCTACATTCGTTCGCCTTGCATTTCGATTGTTTAGTTTTTTTTTAGTTTTTTATTCATTTCGTTAGGCCTGCACATTAATACAAAGTAAGCAGCCAACTTTCAACAAGCGATTTACCGTTTGTTGCGCAAATAAACAGATTTTTTGTGTTTAGCGCCTGTAAACTTTAGGTATTTATTGTGCGCTTTCTAATTAACCAATCTTGTTGAAATTTTCAGGATAGGTAGAAATCTAAGCTCCAATTGCATGTGTATTTTTTAAAAAAATTTAGCTTGAAAATTGTGCAGTGCAGGGCAGTGAAAAATTCAAATGGCACCGACTTAAAAAAATAAACTCTAATTTACTCAGTATTAGAAGAATCTACACTGGTAATACGGTTCTTCTAGCTCTTACATTTGCTGAGATCCGTGTGTTCATCCGGACGGACGGACGGACGGACGGACGGACGGACGGACAGACGGACATGGCTATATCGCCTCAGCTCGTCATGCTGATCAAGAATATATAAACTTTGTTGGGTCTGCCACTCCTTGTACAGGGTCTAAAAACAAGAAAGGAAGGCTAGCTTCGGGTACCCGAAGCTTAGAATACCCTTGCAGACCAGTTGCCTTTAAACTGTTCGATCGATTGTATGGCAGCTATGAATATAGTGATCCAATCTTTGGTTTTTAAATTTCCAAAAAGGCTTTAGTGTCTATGAAAACTGTTTTTCTCAAAAATTAATTAATTAACACCAGAGTTATGCTCAATGGCCCATTTTCACACATCGTTCCTATGACAGCTATAGGATATGGTGGTCCGATTTTGATAAAACTTTCAGGATATGTTAATATTGCTATTCAATAGAGTTTACCAAGAAATAAATAAAATATCTTAAACAAGAAAGGAAGGCTAGCTTCGGTACCCGAAGCTTAGAATACCCTTGCAGACTAGTTGCCTTTAAACTGTTCGATGGATTGTATGGCAGCTATAGGATATAGTGATCCAATTTTTGGTTTTTAAATTTATAAAAAAGCTTTAATGTCTATAAAAACTGTTTTTATCAAGAATGAATTAATTGTCTTGAAAAACACCAGAGTTATGCTCAGTGACCCATTTTCCCTTATCGTTCCTATGGCAGCTATAAAATATAGTGGTTCGATTTTGATGAAACTTTCAGGATATATTAAAATTGCTATTAAATAGAGTTTACCAAGAAACAAATAAAATATATTTAATAATGGCGAAGTTATGGCACTTTTTCCCAATCGTTCCTATGGCAGCTATGTGATGTAGTGTTCCGATTCCGGCCGTTCCGACTTATATACTACCTGCAACAGATTGAAGGGTTGGTGCAAAGTTTCAGCCCGATAGCTTCAAAACTGAGGGACTAGTTTACATAGCAACCGACAGACGGACAGACAGACAGACAGACGGACAGACGGACAGACAGACGGACATGGCTAGATCGACTCGGCTGGTGATGCTGATTAAAAATATATATACTTTATAGGGTCGGAAATGTCTCCTTCACTGCGTTACAAACTTCTGGTCAAAATTATAATACCCTCTGCAAGGGTATAAAAATGGCGTAATTTTGGCATTTTTTCCCAATCGTTCCTATGGCAGCTATGTGATGTAGTGTTCCGATTCCGGCCGTTCCGACTTATATACTACCTGCAACAGATTGAAGGGTTAGTGCAAAGTTTCAGCCCGATAGCTTTAAAACTGAGGGACTAGTTTACATAGCAACCGACAGACGGACAGACAGACAGACAGACAGACAGACGGACATGGCTAGATCGATTCGGCTGATGATGCTGATCAAGAATATATATACCTTATAGGGTCGGAAATGTCTCCTTCACTGCGTTACAAACTTCTGGTCAAAATTATAATACCCTCTGCAAGGGTGTAACAAGAAAGGAAGGCTAGCGAAATTTTGGCATTTTTTCCTAATTGTTCCTATGGCAGCTATGTGATGTAGTGTTCCTGCAGGGTCGGTGCAAAGTTTCAGCCCGATAGCTTTAAAACTGAGACTAGTTTACATAGCAACCGACAGACGGACATGGCTAGTGACTCGACTCGACTGGTGATGCTGATCAGGAATATATATACTTTATAGGGTCGGAGATGTCTCCTTCACTGCGTTACAAACTTCTGGTCAAAATTATAATACCCTCTGCAAGGGGATAAAAACAAGACAATACGCCGACAAGACACCGGCTGCAAACGGAATTTAATTTTTCCTTCTTCTACTTGGGATCAAGGAGCAAGTAGAGGAGGACTTAATTACAGCAACATTTATGCTGACAACGCAGATTGGACGACATTTGCTCTACAGGTACAAACTGCAATATAAATGAAAACAAAAGATAAAAGCAAAATGATCTTCAAATAATAACGGACTAAAGTCGAAAGATCTTGTGTGCTTTATTTTTATTACCAAACTTACATTACAAAAATTTATACACCAGAAACATTAAAACAGACTGAACGGCAAATTAGTCAACGGCGCCTTCGATAGAAAAAATTTTACTATTCTTGATAAAAACCAACAGCGGAGGTGATCTATCAGAATTAGTCTTTTACTTGAAAATACTTCATTAGTGTAACATTGCCAAAATTATTTGTGTTGCATTGGAACAGTCAGATATTATCTAGCCGAACGAAAATCCATTAAAAAACAAGAAAGGAAGGCTAGCTTCGGTACCCGAAGCTTAGAATACCCTTGCAGACCAGTTCCCTTAAAACTGTGCGGTCATTTGTATGGCAGCTATATTAGGATATAGTAATCCGATTTTTGGTTTTTGATTTCCTAAATCAGTTTTACTGACTATGGAATCTGTATTTCTCAAGAATGAATTAATTGTCTTGAAAAACACCAGAGTTATGCTCAATGACCCATTTCTCCCATCGTTCCTATGGCAGCTATAGGACATAGTGGTCCGATTTTTATGAAACTTTCAGGATACGTTAAAATAGTCATTAAAAATTGATTTCTTAATAATGAATTGGTTATCTTAAAAAATGGCGAATTTATGACACTTTTTCTCAATNTATATCAACCGAATCGACCTATAGCTCCCAAGTCCCAACCCCGATAGCTTTAAAACTGAGAGACTAATTTACATACAAACCGACAGACAGACAGACAGACAGACAGACAGACAGACGGACAGACGGACATGGCTATATCGACTCGGCTGGTGATGCTGATCAAGAATATATATACTTTATAGGGTCGGTAATGTCTCCTTCACTGCGTTACAAACTTCTGGTCAAAATTATAATACCCTCTGCAAGGGTATAACAAGTAAGAAAGTTACAGTCGAGTTTCCCGACTGTTACAGACCCTGTACAAATTTGGTTATAGGCAAAATAAATCAAAACCAAAAAATATATATTTACTAGTATTCACACCGAGTCCGGTCTGGGATTCGAACCCAACATCTTCGCGTTTTAAGTCGAACGTCGTAACCATTCGACAAACCCAAACTTTTTAAACCCGCAGATAATACAGTATAAATATATTGAAGGCGCACATTCATACATATGTATATGAGAACAAGAAAGGAAGGCTAGCTTCGGTACCCGAAGCTTAGAATACCCTTGCAGACTAGTTGCTTTCAAACCGTTTGATCGTTTGGACGGCAGCTATAGGATATAGTGATCCGATTTTTGGTTTTTAATTTTCTAACACGGCATTAAGTCCTATGAAAACTGTATTTCTCAAGAATGAATTAATTGTCTTGAAAAACACCAGAGTTATGCTCGTTGACCCATTTAATCACATCGTTCCCATGGCAGCTATAGGATGTAGTGGTCCGATTTTGATGAAACTTTCAGGATAAGTTAAATTAGTCATTTAAATAAGTTTCCTAAAAAATAAATAAATTATCTTGAAAAATAGCGAATTTATGGCACTTTTTCCCAATCGTTCCTATGGCAGCTATGTGATGTAGTGTTCCGATTCCGGCCGTTCCGACTTATATACTACCTGCAACAGATTGAAGGGTTGGTGCAAAGTTTCAGTCCGATAGCTTTAAAACTGAGAGACTAGTTTACATAGCAACCGACAGACGGACAGACAGACAGACAGACAGACAGACAGACAGACGGACAGACGGACAGACGGACATGGCTAGATCAACTCGGCTAGTGATGCTGATCAAGAATATATATACTTTATAGGGTCGGAAATGTCTCCTTCACTGCGTTGCAAACTTCTGGTCAAAATTATAATACCCTCTGCAAGGGTATAAAAATCAACCACCGAAAGCAAGCGATTTACCGTTTGTTGGCGCAAATAAACAGATTTTTTGTGTTTAGCGCCTGTAAACTTTAGGTATTTATCGTGCGCTTTCTAATTAACCAATCTTGATTAAATTTTCAGGATCGGTAGAAATCTATGCTCCAATTGCATGTGTATTTTTAAAACAAGTAAGAACGTTACAGTCGAGTTTCCCGACTGTTACAGACCCTGTACAAAAAAAACAAGTAAGAACGTTACAGTCGAGTTTCCCGACTGTTACAGACCCTGTACAAATTTGGTTTTAGGCATAATAAAACAAGAAAGGAAGGCTAGCTTCGGTACCCGAAGCTTAGAATACCCTTGCAGGCTAGTTGCTCTTAAACCGTTCAATCGTTTGTATGTCAGCTATAGGATATAGTAATCCGATTTTTGGATTTTTAAATTTCAAAAAAGGCTTTAATGTCTATGAAAACTGTTTTTCTCAAAAATGAATTAATTGTCTTGAAAAACACCAGAGTTATGCTCAGTGACCCATTTTTTCCCATAGTTCCTATGGCAGCTATAGGATATAGTGGTCCGATTTTAATGAAACTTTTAGGATATGTTAAAATTGCTATTAAATAGAGTTTACCAAGAAATAAATAAAAAACCTTTAAGAATGGCGAATTTATGGCTGTTTTTCCCAATCGTTCCTATGGCAGCTACGTGATCTAGTGTTCCGATTCCGGCCGTTCCGGCTTATATACTAACTGCAACAGATTGAAGGGTCGGTGCAAAGTTTAAGCCTGATAGCTTTAAAACTGAGGGACTAGTTTACATAGCAACCGACAGACGGACAGACGGACAGACGGACAGACAGACGGACAGACGGACATGGCTAGATCGTCTCGGCTGGTGATGCTGATCAAGAATATATATACTTTATAGGGTCGGAAATGTCTCCTTCACTGCGTTGCAAACTTCTGGTCAAAATTATAATACCCTCTGCAAGGGTATAAAAAAACCAAAAAAAATATATATTCACACCGAGTCCGGTCTGGGATTCGAACCCAAGATTCTCGCGTTTTAAGTCGAACGTCGTACCCATTCGACAAACCCAAACTTTTTGAACCGACAGCTAATACAGTATAAATATATTGAAGACGCACATTCATACATACATACATACACATTCCTATGTATGTATATGAAGGTAGTGGCAGCGCAGCTACAGCGGCACTTCCGAGAAAAATCAACCACCGAACGCAAGCGATTTACCGCTTTTTTGCGCAAATAAACAGATTTTTTGTGTTTTTCGCCTGTAAACTTTAGGTATTTATTGTGCGCTTTCTAATTAACCAATCTAGATGAAATTTTCAGGATCGGTAGAAATCTATGGTCCAATTGCATGTGTATTTTTAAAAAAATTTTAGCTTGAAAATTGTGCAGTGCAGGGCAGTGCGAAAATTCAAATACAAATTGCGGGGGCGGTGGGCGTGGCACCGACTTAAAAAAATAAACTCTAATTTACTCAGTATTAGNATAATACAGTATAAATATATTGAAGGCGCACATTCATACATATGTATATGAGAAAAATCAACCACCGAAAGCAAGCGATTTACCGTTTGTTGGCGCAAATAAACAGATTTTTTGTGTTTAGCGCCTGTAAACTTTAGGTATTTATCGTGCGCTTTCTAATTAACCAATCTTGATTAAATTTTCAGAATCGGTAGAAATCTATGCTCCAATTGCATGTGTATTTTTAAAAAAAATTTTAGCTTGAAAATTGTGCAGTGCAGGGCAGTGCAAAAATTCAAATACAAATTGCGGGGGCGGTGGGCGTGGCACCGACTTAAAAAAATAAACTCTAATTTACTTAGTTTTAGAAGAATCTACACTGGTAATACGGTTTTTCTAGCTCTTACAGTTGCTGAGATCCGTGTGTTCATCCGGACGGACAGACGGACATGGCTATATCGACTCACCTCGTCATGCTGATCAAAAATATATATACTTTGTGGGGTCTGCCACGCCTCCTTCTGCCTGTTACAAACATTTGCACAAACTTAATATACCCATTACCGTTTGGGTACAGGGTCTAAAAAATAATAAAAAAAACAAGAAAGGAAGGAAGAATGTCGAAATTTTGGCACTTTTTCCCAATCGTTCCTATGGCAGCTATGTGATGTAGTGTTCCGAATCCCGCCGTTCCGACTTATATACTACCTGCAACAGACTGAAGGGTCGGTGCAAAGTTTCAGCCCAATAGCTTTAAAACTGAGGGACTAGGTTACATAGCAACCGACAGACGGACAGACAGGCAGACAGACGGACAGACAGGCAGACAGACGGACAGACGGACATGGCTAGATCGACTCGGCTGGTGATGCTGATCAAGAATATATAAACTTCTGGTCAAAATTATAATACCCTCTGCAAGGGTATAAAAATACTTATGAGCGACGCGTTTCGTCAGTATAGGAACACGAAAGTATTCTTCAGCGACTCAGATTCCGGGAGCGAAAAGTGTAAAAGAATTTTGACAACAAAATGTGTACCCCCCGCCCCACCAACAGAAATGAATCCCAAACAGCTTAGGATCATTATAGACGCAGCCGTCAGCAAAGCTTTAGCAGAGCAAGCAGCGATAAATCAACAAAGAGAATTAGAGTTGCAACAAAAGATTGATACACTTGCCACTCAAGTGGCCCAGGTTAGCGTGACGACAAATCCAACTCAAGCCCTTGAGATCAAAACATTTCAGGCAATACAAATAATTGAAAATGTTAAATGTGACGAGCCCTTGGATGCTGTCAAATGTG
>JAJJHY010008300.1:0-29300 GCA_021224005.1 Drosophila setifemur
ATGAACACACGGATCTCAGCAACTGAAAGAGCTAGAGGAACCGTATTACCAGTGTAGATTCTCCTCGTACTGACGCAATAAGAGTTTATTTATTTAAGTCGGCGCCACGCCCACCGCCCCCGCAATTTATATTTGAATTTTTGCACTGCCCTGCACTGCACAATTTTCAAGCTTTCAAACACATGCAATTGGAGCATAAATTTCTACCGATCCTGAAAATTTCATCAAGATTGGTTAATTAGAAAGCGCACAATAATTACCAAAATTTACAGGCGCTAAACATAAGTAATCTGTTTATTTGCGAAAACAATCGGTAAATCACTTGCGTTCGGTGGTTGATTTTTCTCGGAAGTGCCGCTGCAGCTGCGCTGCCACTACCTTCACATACATATGTATGAATATATACAATATGCAATATACAATATACAATATACAATATACAATATACAATATATATTTACTGTATTAGCAACCGTTTCAAAAAGTTTTAGTTGGTCGAATGGTTACGATGTTCGACTGAAAACGAGAATCCCAGACCGGACTCGGAGAAAATATTTTGTTTTGTTTTTATTTATTTTGCTTATAACCAAATTTGTACAGGGTCTGTAACAGTCGGGAAACTCGACTGTAACGTTCTTACTTGTTAGATTTAAAAAAGTTAAATTGTTTGCTGTTAAGCCTGTAGTAATAGCGATTGCAATAGCGATCAACCAATTTTTGCCAGCTTTTAGCATGCTGTGGTGTCCCATTTCTCAACAAAGTATATATATTCTTAATCAGCATGACGAGTTGAGTCGATATAGCCAGTTTCGACTGGCCGTCTGACCGTCCCTTCGTCTGTCAGGATGAACAAACCGATCTCAGAAACTGTAAGTGCTACAGGAACCGTATTGTCCTAATACTTATGCAGATGAAGTCGAATGTTTTTTTTTTTGTCGGTGCCACGCCCACCGTTCCCGCAATTTCAATTTTTATGTTTGCACTGCACAATTTTCAAGTTAGACCCATCAGCTTTTTTTAACGCAACTAGATCTTAGATTTCTACCGATCCTGAAAATTTCACTCAGTTTGCTTTATTAGAAAGCGCACAAGAAATATGCAAAGTTTATAGACGCTAACAACAAGCTATCTGTTTATTTGCTCTAATAACCGATTAATAGGGAGTGCCGCTGAGAACTAGCTACTTGTACTAGCTACTTGCTTCGAAATGTGTATGGTTGTGCAATGGTTAGGATGTCCGTCGTTAAAATGTACGGCGTTGCGTGTCGTTAAATTCACCTCTTACCCTTGCAGAGGGTATTCGAATTTCGACCAGAAGATTGCAACGCAGTAAAGGCGGCATTATTGATCAGCATCACCACCCGAGTCGATCCTTCTTCCAGGTTCGGCGCCGGGGTGTTACTGCGCGAGGGTAACCGCGTTCAATTATGCCGGCCTTTACGCTCAGCAATGAAAGCCAAATATTTAAGCATTGGCCAGAGAGAATTTGTGTCCATGATCAGTTAAAAATGTATTGCAATATGAACTTAACTCAACAAAATATAGCCGGTAGTGCAGGCTTCTTGGCGGTGATAATGCTTGTTAGTCAATGAGCTTTTTCATTGGCTATAAGTTCCGCAATAATCACAAGTAATTATATTATTTTTAATTTCAAGTTATTTGGCCACGCAGGGCAATGTTTTTTAGTTTACAAATTTGGGGTTTATCGATCGAACGAAGGGCAAGCGGTCACGAATTGGCCGTGCAGTCGTATGGAGATAATTTTTATAGATCGAAAGGTTGCAAGCGGACCCGAATTGGCCGTGCGATCGTTATAAAGAGGAAAATCGAATTATATCAAAAAATTCTAGAGCTTAGGCAAAGGTCCGCCGCAATGAGATGAAGGTAATAACGAATAGAAAGAACAGAAATAGATGAAGGGAATTTAAGAGAGTCTTAAGACTCTGAGTCTGACTCTGGCCGCATAACCAAACAATGCTGATCTTACATTTCTTCAACATTTCTTCAAGCAGCATATCATTCTGGCCCAGATCCAATTATGTTCAATGTATATGAAGAATATGGTCGAAGAATATAACAATTATATTAATAAACACTAGAGCTATGGTCAATAACCCATTTTCTTCCATCGTTCCTATGCCAGCTTGCACCACCAAATACATTCTAAAGGAAATGGCAAATGCAGTATATTAAGGTAGTGCGTTTAGCTTCATTTTGCAGTGTTTTATAACAAATAACATTGATATAATATAACAAAAAAAAGCAAATAATTAAAATAAAATTTTCCGGATCGGTAGAAACTCATACTCCAATTTCGTGTGTAAAAGGAACTAAACTTAAGCTTAAACAGTTTGCAGTTAAAGCATAACAATACATACATATATGTGTTCAAGAAGTCGAGACCAGGTTCTCATCAAATAAACAATTATCCGCCCTCGGCTTGGCAACACAGCTCTCACTCATATATGAGGTGTTTAAATAAAGTAATGAGACTGGAAACGTCGATCCCGATCTGGCAACGCTGAAGACGAGGCTTTAAACACAGTCAGGTGCACATGTGATACGCATCCAGTATGAGTTTGAACGGCCTGCAGTCATCTGTTTGTCCGTAGCGTTAGTTTTCGTGAAAAAGTTTTGTCTTGTGCGTTCTAAGTATGAGTGGCAGCAGTTTCGAGCAACGGTGTGCACCAAGTCACACTGCAATCTCAATAATGCAGTTTTTAGACACTAAAAACATTCTTGTTGCTCCTCAGCCTCCTAATTTACCAGACATGAGTCCCTGTGACTTTTTTCTCTTCCCGAGATTGAAAAATCACCTCAAGGGATCTTGGGACACTTGCAAACATTCAAAAAGCTGTAACCGACCAGCTGAAGGCTATTGCAGAATCGGAGTTCCAGCAATGCTATGATGATTGGAAAAACCGTCTCCAGCCCTGTGTGGCTTCCCAAGGGAAATATTTTGAAGAAGACAGTATTGCATTATAATATTCTTTGAATAGAAAATTGAAAAAAGATCAGTCTCATTACTTTATTTACACACTTCTTACAAATTTTTGACAATTCTACGTTCTCATTCAGCACCTACTACACTAAAAACCAGATAATTTCAGTTCTTCATATACTTCTTCATACTCAAATCTTTTCCTAACCCCAAACAACATACTTTCGTTGCTTCTTAAATGCAGAAACTTTAGTTGGATTAAAAAAAAAACAAATTCTTATACTGTATTGTAAGTAGTAGATTTTAAGCCTCCATCTATTGCAAATACTTATCTGCATTCTTTCAACATAAAGACAACTTAAGTCCTAGTTGCCATTGCTGTTTCTTTCTAACGGGTGGGCCATCTATTGGTACATTTTTTAATTTCGTTGTTTGACAACACCAAACGAGCTACATACCCGTAATTTTGACAGTTCATTAGCCATACCATCCGCGGCACGAAACAACTTGTTTTCTCTTGAAGAGCGATTTGTGTCGCCGAAACTGTAGGAATTTTTAAAAGAAATATGGGTCGTGATAAAGCACCCACCGAAGGAGCTATACGCAAATTGGTGCGTAGCTGCAATTTTACACCGCTGGACTTTTTCCTGTGGGGTGCTGTTAAAAACCGATGTTATGCGGATAATCCAAAGTGAAATTGGCGCCGAGGTAGTCCAAAATGTCATTAATAATTGGGGTAAGCGAATGGCATACTGTAAGGCCAGAGGGAGCCACATGAACGAAATCGTTTTTCATTCTCGATGCGGATACTTTTAGCTTCACAACAACAAAAAATAGTCATTAAAACAAGAAAGGAAGGCTAAGGTACCCAAAGCTTAGAATACCCTTGCAAACCAGTTGCACTAAAACTGTTTGATCCTATGTACGGCAGCTAAAGGATATAGTGATTTTTGGTTTTTCATTTTCTAAAAGCCTTCAATGTCTATGAAAACTGCATTTCTCAAAAATGAATTAATTGTCTTGAAGATCACCAGAGTTATGCTCAATGCCACATATTCTCCCATCGTTCCTATGCCAGCTATGGGATATAGTGGTACGATTTTGATGATACTTCCAGAACATGTTATCATACCCATTAAATAGAGTTTCCTAAAAAATAAATTAATTATCTTAAAAAATTTTGATATATGGCACTTATTCCAAATCGTTTCTATGGCAGCTATGTGATGTAGTGTTCCGATTCCGGCCGTTCCGACTTATATACTACCTGCAACAGGTTGAAAGGCTTGTGCAAGGCCCGATAGCGTTAAAACTGAGAGACAAGTTCACATAGCAACCGACAGCCGGACAGACAGACAGACAGACGGACAGACAGACAGACGGACATGGCTAGATCGACTCGGCTGGTGATGCTGATCAAGAATATATACACTTTATAGGTTCGGAGACGTCTCTTTCATTGCGTTACAAACTTCTGATCAAAATTATAATACCCTCTTCTAGGGTATAAATATCAATGTATGCTCATTTGATCGCATTTTTAAAAACGTACCAATACCTTCATATACATATGTATGAATGTCCGCCTTCAATATATTTATACTGCAATAGCTACTGGTTCTGAAAGTATGTGGTGGTCGAATGGTTAGGACTTTTGATTGAAAGAACGAAGGTCTTAGGTTCGAGTCCCAGACCAGACTCGGTGTAAATAATTTTTTTTTCGTTCTTGATATATTTAGCTTATAACTAAATTGGTACAGGGTCTGTAATTGTCGGGAAACTCGACTGTAACGTTTTTACTTGTTTTATTCAGCAATTTATGAATATTTTTTATTAGTTACTTACCTTTCTCAAAACTCACAGTTTCAATGGGGTATCCCGCAACGGGACAGTTTAAAGTAAATAACTTCCCAGCTACTGTTGAAAGTTTCGGCATTGGTCGAATGTACGGCATTCCTTAAAAGAAAGATTTTTGAATGATTTATATATAGCAAGACAAAATATGGAGAAAATAAGTTTTCATTCCCTTCAAAATTAACTAAACAATTTTAGAGATCGTTAACACATGTCGTTGTTAAATATTTAGTATGCATACATGTCGACTATCTAATCTAATGAAAAATATTACCATGCATATATAAGGACCTATAATTGAATTGCTAACGATAAGTAAAACAATACCATCAGTCACATTAGTTGCTCTCCAACGACGCCAGACTTAGGCAACATCGTTTTGGACGCGTCACCGTAAAAACCCTATTCTTTCTACACCTTACCTAATATGCATACATTTACTCTATATCTTATATATAAAATTCTCATATCGCAGTGCTAGTCATTAAACTCCTCCGAAATGGCTCGACCGATTTTCGTGAAATTTTGTAGGCCTGAGAATCGGACAACATTAATCCCCCTAAATGTTAAGGGTGGTATTTGATTTCCCGCCCTCGCCGGTCGAAAACTTATCAATTACGAGTGTCTACAGTTGTTCATCCGGTCTCATATCTTACACACTATAAATTTGTCAAACATTTTGTATTGCGTATCAATCGTAGCAATGCCAAAAATACGCAAAGGGGCCAATTTGAGTCGTCGAACAGTCAATTCTACAGCCGCGCGAGATGGAAGAGCACGGAGATCAGGCGAACAAATCAAAGAAAATAATTAAAATTCGCGTGTGAGCATGGTGCAGTTACGTCAATCGCAAGAGGCACGAGATGAACGTAATCAACGCGTAGATTCATAGTTAATAGACGTAGAAGAGTTGACCAACAACGCAATCGCAAGAGGCATGAGCCAGTTGGGACGTGTTGCTTAGCAGGAGCTCATTGCTGCCAAAGCCAAACGAATCTAATAAATTTTTACGAATCTACTTTATGGGTGGCAAGGATTGCGACTACCATAATCTCAATTCGTTTTTTGCCAGGCGTATCATCGGCGAGCTGGAAATGAGCACAATGACTTATTTAAATTTTTTAAATCACACATGCACAAGCCACGAACGACAATCGCGCTATTGTCATCAATCCTGATAGAGCACCAGCTGGAGAGCATATACGTAGATTCAACGCACCTGTTCTTGACGACGTTGCTGGAATCATGGTTGGAGACCTTACAGCTACGCGATAAATCGTGATTCGAAGAAGAAATAATGATCTTCAGTATCTCAGTGACACACAGCGTTCATATGACGCTCTCCAATATCCCTTAATTTTTTGGAAGGGACAAGACGGATATTGCGTAAACATTAAACAACGAAATCCCGTAACTGGTAATTCATTCAATATTAAGAACATAATTAATGTATTGTTAAAGAATACTTCTTTAATTAATCTGAGTAAATATTATTACAGTATTCGTAATTCGTATTGTTTGATGATTAGACGCGGCCGAGACATCATTTTAAGATTTCGTGATCTTTGTCAACAATTAATGGTCGACATGTATGTGAAGATAGAGAGTTAACGACTACGATACTTGCAACATAATCAACAGAAGCTGCGTGCGGAAGAACATACGCACGCGAGATGATATTGCGAACGACGCTGACACTGCTGAAATTGGTAACTCTGTTATCTTACCATCATTGTACATAGGTAGCCCACGTCACATGCAAGAATTTCGTGTGTGAATATGGACGACCGTGTATTTTCATCACTTTCACATGTAATCCAAAGTGGCAAGAAATTACATCGTTGCTATTATCAGGACAAAATAAAATACATCGTCATGACATTACAGCACGTATGTTTATTAACAAATTGCATTATTAGGGTCCACACGTTGTTGGATGTATTCAGCCGAGTGGCAAAAGTAATTAAGATATTAATGAAAAATGTCATTGAAGCCATCATTAGACCCTGTACCCAAAGGGCATAAGGGCATATTAAGTTTGTGCAAATGTATGCAACAGGCAGAAGGAGGCGTGGCCGCCCCACAAAGTATATATATTCTTCATCAGAATGACAAGCTGAGTCGATATAGCCATGTCCGTCTGTCCGTCCGGATGAACACACGGATCTCAGCAACTGTAAGAGCTAGAGGAACCGTATTACCAGTGTATATTTTCCTAATACTGACGCAACTGAAGTTTTGTTTTTAGTCGGCGCCACGCCCACCGCTTCGTAATTTGTATTTTTGCACTGCCATGCACTGCACAATTTTCAAGCTAAAATTTTTTTTAAAATACAGATGCCATTGGAACATAGATTTCTACCGATCCTGAAAATTTCATCAAGATTGGTTAATTACAGCGCACAATAATATATATATATTGTATTAGTTGCTGGTTCAAAAATTATGGCGTAGTCGAATGGTTACGACGTTCGACTGGAAGCGCGAAGATCTTGGATTCGATTCCCAGACTGGACTCGGTAGAAATATGTTTTTTTTGTTGGTTTTGATTTATTTTGCCTATAACCGAATTTGTACAGAGTCTGTAACAGTTGGGAAACTCGACTGTAACGTTCTTACTTGTTTTGAATGGCAAGTTTCGAGGCGAAAATGTGTTGCTGCCACGAATCCCTATAATTCCTTCAGATGTGCCAATTGAATTCAAATGCACACAATTTCCAATTACATTGACATTCGTTATGCCGATCAATAAGTCACAAGGTCAGACATTATCAGACATTATTTTCCCACGGACAACTACACGTATACGAGTATGTATATGTACATGTATATATGTATATGTATATAGTATATGTGGCATGGAAAACCAGCAAGTTTGTTTGTGATGGCTAAAGACGGAATAACCAAGAATATTGTAATTAATCTTTCTTTTTTCCAACTTTCATAATTGATAAAGAATAGTCGGTCGTCTTTGGTGGCATTGATTTAAATCTATTGACTGTGTAACAAATGATGATGAAGACACCATTTATCATATTGAATATGCACAATAAATAAACGCTTAACTCGGTGAAACGTGGCAAGGTTTAGCTATTAAGCCTATATAAGTCTATATAAGTGAGCTGGACGCTGAAACAAGACGTGAACGCTATATCTTTTTCCACATTGCGGCCGTGATGAAACCCAAAACCAATAACTAAAACTAAATTACTTAAAAACAGGAAAGGCAGGCTAGTTATAAGGCTATATGAAGTATATAGTCCAAGATGAATTAATTATATTAATAAACACCACAGATATGGTCAATGACTCTTTTCTTCCATCGTTCTTATGGCAGCTATGGGATATAATAGTCCGATTTTAATAACATTTTTAGAATTGGTTAACATAGTTATTTAAAAAGGACTTACGACCCTGTTTCTCAATAGTTTCTATGGCAGCTATGTGATGTAGTGTTCCGATTCCTTCTGTTCCGAGTTATATACTACATGCAACAGATAAAAGAGTTGATGCAAGGTTTAAAAGCTTTAAAACTGAGAGACAGACGGACATGCAGACAGACGGATATGGCTAGATCGACTCGGCTGATTATACTGACCACCGCGTTGCAAGCTTGTCCAAAATGATAATACCCTCTGTACATATACCAAGGACCGCAATTTGGCGCAGGTTTGAAACATAAATTTGCTGATTTAAGAAAAAAAGCACCAATACCTCCAACGGATGGCATATGACCGAATTCAGTGTCCCCGAAGGATTACAAAAAAATTTGTAAAACTTACATTTTTTCTAGCATCAAACTAGAAAAATAGATAGAAATTCACAAAAGCGATTGCTGCAATAAAATACAATACAATAATGACAGTATAACAAGTACGAACGTTACAGTCGTGTTTCGCGACTGTTACAGACCCTGTAAAAATTTGGTTATAAGCTAAATAAATAAAAACCAAAAAAATATGTATACCTATTTACACCGAGTCCGGTCTGGGATTCGAACCCAAGATCTTCGCGCTTTCAAGCGAACATCGTAACCATTCGACCACACAATACTTTCTAAATGAGCAGCTAATACAGTACAAACATATTGAAGTGGTGGCAGCTGCAGCGGCACTTCCGAGAAAAATCAACCACCGAACGCAAGCGATTTACCGTTTGTTTGAGCAAATAAGCAGATTGCTTGTGGTTAGCGCCTGTAAACTTTGGGAATTTATTGTGCGCTTTCTAATTAACCAATCTTGAATCGGTAGAAATCTATGCTTCAATTGCATATGTATTTTTAAACAAAATTTAGCTTGAAAATTGTGCAGTGCAGGGCAGTGCAAAAATTCAAATACAAATTGCGGGGGCGGTGGGCGTTGCGCCGACCTAAAAAAATAAACTCTAAGTATTAGGAGAATCTGCACTGGTAATACGGTTCCTCTAGCTCTTACAGTTACTGAGATCCGTGTGTTCATCCGGACGGACGGACGGACGGTTCTGTTCGATCGTTTGTATGGCCGCTATAGGATATAGTGATCCGATTTTTGGTTTCTAATTTTCTAAAACGACTTTATTGTCTATATAAACTGCATTTCTCAAGAATGAAGAATGTCCTGAAGACACCAGAGTTATGCTCAATGACCCATTTTCTCCCATCGTTCCTATGACAGCTATATGATATAGTGGTCCGATTTTGATGATACTTTTAGGATATGTTAAAATAGTCATTAAATAGGGTTTTCTAAAAAATAAATTAATTACCTCAAAAATTGGAACTTATGACACTTTTCCCAATCTTTCCTATGGCAGCTATGTGATGTAGTGTTTCGATTCCGGCCGTTCCGACTTATATATACCTGCAACAGATTAAAGGGTCTGTGCAAAGATTTAGCGTGGTAGCTTTAAAAATGAGAGACTAGTTTACATAGCAACCGACAGACGGACATGGCTAGATCGACTCGGCTGGTGATGCTAATCATAATATATATACTTTATAGGTTCGGAGACGTCTCCTTTACTGCGTTACAAAATTCTTGTCAAAATTATAATACCCTCTGCAATTGTATAAAAACAACAAGATGTTCAGGACATTACCAAATCGTTTCAGACTATCCAGAAAATGTACCTACTATACACGTATACGATTTAACGTAGCTTGTCCACGTTCCACCACGCTGGAAAAATATTAACGTCATAATAATGATTCTGAAACCAGACCAAGAAAATACATAGTCAACGTCAAAGCCTATAAGTCATACTAAAACTCTTTTAAAAGGCTGTCTGCTGAATTTTGATCTTTATATGACTAAGAAGAGCATCACCAACTCATTATTTTCAATTTCGTCAGCACGGCATCTAAGAGTGTGAGACAACTGTGTATATTACGAAAAATATTTATTTATTGCTTAGACAAAATAATTAAATTTTTTTTGTTGGCCATGCAGAGCAATGTTTAAAATAGTTGAACAATATTTTCTGGTAGAGCAGAAAGGCACGACGTTGAAGTACCAAAGGTCGAACGAAAAATGGAAAACGGTCCTGAGGGCCGTGCAATTGAATAAAGCGACCATTGATTACTGAATATAGTGCTTACGCCAAGAGACGCAGCAATAAGATAAATATTATAAGAGATTTCAATAGATGAAGGAAATATAAAGAGTTTGCAATAAGTTATTTTGTTCTAACTCTAGCTGGAAACCCAAACAAATAGATTACCAGCATCACATGTGTGTTTAATCAGTAACGCATTAAAAAAACAAGTAAGAACGTTACAGTCGAGTTTTCCGACTGTTACAGACCCTGTACAAAAAAGAATATATATATATTCACACCGAGTCCGGTCTGGGATTCGAACCCAAGATCTTCGCGTTTTAAGTCGAACGTCGTAACCATTCGACAAACCCAAACTTTTTGAACCGGCAGCTAATACAGTATAAATATATTGAAGACGCACATTCATACATATGTATAAGAAGGTAGTGGCAGCGCAACTGCAGCGGCACTTCCGAGAAAAATCAACCACCGAACGCAAGCGATTTACCGTTTGTTTGCGCAAATAAACAGATTTTTTGTGTTTAGCGCCTGTAAACTTTAGGTATTTTTTGTGCGCTTTCTAATTAACCAATCTTGATGAAATTTTCAGGATCGGTAGAAATCTATGCTCCAATTGCATGTGTATTTTTAAAAAAAATTTATATTGAAAATTGTGCAGTGCAGGGCAGTGCAAAAGTTCAAATACAAATTGCGGGGGCGGTGGGCGTGGCACCAACTTAAAAAAATAAACTCTAATTTACTCAGTATTAGAAGAATCTACACTGGTAATACGGTTCGTCTAGCTCTTACAGTTGCTGAGATCCGTGTGTTCATCCGGACGGACGGACGGACGGACGGACGGACGGACGGACGGACGGACGGACAGACGGACAGACGGACAGACGGACATGGCTATATCAACTCAGCTCGTCATGCTGATCAAGAATATATATACTTTATGGGGTCTGCCACGCCTCCTTCTGCCTGTTACATACATTTGCACAAACTTAATATACCCTTTACCCTTTGGGTACAGGGTCTAAAAAAGAACATAATTCAGCTATTTTCCTGGTACTTTATTGCTTTGGTCTTGGCATTTGATCGCATATAGCTGGATGTTAGAATTAAAAAAATTAAGAAGCTTTCTTTTATAAAGCACGGACTTCTTTTAGTTGAAACAAGCTTAAAGGTATCATATTGTCAGCAAATAGTTTCTGTCATACTCGTTATTTTGAATAATAACTGTCCCGGGATTTTTGGTCGAAAATCATTGGTTGTGTTCCCTAAGTTAAAACGATGTCAATTTCGCGGTGCATGACCCCACTTCCAAAGTAAGGCCATTGGAGTTCCAAATTACAATATCTAGACTATAAACTGACAAAGCATTTAAGGGGCATGATGCAGTTTTTAGAATGTCTAAATTCCTGACAGTGGAAGCACCTTAGGTTTATTTCACTAGTCGGAATTTAAGAAACTGCTTGGCTAGTTATGTTATAATTTATTTAGTTTCTATTGATGAATGTAAGTTATGTGCAACTACCATGAAAGAAAATAGCATTTACGTAGTTTATTTCAACACGTTATATTTGGAAGACATTGGTTGACGTCTTAATTAATTTATTGGTACAAGCAGAAGCTTATAGCCCTTTGAATTTGGGCCAGTAATAAAGTTAGATGGTCCAGGGATAACATTAGACCTCCGGCTTACATCTGTACTAATTTCACAGTTGCAGGAAGTAAGGAAGCACGGCTTAAGTCAATTGAATTTTCAATTAATGTGACATCTATATTAACAGTATATTATTTAGCCAGCCGGCTAGTCAAAATACGTGATAGACTTGTTAAAGTGCTTATCATCATCTTTATGGATCATGGCGAGCGATAATATTTCCCCTTAATTGCAAGCCAAGTCCAGGTGAGTTTTATTTCGATGTTGTAGAGGAGAACTTTGTATTTCAGAGGTAAAGGCGACAGTGAGTTGAGCAGCTAATTCAGACTTCATTGAGTTATATGCTTCCGGCACGTGGGCCGCCTGTCAATGTAGACACCGAGGTAGGTGTCTTAATTTACATGTTGAACAGATACTGTTTAGTGTTGGGAGGGCATGGTTTGAACAGGAAATGTCTACCGTTGAAGGTATTTAGGGAATTCGAACTTTAAGAGGACTGTTTTTCGTTCCACATGTTCATGTGTATTTATTCCAAAATTTTAGCTTGAAAATTGTGGAGTGCAGGGCAGTGCAAAAATTCAAATACAAATTACGGGGGCGGTGGGCATGGCGCCGACTTAAAAATATAAACTCTAATTGCGTCAGTATTAGGATAATCTACACTGGTAATACGGTTCCTCTAGCTCTTACAGTTGCCGAGATCCGTGTGTTCATCCGGACGGACAGACGGACAGACGTACATGGCTATATCGACTCAGCTCGTCATGCTGATCAAGAATATATACTTTGTGGGGTCTGCCACGCCTTCTTCTGCCTGTTACATACATTTTTACAAACTTAATATACCCTTTACACTTTGGGTACAGGGTCTAAAAAATCAAGTAAGAACATTACAGTCGAGTTTCACGACTGTAAAATACCATGTACCTATTTTGTTATAAGCAAAATGAATTAAAAACTATACAAAAAAGTGCAAAAAACAACGACCCAGTCTGGGGCTCAAACCAGACCTCCGTCTTATAAGCCAGACATTCTTACTATTGCATCACCGTATACATTTTCAATCAAGTAGCTGCAGTATAAATATATTAAAGGAAGTCAACTTGATCAACCCCATTTTGCAGTGTTTCATAACAAATAATATATAAATTATTTTACAAAAACATAATTTAGCATAACTTAAAAAAAATAAAAAAAAATATTAAAAAAGTTTTACAAGGTTTCGCAAGGTGCAAGGATTCAAATCCCGACCCCAAGCGACTTACCATTTATGTGTGCAATTAAACAGATAGCTTGTTGTTAACGGCTGTAAACTTTTCGAACTTTTTTGTTCGCTTTCTTATGAACCAAACGTGATTATATTTTCAGGATCCGTAGATC
Source organism: Drosophila setifemur (assembly GCA_021224005.1). Taxonomy (NCBI): domain Eukaryota; kingdom Metazoa; phylum Arthropoda; class Insecta; order Diptera; family Drosophilidae; genus Drosophila; species Drosophila setifemur. The sequence continues at coordinate 13,359 of JAJJHY010008300.1, forward strand.
TAATTGCGTGTAACTCTAGCAGAATACTCTAGCCTGCAAATTATGCAGTGCAGTGCAAACATTAAAATACAAATTGAGGGGCGGTGGGAGTGACCCCGATGAACGAACGGATCTCAGAAACTGTAAGAGCTATAGTAATTTTATTACGGACGAACGGACAAACGGACATGGGTACATGGACTTAGCTCGTCATGCTGATCAAGAATATATATGCTTTGTGGGGTCTGCCACGCCTCCATCTGCCTGTTACATACATTTGCACAAAATTAATATACCATTTACCCTTAGAGTACAACGTCTAAAAACTATTGGCTGCATGTCCCGACAGGATCCATTCGAGGCAGGTGCCACCGGCAAGGAAGTAGCCCAGGCAGAATTATGTCCGAATAAATGTTGGATCCAAGTACCAGGGTCATCGTGGATGGTCGGAACCAATGTTCGTCCGCCAAGATACATTTGTGTGACTCAACTCGCAGGACGGGTCAAATACGATCGAATTTCAAATGTTTTCTCATCATTGAAAATCACAACAAGTGCCGTGAAGAGGATGCTGACACATCGGTGCTGAAGAAGAGATGTTTAGGATGTTGTTTACGCAGTTGAGCCAACAGACGAAACTGTCGAAGCGCAACCTTTGCCGAGTGTAGAGCGAGTTTGAGCCGCTGGAGAGCGACTTCTAGTTGATGGAGAGCATCGGAACTCATGGAGATGCACAGGGTATAGTGATCCCGAGTTCACGACAGCGAGAAAAACGTGTTAGGATTTCGGACGATGGAGGAAGTTTTGCGAAGTTACACTTAACAGCTCGTTGCTTCAATTCTGTATCAGGTAAAATGATCTGTGTTAGCTGGCCACTGAGTTTGGAAGCTGTAGCTACTACGGCCCATGTCACTATAAGTCACTGGCTTGAAGCTCGTGTGTCTTCGGAGAGATCGTGTGGAACGATTATGAAAAAACGTCGTAAATTCGACGTTTAAATATAATGGATTGATTATTTTTAAATAACTTTTAAATATCCATGTTAAGCTATTCTGAAAATCTTATTAGCATCGGACTATTTTATCATATAGCTGCCAAACGAACGATGGGAAAAAATGGTTCATTGACCATTCCTGTGGTGTTTATTAATACAATTAATTCATTTTTGAATAATAAACTTCATACTTGTATACATTCAAGCTAATGTAGAAAATAAAAACCCGAAAATATATTTAATAGTTGCCGATACAAATTGGGGAATTTCTTTGTTTGGCTTGTTCATGCACATATCTATGTATGAATAATTAACAAAATGCAATTTGCAGGAAAATATTGACAACGGGAATTATTGCTCGTTTTAGAAAGGGTTATTTCAATTTTTTTATACCCTTGCAGAGGGTATTATAATTTTGACCAGAAGCATGCGACGCAATGAAGGAGACATCTCCGAACCCATAAAGTATATATATTCTTGATCAGCATCACCAGCCAAGTCGATGTAGCCATGTCAGTCTGTCCGTCTGTACAAATGGTACATAGACTAAAATTTTACAAATTTGATAAAAAACTTTATCAAAAATGTTAAAAAAAATAAATTAATTACCTCAAAAATTGGCGAACTTATGACACTTTCCCAATCGTTCCTATGGCAGCTATGTGATGTAGTGTTTCGATTCCGGCCGTTCCGAGTTATATATACCTGCAACAGATTGAAGGGTCTGTGCAAAGATTTAGCGTGGTAACTTTAAAAATGAGAGACTAGTTTACATAGCAACCGACAGACGGACATGGCTAGATCGACTCGGCTGGTGATGCTGATCATAATATATATACTTTATAGGTTCGGAGACGTCTCCTTCACTGCGTTACAAACTTCTAGTCAAAATTATAATACCCTCTGCAAGGGTATAAAAACAACAAGATGTTCAGGACATTACCAAATCGTTTCAGACTATCCAGAAAATGTACCTACTATACACGTATACGATTTAACGTAGCTTGGCCACGTTCCACCACGCTGGAAGAATAATAACGGCATAATAATGATTCTGAAACCAGACCAAGAAAATACATAGTCAACGTCAAAGCCTATAAGTCATACTAAAACTCTTTTAAAAGGCTGTCTGCTGGATTTTGATCTTTATATGACTAAGAAGAGCATCACCAACTCATTATTTTCAATTTCGTCAGCACGGCATCTAAAAGTGTGAGACAACTGTGTATATTACCAAGAATATTTATTTATTGCTTAGACAAAATAAATAAATTTTTTTGTTGGCCATGCAGAGCAATGTTTAAAATAGTTGAACAATATTTTCTGGTAGAGCAGAAAGGCACGACGTTGAAGTACCAAAGGTCGAACGAAAAATGACAAATGAAATATAAAGAGTTTGAAATAAGTTATTTTGTTCTAACTCTAGCTGGAAACCCAAACAAATAGATTACCAGCATCACATGTGTGTTTAATCAGTAACGCATTAAAAAAAAACAAGTAAGAACGTTACAGTCGAGTTTCCCGACTGTTACAGACCCTGTACAAAAAAAAAAAAAAATACGTATATTTTCACACCGAGAGTCCGGTCTGGGATTCGAACCCAAGATCTTCGCGTTTTAAGTCGAACGTCGTAACCATTCGACATACCCAAACTTTTGAACCGACAGCTAATACAGTATAAATATATTGAAGACGCACATTCAAACATATGTATATGAAGGTAGTGGCAGCGCAGCTGCAGCGGCACTTCCGAGAAAATCAACCACCGAACGCAAGCGATTTACCGTTTGTTTGCGCAAATAAACAGATTATTTGTGTTTGGCGCCTCTAAACTTTAGGTATTTATTGTGCGCTTTCTAATTAACCAATCTTGATCAAATTTTCAGGATCGGTAGAAATCTATGCTCCAATTGCATGTGTATTTTAAAAAAAATTTTATATTGAAAATTGTGCAGTGCATGGCAGTGCAAAAATACAAATTACGAAGCGGTGGGCGTGGCACCAATTTAAAAAAATAAACTCTAATTTACTCAGTATTAGAAGAATCTACACTGGTAATACGGTTCCTCTAGCTCTTACAGTTGCTGAGATCCGTGTGTTCATCCGGACGGACGGACGGACAGACGGACATGGCTATATCGACTCAGCTCGTCATGCTGATCAAGAATATATATACTTTGTGTGGTCTGCCACGCCTCCTTCTGCCTGTTACATACATTTGCACAAAACCTAATATACCCTTTACCCTTTGGGTACAGGGTCTAAAAAAAGAACATAATTCAGCTATTTTCCCGGTACTTTATTGATTTGGTCTTGGCATTTGATCGCATATAGCTGGATGTTAGAATTAAAAAAATTAAGAAGCTTTCTTTTATAAAGCACGGACTTCTTTTAGTTGAAACAAGCTGAAAGGTATCATATTGTCAGCAAATAGTTTCTGTCATACTCGTTATTTTGAATAATAACTGTCCCGGGATTTTTGGTCGAAAATCATTGGTTGTGTTCCCTAAGTTAAAACGATGTCAATTTCGCGGTGCATGACCCCAATTCCAAAGTAAGGCCATTGGAGTTCCAAATTACAATATCTAGACTATAAACTGACAAAGCATTTAAGGGGCATGATGCAGTTTTTAGAATGTCTAAATTCCTGACAGTGGAAGCACCTTAGGTTTATTTCACTAGTCGGAATTTAAGAAACTGCTTGGCTAGTTATGTTATAATTTATTTAGTTTCTATTGATGAATGTAAGTTATGTGCAACTACCATGAAAGAAAATAGCATTTACGTAGTTTATTTCAACACGTTATATTTGGAAGACATTGGTTGACGTCTTAATTAATTTATTGGTACAAGCAGAAGCTTATAGCCCTTTGAATTTGGGCCAGTAATAAAGTTAGATGGTCCAGGGATAACATTAGACCTCCGGCTTACATCTGTACTAATTTCACAGTTGCAGGAAGTAAGGAAGCACGGCTTAAGTCAATTGAATTTTCAATTAATGTGACATCTATATTAACAGTATATTGTTTAGCCAGGCGGCTAGTCAAAATACGTGATAGACTTGTTAAAGTGCTTATCATCATCTTTATGGACCATGGCGAGCGATAATATTTCTTAGGATTTTCGATTGGACTCTAGTTGATCTCCACGTTGCTGGCAGTGGCATTTCCCCTTAATTGCAAGCCAAGTCCAGGTGGGTTTTATTTCGATGTTGTAGAGGAGAACTTTGTATTTCAGAGGTAAAGGCGACAGTGAGTTGAGCAGCTAATTCAGATTTCATTGAATTAGCATTTTCTTAGTTTTTATATGCTTCCGCCACGTGGGCCGCCTGTCAATGTAGACACCGAGGTAAGTGTCTTAATTTACATGTTGAACAGATACTGTTTAGTGTTGGGAGGGCATGGTTTGAACAGGAAATGCCTACTGTTGAAGGTATTTAGGGAATTCAAACTTTAAGAGGACTGTTTTTCGTTCCACATGTTCATGTGTATTTATTCCAAAATTTTAGCTTGAAAATTGTGGAGTGCAGGGCAGTGCAAAAATTCAAATACAAATTACGGGGGCGGTGGGCATGGCGCCGACTTAAAAAAATAAACTCTAATTGCGTCAGTATTACGATAATCTACACTGGTAATACGGTTCCTCTAGCTCTTACAGTTGCCGAGATCCGTGTGTTCATCCGGACGGACAGACGGACAGACGTACATGGCTATATCGACTCAGCTCGTCATGCTGATCAAGAATATATACTTTGTGGGGTCTGCCACGCCTTCTTCTGCCTGTTACATACATTTTTACAAACTTAATATACCCTTTACACTTTGGGTACAGGGTCTAAAAAATCAAGTAAGAACATTACAGTCGAGTTTCACGACTGTAAAATACCATGTACCTATTTTGTTATAAGCAAAATGAATTAAAAACTATACAAAAAAGTGCAAAAAACAACGACCCAGTCTGGGGCTCAAACCAGACCTCCGTCTTATAAGCCAGACATTCTTACTATTGCATCACCGTATACATTTTCAATCAAGTAGCTGCAGTATAAATATATTAAAGGAAGTCAACTTGATCAACCCCATTTTGCAGTGTTTCATAACAAATAATATTTAAATTATTTTACAAAAACATAATTTAGCATAACTTAAAAAAAATAAAAAAAAATATTAAAAAAGTTTTACAAGGTTTCGCAAGGTGCAAGGATTCAAATCCCGACCCCAAGCGACTTACCATTTATGTGTGCAATTAAACAGATAGCTTGTTGTTAACGGCTGTAAACTTTTCGAACTTTTTTGTTCGCTTTCTTATGAACCAAACGTGATTATATTTTCAGGATCCGTAGATCTAATTGCGTGTAACTCTAGCAGAATACTCTAGCCTGCAAATTATGCAGTGCAGTGCAAACATTAAAATACAAATTGAGGGGCGGTGGGAGTGACCCCGATGAACGAACGGATCTCAGAAACTGTAAGAGCTATAGTAATTTTATTACGGACGAACGGACAAACGGACATGGGTACATGGACTTAGCTCGTCATGCTGATCAAGAATATATATGCTTTGTGGGGTCTGCCACGCCTCCATCTGCCTGTTACATACATTTGCACAAAATTAATATACCATTTACCCTTAGAGTACAACGTCTAAAAACTATTGGCTGCATGTCCCGACAGGATCCATTCGAGGCAGGTGCCACCGGCAAGGAAGTAGCCCAGGCAGAATTATGTCCGAATAAATGTTGGATCCAAGTACCAGGGACATCGTGGATGGTCGCAACCAATGTTTCGTCCGCCAAGATACATTTGTGTGACTCAACTCGCAGGACGGGTCAAATACGATCGAATTTCAAATGTTTTCTCATCATTGAAAATCACAACAAGTGCCGTGAAGAGGATGCTGACACATCGGTGCTGAAGAAGAGATGTTTAGGATGTTGTTTGCGCAGTTGAGCCAACAGACGAAACTGTCGAAGCGCAACCTTTGCCGAGTGTAGAGCGAGTTTGAGCCGCTGGAGAGCGACTTCTAGTTGATGGAGAGCGACGGAACTCATGAAGATGCACAGGGTATAGTGATCCCGCGTTCACGACAGCGAGAAAAACGTGTTAGGATTTCGGACGATGGAGGAAGTTTTGCGAAGTTACACTTAACAGCTCGTTGCTTCAATTCTGTATCAGGTAAAATGATCTGTGTTAGCTGGCCACTGAGTTTGGAAGCTGTAGCTACTACGGCCCATGTCACTATAAGTCACTGGCTTGAAGCTCGTGTGTCTTCGGAGCGATCGTGTGGAACGATTATGAAAAAAACGTCGTAAATTCGACGTTTAAATATAATGGATTGATTATTTTTAAATAACTTTTAAATATCCATGTTAAGCTATTCTGAAAATCTTATTAGCATCGGACTATTTTATCATATAGCTGCCAAACGAACGATGGGAAAAAATGGTTCAATGACCATACCTGTGGTGTTTATTAATACAATTAATTCATTTTTGAATAATAAACTTCATACTTGTATACATTCAAGCTAATGTAGAAAATAACAAGAAAGGAAGGCTAGCTTCGGTACCCGAAGCTTAGAATACCCTTGCAGACCAGTTCCCTTAAAACTGTGCGGTAATTTGTATGGCAGCTATATTGGGATATAGTAATCCGATTTTTGGTTTTTGATTTCCTAAATCAGTTTTACTGTCTATGGAAACTGTATTTCTCAAGAATGAATTAATTGTCTTGAAAAACACCAGAGTTATGCTCAATGACCCATTTCTCCCATCGTTCCTATGGCAGCTATAGGATTTAGTGGTCCGATTTTTATGAAACTTTCAGGATAAGTTAAAATAGTCATTAAAAATAGATTTCTAAATAATGAATTGGTTATCTTAAAAAATGGCGAATTTATGGCACTTTTTCTCAATCGTTCCTATGGCAGCTATGTGATGTAATGTTACGATTCCGGCCGTTCCGAGTTATATACTACCTGCAACAGATTGAAGGGTTGGTGCAAAGTTTCAGTCCGATAGCTTTAAAACTGAGAGACTAGTTTACATAGCAACCGACAGACGGACAGACAGACAGACGGACAGACGGACAGACAGACGGACACGGCTATATCGACTCGGCTGGTGATGCTGATCAAGAATATATATACTTTATAGGGTCGGAAATGTCTCCTTCACTGCGTTACAAACTTCTGGTCAAAATTATAATACCCTCTGCAAGGGTATAAAAAACCGAAAATATATTTAATAGTTGCCGATACAAATTGGGGAATTTCTTTGTTTGGCTTGTTCATGCACATATCTATGTATGAATAATTAACAAAATGCAATTTGCAGGAAAATATTGACAACGGGAATTATTGCTCGTTTTAGAAAGGGTTATTTCAATTTTTTTTATACCCTTGCAGAGGGTATTATAATTTTGACCAGAAGCTTGCGACGCAATGAAGGAGACATCTCCGAACCCATAAAGTATATATATTCTTGATCAGCATCACCAGCCAAGTCGATGTAGCCATGTCAGTCTGTCCGTCTGTACAAATGGTACATAGACTAAAATTTTACAAATTTGATAAAAAACTTTATCAAAAATGTTAAGTTAAAAACAAAAGAAAATCTTTTGATAATAATAATAAAACTTACCTTTTATAAACCCATTATATTTTGTTAATTATATAATTACGACATTCATTTTAAGGGGTGAGGTGCATTGTGCATACAAGTCGACTATGCAATATTTTACAATGCATATAAAGGGTCGTGCAAGTAGAGCGGGTCGATTTAAATTACATTGTAAACTTTGCATATTTATTGTGCGCTCTCTAGTTAACCAAATTTAATGACATTTTCAGGATCAATAGAAACTAATGCACCAATTGCGTGTGTTAAAGCTCAAGACTCTAGCTTGCGCAGTGTGGTGCAAACTTAGAAACACAAATTGTTATGTTATTAATATCGACCCGCTCTATTTAAAAAACCCTTTATAAGTTGACCTATAAATAAATTGTTTACGATAAGTCATAAAATACCATCGGTAAACGATCAGTCACCTCAGCTCCACCCCAACGAAGCCAGACTTAGGCAACATTGTTTTGGACGCGTGTAGGGGACAGCCTGGTTAATTTAAAAAAAAATAACACGCGCAGAACTAAATATTAATTGCAAGCGAATTCGTAAGGGCCCAGCCAAAGTAAGGGTAGAACGCATGCTTATCCAGTCGAACTGCGCACACACACGCTTAACCGATTACTTCTCTCGCTTTTGCTTGCACTCCAAAAAGGAGAAAGGAGAAACGCGGAGAGGCCGGCCAGTACGCACGTTTTTGCGTTGTTACTAAGCTATTTTCTTCACTGCACCCGGCCTGCCCAAACCTTTACGGCAACACGTGAGATCATAGCCTGCAACATGAGACACCGCTAAGGCGTCCTAGCATTACTAGATCTAAAACCACCAGCACCTAAAACGAGGAAATTCGGCGATAGACCGTCCCAGGCCACGCGGCAACATAAGCCAGCTTACCGACTACATGGTCACATAACCTTGCTGTTCTGGGAAACGTGGTCCACGTAGGTTAGCAAAGAGAATGCCAGTCAGTTCATACACCGGAGGCCACAGCGATAGGAATTACTAACAGAGAAGTCGTTCTGGATTTGTATATAGTTTTGATTAGCTTACCTTGATTTCAAAAATGTATGTATTTTTTAGTTCGAAGTTCATGTAAATTTAAATTTGTGAACCGCTAACATTCCTCCGATGGGTCCAGCGCATCAGCAACAGAGGATCTGTTCGTAAGTGATTTTCGCCGTCACCGACTTGTATAAATATATGCGTTTATTTTAACTTAAGCGGAAGTTTTAATGAAATGGTGTACAAATGAGCATATGTAGGGTTAATATTTTAATTATGCCTTGGCAAAGGTATTCTAATTTTGACCACAAGCTTGCAACGCGGTGATGGATACATCTCCGACGCTACATCTATTTTATAAGAAAGTCGGGTTTTCCTTCCTGACGCTTTAACTCCAGAACGCACGAACCGATTTCCACGGTTTTGCATCGTTGGAAAGGTCTCGGGCTCCGTGAGGTTTATAGCAAAGAAAATTCAGAAAAATTTCAACAGAAAAGCGGGATAATCTTTTATTACATACAGCGCCATCTCTGATACATAGCATGTACTACAAACCAATATTTTAAGTAGATGGCGCCGGTGCGTGATACATTGTTTGACAGCTACTCATTGTTCTCTGCTCAGTTAATTTCATGTGACAAACCGGTATTGTGTTCACTGTGAAATTGTGAAAAAAAGTAAGCATTTGTCTTTAAGGTGGTAAGTTAAACTGTGTAAATTATGTGGATCGTGCATTTGAAGTTAAATTCACCACTCTGTCCATAGTTCAAAATGCCTAGAGGACGACGTGCGAACATCGGCTGCCGCACAAGCCATGCATAATAAGAAAAATGTCCGATTGTTAAAAGTTCAAAAGAGAAACGGCAGGATTGTGCTGCGCAAGTGGAAAAGTCAAACTGAACCATTGTTCGATGGAAGTGATCCCGATTCCAGCCATTTTCTTCAACACATCCTTGAATACAAAAACTGCTTTCGCATGACTTCCTTTGGAGCTAATATCATTCGAGAAGGCGGCTTCATGCCGACTTGCAAGGTAAAAGATGTATCTTTTGTATGTGTTGTAACACACAACCAATGACCTACCCCAAAACAATGAATTGCAACACATAACAACTACATATACACCACACACAACACCATCACACGATCAGAAGTAACACCGTACTCGTATTCTTTAACAAATGATTGTTTGCAATTACAGATACAAGGACAAATATATCATTTGCATGGTTTAATGGTGCCAAGCCAGATGAACCGCATCGATTTCTGCAAATTATTCTCAATTAGCTCTTATTGAAAATGTTTTCCAAACATTAGTGAAAATTATCAGAATTATGCTTGGTTAAGTCAACGAGCAATTCTTGCCGCAAAGAAAAATGATGTACACGCACTGAAATTCACCATTCAATCAAAAATTGCTGGCGATTTGGTGACATACAAATCCGTTGATTCCATAATAATACCGATGATGTAGTAAATTATCCAACGGAGTTTTTGAACTCTCTGGAGTTACCAGGATTTCCACCACATAACTTGCAACTCAAAGTTGGTACAGTTATTATGATATTGCGTGTTTTGAATCCACCGCGGCTTTGCAACGGCACTCGACTTTCGGTAAAAAGACTTATGCCCAATTTGAATGAGGCAACCATTATTAACGAAAAGTACGCAGGTAAACATGTTTTTGACTGATCTTTCGTTTGACTTCAAGTGATTGCAATTTCCAGTTCGCCTTGCGTTCGCAATGACAATTAAGAAGTCGCAAGGCTAATCGCTTAGTGTTTGCGGGATAAATTTAGAAAATCACTGTTTTTCACATGGGCAGTTATACGTTGCGTGTTCACGAGTTTGGAAACCATCCGCTTTGTTTGTGTTAACGTCAAACCAAAAAACAAAAAATGTGGTTTACCAAAGAGCACTTCAATGAAACGGATAATTTGCGGACACGTATAACGCTTCGATTCAGTTCTTACTCTGGATTCACTGTCACTTACTTAGAGAAGTTAAACTAAATAAGATTTCATTATACCCTTAGAGAGGGTATTATAATTTTGACCAGAAGTTCATTTCAGACCCTATAAAGTATATATATTCTAGGATCAGCATCACCAGCCGAGTCGATCTAGCCATGTCCGTCTGTCTGTCTGTCTGTTCGCCTGTCGGTTGCTATGTGAACTAGTGTGTCGTTCCTTCGGCAGCTATGTGATGTAGTGTTCCGCTTCCGGCCGTTCCGACTTATATACTACCTGCAACAGATTGAAGGATTGGTGCAAAGTTTCAGCCCGATAGCTTTAAAACTGAGAGACTAGTTCACATAGCAACCGACAGACGGACAGTCGGACAGACGGACAGACGGACAGACAGACAGACATGGCTAGATCGACTCGGCTGGTGATGATGATCAAGAATATATTATATACTTTATAGGGTCGGAGACGTCTCCTTCACTGCGTTACAAACTTCTGGTCAAAATTATAATACCCTCTGCAAGGGTATAAAAATCGGATCACTGTATCCCATAGCTGTCATATATACTATAGAAGGGTTTATAGGCAACTAGACATTAACGGTATTATATTCTTCGGGCACCGAAGCATGCCTTCCTTTCTTGCTTGTGTCTTAAAATTAATTATTAATTGGAAAAATAGTTTGAAAATAAATTGATTTTTGTACTTTAAAATTAATTATTTAGCTTGGTAATACGGTCCGTTGTTGGTAAATCAATGCTCTTGTCAAATACCTTGGATATTATGTAGATGAAAATAAACGTTTGTTAAGGGAAACAATGCATATATATCGTGTTACTTAGGTTGGGAGGGTATAGAATGGGGGCGAATAACACCTGAGTCAACAATCTTTGCTGGTATTCTTTTCTAAAGTTAGAGTTACTCTATCTAGTGAACGCTTACTTCATTGGTTATTAGAAAATGTGGTAGTCAACGTCGTACTAGGGAGCTACCCGCGTCAGCGGAAATACAATTGAATGCACTCTATACCTTCTACACTTTACCTTACATTTATTCATTCACGCTGGATGCTGAAACAAAACGTGTTCATTATACATTTTTTCACACATGATTACACATAGAGTCAAAAAATGCGCTCTGCAAACACTTTTGGGTAAGAGTGTCCCGAAAACCTGAGGGACCTGGAAAATTCTGATTCGAAACGACAAATACATTTAGTAAAGTTCCAGTTGTTGGAAAAATGTATACTACGGTCGTAAAATCATAGATTTTCAAAGATTTGAAAATTTCAAATTTTAGACCATGTACACAAAGGGTAAAGAGTATATTCAGTTTTTGTAAATGTATGTAACAGGCAGAAGGAGGCGTGGCAGACCCCTAAAAGTATATTCTTGATCATCATGAAGTCATCTCTTCATGTCCGTCCGTCCGTCTACATAAACGAAGGGATCTCAGAAACTGTAAGAGCTAGATGAACTGGTAATACCAGTGCAGTTTCTTATAGTACTGACGCAGATGATTACGTTTTTTTTTACGTATTTTGTCTTAACTGCACAACTATCAAGCTGAAGCCTTGTGCTTTTACAAATCGATGCATGTACGAGTATATGCACCTATGCTGAAAATTTCATCGTTTGGTTTTTTAGGAACCGCATTGAAATATGCAAACTTAAGCCGCTAAACAGCAAGCTATATGTTTTTTTGCTAGAATAAATGTTCCGTTTGCGGTTGGGAGTTCCACTCCTCGTAAAACCTTGTTATACCATTGCAAAGGGGTATTCTAATTTTAACCAGATATTTGCAACGCGGTTGAGACATCTCCGACCCTATAAAGTAAATATACTCTTTATCAGCATTATCACCCGAGTCTTTTAAAAGCTATCCGACTGAAACCAACCCTACAATGTATTGTATGGAATCGGAATGGTCGGAATCGGAACACGACATCACATAGCTCCCGATTGGGATCGATTGGGAAAGGTATCAACTTTAATACCTTATTTTAAAGTCTCATCGACATCAGACGACATCTTATGCCCGTCATGGGAACGATGTGAAACAAATACTTACCCCGCTATATGTAAAGATACTTTAAAGGATATTTGAAAATAATCTGTGTACTGAAAGGGTTTGGCAAAATATTCATTAATATTTGGTTCTATATATTTGTAGTATTAGAGCGATTCCAAAAAAATTTTTGAGACAACGTCATCGATTGATTCGGTATTTTGAAAAACTAAATTATGGTCCAATACTAGTGTAGGTAATAATTGGTAATTGCAAGCCGTACTCCAAAATTTAGTGGTATATCCGGTGCAGTGTCAAAATATTGTCATATACAAGATAACCACAGACTCTTGGTATTTGCAGACCTAGCATTTTGGGGAAGTTAATGACCTGAGTCAAGAGCGCTACGGACACTGCGCAACAGTACAGCGGGCCACGATCGCCACTTGATACCACACACGAACTTTTGCTGAACTTTCGGGTTTTTAAGAATTCTTTATTGTCAGTCAGTGTTTATGCAAGTGATAAAGTGAAATTGAAAACCTAGTAATACAAAAATGAAAAAAAAAAACAAGAAAGGAAGGCTAGCTTCGGTACCCGACAGACACAGACGGACAGACAGACAGACAGACAGACGGACATAGCTAGATCGACTCGGCTGGTGATGCTGATCAATAATATATATACTTTATAGGGTCTGAGACGTCTCCTTCACTGCGTTACAAACTTCTGATCAAAATTATAATACCCTCTGCAAGGGTATAAAAATGAAATAATTGATTTGAAAAAAAAAAAATAATAAACAATAGGCCTAATGCAAAAGAAGCAAAGTACTAATATAGCACTGTATATGTTCGCCCGTGTTAGCCCTGTGAGTGTATGAAAGCCGAAGTGAAGTGCAAACAACTCACATTAAGCGGACGCATTTATTCATACATAAATCGCGACATCGCTTGTGAGCGCATGAAAGGCTGAATTTCCGTCGGCAAATTGCGTTGACAACTCGCTTAGTGCAGCGCAAAGTGTGGCCGCAGCGAAGATTAGGCAATAAAATAAATGCTATTAATACGATCCGGCAGCGACACCACACATTTATAAACTAAAATATTTATAACAAAAGTTATAAATTATTTTCTTCGATTTATTCGCCTGATCTTCGTGCTCTTCCATCTCGCGCGGCTGTAGAATTGACTGTTCGACGACTCAAATTGGCCATTTGCGTATTTTTGGCATTGCTACGATTGATACACAATAAAAAATGTATAGTAAGATAGGAGACTGGATTGACAACTGTAGACACTCGTACTTAATAAGTTATCGACCGGCGAGGGCAGGAGATCAAAATCGCTAAAATGTGGCATTGATTTAAATCTATTGACTGTGTAACAAATGATGATGAAGCCACCATCACTCTTTGGACGTGCATGGCTTAACACCCACAATAAAAAAAAACCCTTGCCTCGGTGAAACGGGACAGATAATTACAAATGCTATACAAATGTCAAGCTGGCATAATCCGCGAATTAGTCTGTGATTGGAAGTTGAAGATTGATTAATTTATAAAAATGAGTGAAAGCAATTAAAAACGGATTATGAAATTTTTTTTATATATTTATTGTGGTAAGTCAAATTTCATATATGTGAATAAATTTATGTACCCAAAGTTTTGGTTTTATCAGGAATTTAAATTTCAATTAAATAAATATTTTCGGTATTTAATTAAACGCAGTAGTCGTCCTTTTCGAACTGAAAACAAATGTGTACTCATGGTATATAATTGTAATTTATTAATACATATATTTAAATATGCATTTATTATTATTTAAATTATCTTAAGGTAAAATAATTAATTAAAACAGCATTGAACAAAATTGTCACTTTGACGGACTTTTATACGAACTCATGCAATTTGTGGAGTTCATAGAAGATATAGAAATGAGAATGCAGCTCTCCAGACTGGGACTGTTTAACCCCAAGATGTTGAACTACGACCGACTAGAAAACGTGGAGAGCCACAATATTTTAAACATTAAAACATCCACTTGGATTAATTATAATGATAACCAACTACTAATTATATCACACATACCTATTAATCACACATTAATTAATACTATTAAAATAATTCCCTACCCAGATCCCAATGTCTATCAATTAGAATATACTGATACACAATCATATTTCGAAAGGCAAGATAAAGTCTATAATAATGAGAACAAAGAGGTAAACAATGCATGTGCCACTAATATTATAAAACACCTAAATCCAGTTTGTAATTTTAAGCAGGTAGTTACAGAGGAAATAATAAAATACATAGAACCCAATACAATAGTCACTTGGTATTTATCTAAAACAAACCTTAAGCAAAATTTGTTAGAATTCACATAACAATATAGTAATAGAAGGAAATAAAATGATAAGAGTGACACAATGCAAAATAGAAATTAATGACATAATTTTAAATGAAAACTTCATTAAACCAGAAATTGATTTGACACCACTATACACACCAATAAACATAACGAAAATAAAAACTATAAAACACAACGACATTGTAAAATTAATTTCCCAAAATAACACTACACTTTATACATTAATGTTTATTGTAATCACTGCACTTATTTTATTATACTTATACACAAGATATGTAACCTCAAACCCATATCTGTTGTTGTAAACAAAGTTTAGGAAACAAAATCATATACCAGAAGCAATAGAATTGGAACAACAACCATTACCCACAAAGTATCCATCCATTCCAGCCCAAGTATAGGCTTTTCTTTAAGGGAAGGGCAGTGACATATTCACGCCAATACATAATTTACCAACATACCCACACTTCACAATAATGACTAGCAATCGAAATATAATGTAAACAAGTGACATATTTACATATTCAGCTTCGTTTTAAGATATGCAGTGTGGGCTATTCCACTTTCAAATCAATTAACATCCAAAGTGTCATATTTACATGTTCAACTTTGTTCTAAGAAATAAGAATATGCAGTGTGGGCTATTCCACACTCAAATCAATGTAAACGATCGAAATCCGACGCGGGCAATCTCGCTATTAAATAACAAACGATCCTTGAAATCAATAAGTGGCGGTCTCACGTTGCAGCCCCACTCTCAAATAACCACCACTAATATTCCAAGCGGGCGATCTCGCGATCTCGCGAGTTGTAAACAACTCCCAGCACCCAGAGGTTTCATTCTTTTCTTAATTATTCATCTACTATGTTAGTCTTAAGCTAAAATCCATTGAATAAAGACGTGCACTCGCAAATTTGTGTTTCTTTATTTATTAAATTTGGGTGTTGTCCTTAGTATTCAACGGGACATTCGTTCGACTCAAAATTGGTAATATTCAA